>JAQFVV010000063.1:6593156-6776430 GCA_028023455.1 Epiperipatus broadwayi | reverse complement strand
TTGCCTAAAGCTTTACTAAATGTTTTATTGGCTACTCTCCAAATACCACCAGGCACGAGAAAATATATTAAAGTGATACATTAAAAAGAAAAAGAAAAATAGCAACCTACCCACAGATCTCTATGAGAATTATGTCATCTCAACAAATTGCAATTTTTTAAACATTTCCAAAATTGTTAATTAATTTTATCTGATTTTTGTAATTATTTTCAGAAGTGTTTTGAACAATAGACTATGTCAGGAGTGTGCAATTGTTTTGCCTCAGGGGCTGCAGAGGTTGGCAGAGAGCTGCATTGGGGCCACTTTGTGGAAGCAAAGGTTAGCAGAGGGCCACATCTTTTTTCATGATACAATAAATACACTGCTTTATTTCCTGTATGACCAAAGAAGTATTTGTTTGTCCATTCTTCATTAAACACACGATATTCATCATTGATTTTACATTTTTTTGGGAGATTTCATGGTTTCACTAAAGTTGAAAATGTATATATTTGCTAATGTAAAGAAAATTGTAATTAACCAGATCAATTGGAAAAGCACTGCACATCATATCTACACTGCACATGTATATTGATGTGGCCATCCTAGTGGAAAATATGCGATGAATCTTCGGTCGTGCATGGGAAGGAAATCTCAGTTCGATGCAGATTTTTCAGATTGTCTTGGTGGGCCGCATAAAAACTCTTAGTGGGCCACATGTGGCCCTCAGGCTGCTATTTTCCCACCCCTAGACTATGTAATTTTAAAAACTATTCATCTTTTAACATAATGGATCTATGGATCATTCTCTACAATCTTCATGTGTTTCCCTTTATTTTTCCTACATAGTTATGGGATGAATCTCTGAAAACAACTTTATGAATTCTATTTACATAGAACTATTAAAACTAAAAATGAAATAAAAAGAGAAATGTTAATATATTATTATTATTTTGCATGTTTTATTTTAACATTCTCCAGAGAAAGTACGTGAAAATGAAAAACAGGTACTTATATTTCTTTAATATATATGTGATTTATTCTATGTAGAACACCTTTATTGGTGAATATGGCTGAATTAACATTATGTGCACATAATTTAATTATTTAACAAAGATTACATAGATTATATGTTTTTTGTGAATTATAATAATTTAGTTTAATTATATATAATATGATTTCCAAGATGAAACGAATTTGACAATAGTTGTTTTATAGTAGCAGAGACAAAAGTATCTATAAACTTATATAAATGTTAGTTTCCATATTTAGTAATAGTGGCTATATTTTAATTGTGCTATAACATGCATTTTTGGGGATATATAATGAAGTATATGCTTGTATTTTTTTGCATATTTGTATTTCAGCCATTTGATAAAATGACATATTGTCATAATAGTGTTAAAAGTACTGTTCGTAGGAATTATATATTTAAGGTTATGTAGCCTAAACATATTTGGAAGAGTAAGATGTGGGTTATTAAAGCCATTCACCTAAAAAAACATTTTTGTAGTTTTATTTAAAAATTTTTTTTTTTATATATATTCTATATTAAGTAATTTTAATCTTAATAAATGTATAAACTTTGTTAATAGTTTACATATTAAGAACAAGATAACTGTCTGATCAAAGAAATGTGATTTTATATATGTGAATATCTAATATTTAAATATAAATATATTGACTATACTGAACTAAGGTAATTAGAAGAAATTTGAACAAAAACTTTCAAGTTGCCTACAGCTATCCCACTCCATTTTATACAACCGATACACATGATCACATACATGTGAAAATAATAAATGATCTCCAATATACAAAGTTCATGCTGAACCAACACTCATCAATTGATCCAGATCATAATCTCCCACACATGTGTATAATCAGTGCTCAGTTTATATTAAGATTGGGCTGGTTCAGTATGAAATACATATATTGGAGATCATTTATCTTTTTCATATGTATGTGGTGGTTGTACAAAATGACATGGATAGCTGTAGGGAGCTTGAAAGTCTGAGTTTAAATCCTTTTTAATATGCAAATATCATAAACTATATAGATTGATTATGATGAATTAGAAGAAGTTAACAGTTACAAATACCTTGGTCAGGTTATTAATACAGATGGAAACATAATGAATAAAATTAATCATAGAATTAAACTTGGTTGGAGTGCTTTTGGTAGAAATAACTTGATACTAAAAGGAAATATGCCTATGTGTTTGAAAAGGATGGTTTTTAACAAATGTGTTTTACCAGTTCTTACTTATGGATCTGAGACTTGGACACTTAATAGAAGAGCAATAAACAGACTCCAGAACACTCAAAGAAGTATGGAGAGATGCATGTTGGGAATAACAAGAAGAGATCAAAAACGCAATGTATGGGTAAAAGAAGAAACATATGTTACTGACCTCATTGAAACAATTAAAAGATTAAAGTGGAGTTGGACTGGACATATTTCTAGAAGAGATGATAATAGATGGACAATTGAAATCTTAAACTGGATTCCAAGATATTGTAAAAGACCCAGAAAGAGACCACATGTGAGATGGATTGATGAAATAAGAAAGTATGCAGGGATGATGTGGAGAAGAGAAGCTAAAGATCGGAGAAGATGGATTAAACCTGGAGTGACCTTCATCCTGCAGTGGATTGACAATGGTTGATGATGATGATTTATTATTTATGTTAAACTAAATACAATAAAGAAATAAACAGTCAGGGTTGGCAAATATATAAATATATAAATCATTGTTATTGTCTATTTAATGTAAAAAATATAATCATATTCTCTAATTAACTTGGTTTTCCTATTTTTTAATTTTATTTATAAGATTGTCACTTATCAGTTTTTGGGTCACATGGTTGTAATCATTAATATAAATATTTAATTCACCTGACATACTTGAAACAATATTTAAATATATTCCAATTTTAATTAATAAGACTTTGCTATAACGTCATGGAGAAATTTATATTGTACAAGATACATATAGATTTAAAAGTAATTAAGAATATAAAAAGAAGATATATAGATATATTAAAGTTTATTATATCATTTATTTATAGAATGTAGTTTGGATACAATAAAATGCCCTTTGATTCAGGATTAAATTAGATTTATGTATTTATAGTTTTATTTGTCATTCTCTTTAACATGTTTAGACTACTCTTAATCCTTCCCCCTACCATTACAATATAAATGAACAAATTAAAAGATGAAAGTCAAATTTAGTAAATGAATACAAACCAATGCTAGAATGTTTCAGCAGCGCTATTTCTATGTAGAAACGCAATAGCATTTGTTTGTATTCATTACTATATACATACAAGAATTTACACTGCTTAATATTTTATATTGAAATACAAGTGTAATATATATATATAAGCTAGATGTAATTAAATGGGATTAAAACCAGACTTTCAAGCTTTCTATACACTGTAACTGATACCCATGACCACATATATTTGAAAAACATAAATAATCTCCAATGTATGTATTTATATTTTATATAATGTTTTGAGATTAACTCAGTATAACTATTTAAATATAATTAAGTTGCCCTCTAGTGTCTGCATATTAAAATAAATTTTAAAGACAAAAAATACTTTATCTCTCTTTTTCTTCCTATATCTGGAGGATTATCTATAAAGTCTTTTTTAAAAGAAATACATTTTTAATCAATCAAAAATTTATTTCTAAATATTTTTAAACAACCCGATTACATATATATCTAGAAAGTATGACATTTTGTCCATTTTCAATCATACCAATGATAATTTAAATAAATCAGGCAAAACACTCCATAAGTAGTGCCACTTAGTGCAAGCCAGAGTAATTAATGGATGCCAGAAGGCTTGTGAATAAAATCCCTATCTAGTGCATACTCATCCAACACCTCCAGTCTGAAACATTCCTAGTCTGAAACTAATCTGGGGATGCTGGATGAATAGACACTAGATAGGAATTTTATGCACAAGCGTTCTGGCATCCACTGATTACTCTGGCTTGCACTGAGTGGCACTATTCTATGGATAGTTTTGCCTGTTTTAATAACAGTTATGGTGATCATGTGATGTTTAGTGGATAATTTAAATACTAATATTATTTAATAAATACAAATTTACAGTGCTTAATATTTTATATAATGTTTTGAGATTAACTCATTGCAAATGTTTACATATAATTAAGTTGCTCCCCACTTTTAGCATATGACAATAAATGTTAAAAGCAAAGAGATACCTCTTTACATTATTTCTCCACATAAAGTATTAAGCACTGCAAATTGTTATTTATTATATAATATTAATATTTTAAATCACCTGTGACAAAATTAAAAATGAAAAGAAATTTCTATTTTTTTTTTAGATATATATGCCAATAAAATTTAAAAATATTTAAAAATAAATTTCTGCTTGATTAAAATTTTATCTCTTCTATCAAAGAAAAAGTAATCAATACTCCAGATATATGAAGAAGGGAGAAAGTAATGAGGTATCTCATTTGCCATTAAAATTTATTGTAATGTGTGAATACTAAAGGACAATTTAATTATATTTAAAGAGTTGTATTTAAATCATTATTACTATAATGGTCAGGGTAAATTGAGTCTTACCATATCTGCCATACAAGGGTGCCACCAAACCATTCGAACCTGGAAAATTTATATAGTAGGCAGATACTTACCATTAAGATCAAATTTTGTAAATCAATATGACTGAAATACCCCACTCACTAGCTCGTGGAGCAGCAGAGATAATTTTTAAGATTAAAAAAAAAAAATAAGCCAGTGCTAGATTGACAATACACAGAAACATTTATTTTGCACATATATAAAATTTCAGAATTATTTATTTTAGTATGTTTACTTTAGAATTTGATTTATGTTTTAAGTTTTTATTTTATAAGTTCGCACTGATGAATTAATTAATATTTTATTAGAGTGTTAAGTATGGATAGACTACATAGATTGCATTCAAAAAGAAAATATTCTATATCCCTTATTTAACCACAGGCCAAAAGTTTGCACTCAAGCTAATGCCAATCTATCTGATACATCAATGTATTCAATACAGCATGAATACAACAGCACAATACTGCACTGTCAGAAATAAACACATAAACAGCATGATTATTTAAAAAAATGTCCCTTGTCCAGTACAGAAATGCTACATCTGTCTGGCAAAAAGAACAATACAAAAAAACCTCCATAGGAAGGGATTGCGGTCCTTTTTGCCAACTTATGATTTCATTCCATAGGCTAAGGGGTGATCCAAGGAGCAGGGAATACCATCTGCTTCTGATGGTCAGTAAGAAATGGGACTATTTTGCCCAAGTGCAGCATATAATGTGAATATCTCTTTTGCCATTAGAATTTACTGTCAATTTAATTATATTTAATTACTTGCAATGAGTTAATCTAAAAAAAACATGATATATATGACAAATATACATATTAAAACTCATAATGTATGCATACCATGTAATTCTTATATCAATAGCTTTATTTGTATTAATAAATGTGTTATCAGTTTATTAATCCCCATAATTTTTATTGTATTTTCATTCTTATATGTACATATGTTTTATCTCCAGGATTAATTAATTAAGAACAGTTAATGGTTGCAATCTTCATTCTCACTATCTATGCCTTACACTATCTAGAGCAGAATTGATATAACAAAGAAGAATAACGAAACCTGCAGAAAAGACTAAATTAATGTGAGATAACTCTTCCACATATAATAATTTATCCCAGCTTTAAAGCATGATGAAAAGCTATTTTTTAAAAATTGTGTCTTTTGCCAATCATTTAAAAGAATTGGTTGGTGCACATGAAAATATAGTCAATGCTCTGACAAAAATATTATGGTTTAATGTTAAATATTGCAGCCTGCTTATTTTTCCCATTATTAGTAGCATTGAAGTTAAGTATTAACTATTATGTTTTGTTATGATCAAATATATTAAATTTGTCAAACATTATTAAAGCCATACATCCCATAAAAATTCTATTTTCGTTTATCAGCTTTAAATTCATTTTTTTTTTTTAAAAAAGGATTTATTAGGAATATATAGATATATATTTTAATAATTAAGATTAGTTATTTACTTATTTTTTTATTTTAAAAGGGCAATAGGTAATAAAAAATATTTTGTTAAAAGCAAATATCAAAAATTGGTTTTAATATAATAACAATTTTAAAATAGTTAATACATTTATGACTTTTTTAAATAAAAAAAAATTGATTTAAATAAAAAAAATATTTATTAGTTTATATAATTTTTTATTTTTATATGTATTTTTTTTTAGCAAAAACAGGTTTTATTAAAACATGCTAGTTTATATATAAATAAATTCTGATTGCACGCAAAAATTGCATTCTAATAGTTAATATTTTTTTATTTTTCTGATAAATTATTTTTTTAAAAAGATTACCAGAAATGATAATATTTTTATATTAATATTTTTATTAAATTCTGAAAAATAATAAGTTAATTGCCTATATAATAAGGTACATATTTTTCCATCTTTGATATTGATCAATTCTTAAAATTAAATATTAAATATGCTCTTTTTTGATATATAGTTGTTGAAATAGGTTTTTAAAATAATGAAATAAAAAAGATATAAATACTACTAAATGAAAAATGAGACAAACTAATTGAAAATAATAATTATTATAGTCACTGTTCTTAGCATTATTTTAAAAATATAATCCTCTCACTTACGTTTGTTTTTTTCTCTTATTCACCCCCCTTCATATATATGTAAATAGAGGGATTTGAACTCAGGATTTCCTAGTCTAGTCATCCTCCACTCTATCTCAAGCAACCTTACACTGAAAAATCATGAGTTCAAATTCCTCCTTACATATGTAGAAAACATGTAAGTAAATGACAACTGTCTTAGAATTATGTATATATTACAAGATTTAATTTTGAAGTAGATACAAATCTATGATGCAGATTGTTTTAAAACTGACCATTGTGACATAATATAAAGACAGGTATATAAAATAAAGATGCATATGTTAGATTTTTGGATAATTGGAGTTAAATTGCCATTGATAAAAGTTAAATGTTATTACTTTGAGAGATATTGAAAAGCCATCAAAAACAGACTTTGAATATCAATTAAAAGCTACTGAAAGAGAGAACCAAATTAAAGATTGGAGTATCATTGTAGTCTTCTCCACAGTAAAATTATTATTGTTAGCAACACCTCTAACATTGCTAATTTCTTTATTTTTAGGTAGTCAGAGAATAAGCATAAAACATCTTGGAACTCTTAGGATATTCCCTGCCTCAACTAAAAGAACCCAACAAGCTGTTGATCAATTTGCCACATAACTAATGCAGAAGGTAACAGCACCAAATTCTTTGTCAAATCATCCAGATATTCCAGCAAATTTGGCAATAAAAAGATTTCATAACTGAGAAAATTATTCAGTAGTCAATATTTGATGCCAAAATGAAACCGCATTTGAAATATCTTTCAATACGTACTTTAATTTTAATTAAAAGGTATACATATGTAAACTGATTTATTTAATAAAAAATAAACCTAGATATCTTAGAAAAAGTTCCTTTTTTGTAGGTTTAATAAAATCAAATTAATAATTTTTGAATAATTCATTATAATACATTAAAGATCAGCTTGTCAAGCTATTGTGCATGCACTTTTTACGAGTGTTAGAAATAAATGAATACTTTGACTCCCAACACAAGATATAGTATTTAGGAAAGAATAAAATGAATCCACTTATTCTATCCAACCCAAATGCTTATATATAGGCAAATTTTAAGTACTGGAAGTGAAAGCATGAGGATAGACCACTCACTTTAAATTACTGTTTATGATGTCTGAATGAATGCTGTCGGTGAAATTATCTAGAATTTACTAAACACCATTCTCAAATGAAACTTAAACATATGTAAATAAGAATTTATATAAAAAGGATATACATTTTATATCAATATCATTTATATAATTGTTTTTTAATTAATGCACATGATATAGACTGTGGTAAACGAGCTTATTGGTCAGATTCTGGAACATAAAATCCTTGGATGCATTCCAGATTTGGCATTTCCAGTGTTCAAATATCTTATGAATTCCACTGCAATTCAGTTATTCGATTACTTACTTATAGTAATTATTGTAATTTAGATTATTAAGAACATTCTTTTTTAAGGAATGAAGAAATAATATGAAGGTAAACACAAACTGGTTAAATTTTCTTTTATATGTACATTTAATACATATATTGCAAATTTTATATCTTATTACATTGTTAATTCGATTTATTTAAATATTAAATAATTTTTAATATATTATTTTTTATATATTGAATTTACACAGTGATGTAATAATTAAAAATCCTGTTTTTATGCCTGATGACTGAGTTTACATCACATGAAAATGAGAGTAAACAGTCCTAAAAAAGGAATTTCATTGTAAAATCTATCAATACAGGAGTGTAGAATTTAGCATACTTAAGAAATGATTAACAGTATACTTATAATTAAAGAAAGCTGGTTTTATTTAATAGTCTATTAAAAATATTTTTAAATAGTATTATATAATGTGGAAATCACATATGAAAGATCTGATAATGTGATGATCTGGAGAATAAACATTCTGTGAATACAGTAGCATCCAGTATAGTTACTTAAAAACTAAGATGTACCAATATGAAGACCTAATGATGATGGTTATCATTAAAAAAAACCCTCATAATTGTGACATCAGCTTTAAAATAGAAAAACAGAAAATAAGACAGAAATTTAAAAGGAACAAAATAAAATAAATTTAAAAGGAAGATATCAGAGATATATTGGAAAATTGGTAAAAAAGAAAATGACTCACAGAGTTAATATAGGTTAGTAATCCAATATAAATGTATCTATTGGATATTTTAAATAATATTATTTAGTTGGGATAATCTAAGACAAATAGAGTAAGGTAAAGAATATGTAAAAACTACCACAAAAAGAAAAAGATTAAGAAAGAAAGTGATTTTTGCCTAAGTGTAATTTTCTTATGGAAAGATGGAAAATACTGACAAAAAAGACAGAGAGAAAATAGAGTCAATATTAAATAAATAGAAAAAACAAATAAATAATCAAGAAAATAATAAGATAAAGAACAATTTATAAGACGTTTGAAGATCTTCTTGATAAAATGTTGAAACTGGAGAACTTAAAAAAAGTATAGAGTTTAAACTAGTTTGCAAAAGTAATATAATTGACAAAGAAAATATACTTCTCATATACATTTTGAAGAGAAAAAACATTGTAAAAATTATATATCTGAAATAATTATAAAGATCTTGAATGGGAAAACCATCACTTTAAAAATTAATCCAAGTAACATTTTAGAAAAAATATTAAAGTTATAATTAAAAAAAAGAAAATATTCCTCTACAATAGTATTCAGTGTTTAGGAACAAAATATGGAAGATAGTAGAAAGTGTACTTTTACTTAATATTATGTTTCAGTATTGATGCAAACAGTATTACCAAGAAATCAGGTATGGATAGTTATGAAACTTATAGAAATTTATTAAAAAAAACAATACAATATATATAATGTTATTTTAAATGAGAGAGAAGAATACTATATATTATATATGAAGGAATAAAAGTAATTAATTCTAAAATTTATAAAGTTTGATCTGATCATGTTCATGACGGTTTATTATCTGAACTAAAGAATCAACAGGTTCTGGCTTGATCATATTAAAAGAAAAGACCAAATTTAAACCGAAAGGAGGTGACAAAATTTAAATACTACAGAGGTTCATTTTAAAAATTTTATTTGATTTTTTGACATTTAGCTTTTAACTTCGAAATTGTATATCATTGCTTTAATCGAGTGCTTTAATGATCATGAGAGTTAATGCGTCCCAATTTAAAAAGTTATGGCTCAAATCAGTTCCCTTCAAATGAGTATTATTTTGGATTAGTTAATTTTGGCAACACTTGTTATTGTAATTCAATGCTTCAAGCTCTTTATTTTTGTTGTCCTTTTCAAGAAAAAGTACTTGCTTACAAAACACAGAACAAACAGATTAAAGAAATTTTGTTAACTTGTCTATCTTATTTTTTTATAATATAGCTAACTACTCAAAAAAAAAAAAAAGCTAGCATCTATTGCTCCAAAAAATATATATATTAAGATTCAGGAAAGAAAATGAATTATTTGATAACTATATTCAGCAAGATGCTCATGAGTTCCATAGTTATTTATTGAGTACAACAGCAGCCATTTTATAAGCTGAAAAGCAGCAAAGTAAAGCAAAAATTGATAATGGAGAACAAGTGAAACCTGAACCAACATGGGTTCATAATATTTTTCAGGTAACATTAACAAATGAAACTGGGTATTTAAATTGTAAATTGGTAAGTAGTAAAGATGAGGATTTTTTAGATTTATCAATAGATGTTGATCAGAATACATCCATAACTCACTGCCTACAATGTTTTAATAATACAGAAACTTTATATAGTAAACACAAATATTATTGTAAAATCTGCTGCAGAAAACAAGAGGCACAAAACAGAAAGAGCATAAAAAATTTTCTTTGATTCAAACCGTCCATCTGAAGAGATTCAAATATATAGAGCAGCTCAAATGTTACACTAAGCTTTTCTATTGAGTTATCTTTTCTTTAGAACTTAGGGTTTTTAACATAAAAATCAATGCCTGTGACTGAAGATTTTTTTGGATTAACATCAGATATTTAGAAAACACCAAAATCCATTATATTATATTTTATCAATTAAAGAATAAAGCAGATTTACCATGGTATTTATGATTGACTTCTGATAAACAGTTAACATCATACTATAGAAACATATACTTTATTCCTGACTAAATATTGTAGTTTGTTAAATGATAATTATGAAAAATGGATTTAATTTGAAGCAACCATTCATTACATATTCCACATTGGTTCCTTGACCATATAGTATCTATTAGAAATTATATTAATGATAAAGAGAAAATCCTAAAGTTTAGATTTGTCATGGTATTAACTTGATATATAGCTTTATAAAAGATGCATATTTTGAGATTTGATTCCCAAGATCAAGATTAAATGAAAATAAAATCTATATCTTATAACTATATAAATTTATTATTGAAAAAATAAATTAATTGGTAAAAAAATATGATAATGAACAATGGCAATGAGTTTTAAATATTTTTTGTTTGTGAAAATGAATGTATTGGTGGTCGAGAGGTCCGCGCGACTGCCTTGCAATTGCAGGCAGTTGCCCGGGTTGCGGGTTCGCATCCCAGCCAATGCTATGACACTTAAAAAAAATAAATAAATAAAATTTTGCTATGATATATATATATATATATATATATATATATATATATATATATATATATATATATATATATATATATATGCACTGGGATTATTTTATATATATATATGAAAATAATAAATATACGAACTAACTAAAAGAAAAATAAAAACATAATAAAAACACAGAATTACTTTTATAAAACTGCTTTAATATTTCAACCAGCAGACTGGTTTTCACCAGAAAGCAAATGGCCATTTTGCTTTCTGATGAAAACCAGTCTGCTGGTTAAAATATTAAAGCAGTTTTATAGAAGTAAGTCTGTGTTTTTATTTTATATATATATATATATAATAAAAAGTCAGATGTCACATGACTTATATATAGCTTGCATTTACCAATATGTAAACTTAAGATCATGCTAACGCTCTAAACAAGCTTTTTTTTATTATGATAAAAAGCTTGTTTAGAGCATTAGCATGCTCTTAAGTTTACATATCTGGGGTTTGAATTATGCAGTGTGTTAGCGAGATAGACGATTCTGACCGTTACAATATATATATATTGAAACTGTAAGATTTGTATTCAAATCTTAGTTTCACCTTAGTTCTGTCATCATTCTACCTCTCACCCATTATTATAAGTTTACATGGATTCTGACCTTGAATATTGGATTTGGTGCGTAATAATATGCAATATATGTACAATTATTTAAAAAACATCATATATGTGCACATACTCCGATATAGTCTTTATATTAAAAATAACGCACTGCAGAGTATTACTAAAAGGCCATGCATAATTTTGTGTAAAACTAAATAATCATATTAATCTTACTGTGATCATTTAAGTAATATTTTAATTTATAAAATAAACTAATAATTATATTTTAAATGTAAACATATTTGTTACTATTTAGGTCAAATTCAGGTAATACTTAAATTATAAATCTAAAAAGGTCTTTTAAATTGTAAACGTAAAGATATTTTAAAAATAGAAATTCCCCTGCTAATTAGAGTGCAAATCATAGCGGGAGGGGGAAAAGATGACAGAACTAAAAAAGTATTTTAAACTTACAATTATATAAAAAAAGGGTTTGTCAAAAGCTTTTTTAAATTATGTCATGTAAAAAGGTAAATTTTAAAAAGTGGTGAGGTTGAAAATTTCAACCTGTACCACTAATGCATCTGTGACCTGAAGAGATATATAGCACAGACCAGAGAGATAGCTTGGATGGATGACGCAGTTGTTTGATGGATCCTAGAGATAAAGAAAGAGAGAATAAAAGCAACAACTGGTTATTAAAAAAAAGGTCAGAGCTATTAAATTGAAAAAGTATGCTGTTACTTGTTTCTTCTCCCGATCCAAATTTAAATCTAACAATATGCAAGAAGTAGAGGCAACTGTGTTTGAACTTTAAAGTTAACTCTATATTTAATGATGTACCTTAATTTTCATCTTTCAAATTCCTAATCATATAACTCTAACTAAACTTTAATGTAGATCTGTAACTACCTGTAAATAACCTTATACTCTAATGAACCTTGTAAAACAGTCGATCTCTTATTATTCTACCTGAGTATCTAAAATTTATATTGTATTAGTTAAATATTATATTTCATGTGCACATGATTTCCAAGCTGATGTTTTCTTCCCATATATTCGCAGAAGAGTTGTTCCTCTTTTGCGTGACTTTAATTTTAAATAAAAAACCCCGTATCTTTCAAATAAACACTCAGCTCGGAAATTATAAAATTTAAATTCAATATGTATTGTGAAAATGAAATCTTATAATTATTAATATAGTGCATTAGCTACTTTGCGATCATTCATTTTAAAGTTAGTTTGTTAAGACTTAAAATAAAGCAGTGTTGTTTTATGAATGAAGAGGAGGGGGTTAGTAAATGGTAATCGATTGCTTAGTCATGTGGGAATTGGAAGTGGATTTTATATTTATATTATCAAAGCATAGAGTAGGTAAATGTGTTTGAATTATATGTGTGAATTGCGCTGGTTTATCGATGCCTTCAATTTAAACCGCAGAAATGAAATAGAGTTACTGTAAATGTTTAGTTCCCCTAATCAAAGGGCATTACAAAATGATTCCAATAGCAACTAACCTTGTCACGCAGTCGGGGATGGAAAGTCTATGACCTCATACTGATACCACACTCGTGAACACTCCTAAGGGCTCTGACCCGATGTTTGGCTGTCCTTCTTGCCACTCCAATAGTAACTACCTTGTCACACTGTCAGGGATGGAAAGGCTATGACCTCATACCGATACAGCACTCGTGACTACTCCTAAGGGTTCTGACTCGATGTTTGGCCATCCCACTCACCTCCAACATTTCTCAGTGGTTATCCTCTTAGAAAGCTGACTCTCTTATAGTTTGACAGCATCCAAACTATCGCAGGTCATTTTAATAATGATTATGAATGTCTATGCTCAATCTAATTCCACTCCTTCACATCTGCTAATCTATTGATAATATACTAGAGCATATTAATATTAAGAAAGTAAGGAATGATAGTTGGGTTGATAAATGCACTCCTCATTATGATCTTGTGGTGTAATCTTGCAACATTCGTAACTTATACGTGAGGCATGGGATATGATTAAATATGATACCCTGGTAGCGTAATATATTTACATGTATATTAATTAATCATCATTATATATATATATATATATATAATATGATTAATATAATATATATATATATATATATATATAGCTATTTCTATGTTTGCATGTCTGCTTAATTTAATAATAAAATTAATGTCTCATTTCATTATCAACTAGTATTAAGTATATAACAGTAGTCCATAATATTAAATAATTAATTAGAGTCTCTTGTTTACCTGACCACCGGGCCTACAAAAATATTGCTATTGTTATGGGAGACATGTTGTCATGAGGGTTTTTTATGAATGAAATGACTATGTTTGAATACGGTATTGCAGGCCTTGACCCCACCTGTTATACTGCTCTTCGAACATGGTGGTGGAATTTTGCAACATGTTAACAAGGCATACAAGTTCTTACCGTTACAATATATATATATATATATATATACATACACTCAGTGTACCTATAACTAAGATGGAAGAATCTGTACCTTCCAATGAATTATATAATGTATATGTATAGAATAAAGAATATATAGAATATATGTAAATAGTAATGGTAGGAGAAAAAGTTTATCATGCCTTTACAACTTGAAATCATTTCTAATTTAAGGCACCATGTGAATTAGGATGATTACCTAGTACATATTCCTGCTACATCTCACTCTCTTTACTTTAATCTTCTAGTTAGCTCACTGGGACTATATATTATGAGACAAATTTTAATAGTTATTATTAAAAATAAGATATCCCGAAATTACATACGAACACAGAATAATATCTGATGTGTATGCACATGTATTAAATCCCAAATAAAATAAATGAATAAATGAAAATCAGAATAAAGACCATCAGGGAAAATCATAACAACACTATAATTTGTGTTTAAAAATACATGAATAAAATATTCATATTAAATTAATAATTGACCAAATAAGTAAATAAACAATAATAAAATAAATAAATAACCGATGTGTATAATTTCTAAATTTTTATTTTACATATTTTGAAATTTATTATATATTTTTTCCTTTAGAATTGTTGCAAAAATAAATAAATATATTGAAAAGTATTTGTATGAATTCGGAAAAAAAAAGTATTCGTATGAATAGTAAATAAATATTTATGCCTCAATATACTTAAAATAAAATTTAAAACATCTGCAAATCAATAATATACATCATTTTGACCACATATTTCAATTAGTGTCATTATATGTGTTATGTTTTGGTCTGGAGTACAGACCCGAACTACAGAAAATAATACTAGGACAAGTATTACAATTAATATATTTATTATATGTACAAATATATACAATACAATATACAGTATATGTACAAGAGAATATTTACAAATGGTGAGTATTGGAGTTTAATGTAAACTCTGGCTTCTGCCTACCACTTCCAGCTACACCTGATGACTTGCCTCATGGGTAGGGTGTATGACTATTCCAGCTGTATAAGACAGCTTGCCTCAAGCTGAGTGTGGTCTTAGCAGCATCCAGTCTCTGTGGGACTTGCCTAACTGTGTAGACTAAATAGTGTATTGCTATCAATGGGAATACTTGCTGCTGTTCAGGTTAGCAGAGCTTCCCTGGGAGAACGCAAAGAGTCTTTTGGCCTGTGGCAAACAATGCTTAATCCGATCAATTAAGGAGGAATCTGGAATAGTCCACTTCTGAGAGAAGGGAGGACTATAACAATATGTGTTTGATTGTCATCAATAATCTACGATGGTTTGCTTGATATTTTAGTTATAAACTTAAGCAGAGATTTTATCTAATTATTTTAAATTAATGTTAATAATTCTACTACTTTTTATAAACTAAACAGAATGAATATATATCTCAAATATTTTATAAAACATTTGTTATGTAATTCTCATAATTAGAAGAATATAAAGAATATAAATATAAAAAATAAAAGCTTCTAAAAGTTCAGAATTTCATGCTAATATCTGTTTATGTGATACTCACATAGAACCACCTATGACAATGTGGAATCTAGATCAATTATAGCTTTGGGGTATTATCATGAAATCTTAAATGAATGTACACTTCTAAGAAAGAACCCATAGCCTCTTATACAACAAATGCTTATGTAAAAACTATAAATACTTAAGTTCCAAATAAAAGAAAAGATTTATAAAAAAGATCTTGAAGAAAAATCAGAAAATTTTATTGTCAATGATAGCATATGAAATAATTTGTGGAGTTTAATGCATTTTTAAAAGGCTTAATTGAACTGAATAAAGAGTTAAAAATATAATGTAGAATTTTATTGTTGTTAGAGTTGTAGAAGATAATAATAAGGAGCTGATTGCATATTTATTTTTAAGAATACATTGAAGAAAAAAGATTATGTATTTGCAGGATGTGTTTATGAGATAATTCGTATGCTAAACATTATGATGATGTCAGTTCAAAGTAATCATGCTTATTGGGTTATTATTATTTTTTTAGGAAAATAATTTTTTACAGTTACAAATGAAGATATCATATGCAGCATATCTAGAATTATTTTATTAGGTGATTTCTTGTGCTTAACTTATGCACAGAAGTACATACCTCATTTCTGGTTCGAGTCCTATGATTATTTATAATTAATTTTAATCCATCCAGCTTACAATTATTAGATATTCCTGAATAGCCATAGGAGATATATATCAACAGTATTAAATAAGAAATTTAATTGATTTTTTTTAAAAAGGACATAATTGAAGTTTTGCCATTGTAATTAAAACATTGTTGATGTTCGACTTTTTATCATGATTCGGAAAGTTATTGATTCAGAAGATTTTGTAAATCTAAGACTTATACGTTTTACATACTTTCAGTATTAAACCAACACATAGATAAAGTTACAAACTAAAAATTTCTTATAAAAGATAAACTGCTGGTCATAAAATCAATTATTATGTAGATAAATTCAAAATATCTGTGAAGAACTGGTTTGAATTAATTACATATAGCATACAAGTCTTTATTGAATAATGTATATAAAAATGGACTTAAAAAAATTGAAGGACAATATAAATGATTATGTTTTGTTCTGATGGCAAAAAAATAAAATAAATAGTTTGGTTCATTATTGTAGTGATTGGTTAAGTAGAAATTTATTGTATTTGAATTAGAAATTGATCATACAGTAAAGCTGCAAACTTCACTATATTTTGCTTCAGATCACTTTTGCATACAATGTATATAATGTATAATAACTCAAGTTTTGTTGATATATTATGATTTGAAGTTTACATATTGTTTATGTACATACACACCCATATATATATATATATATATATATATATATATAGGTTACATATAGGTATATATATATATATATATATATATATATTGTAACCTAATAAAGTGATCAATAGGATTCAAATATAAATATTAAAACGGTTATCAAAAGAGTTAAGATTCAGATATTAATATTACCCATTGTAACTTATATTAAAGGTTCAAAAGATTCATTACCATATCTGAGTAGTCTATAATGTATAAGATCATAATAGTTAAAATAACATTGGATTAAATGAAACATATTTCTATAATTAGAAATTAAAGATATCACAGTATCAATAATTATAAACCAATGCCCGTAGACTAGTCATTTAAGGTGTCTGGCCTATTTCAAATCCTGGCTAGGCAGGAATGGTATCATCAATAAACAAGTAGATTAAACTATACACAATTATTAAGAACAAACTATTATAACTCAGGTATATGGAAATCAAGTGAGTGAGTACACTGGTAACTCAATCAAATATCTCTCAATATATCCAACTGTAGATTTTACTCACTCTTATCTCTTGGTTGGATCTCAAGTGCATATCTACATGAACAACAAGTGAATATGGTCTATCAGGGTGCCACTAGGTTAACTGGACCTAGACAAAGTTATATTTATAACTCTTTCACATGTACCGGGTTTGAATCCCTTTTTGGTACTTTATTTCCAATAAAAATGGAGGATTTTGCTTTTAGATTTATATCACTGTATGCAATTATACTTAGAAAACATAAAACATCTTTAAACTAAAGTGGAGCATATAAAGTTTATCAGACGGTAATCATCTCCCAGATCTTACATAATAAATGCGTTTCAATATTTTTATATAAGTTTTACTAGATCAGATTATTATTATTTATTTAGGATGGCAATTCACTCATCCTTGCATGAAATAGATGATGGAGTGGTGGTTATTACAAATAATAATAAGAAATCAATATTTATTTATGGTCTTTAAACATTTAAACAGCTCATTAATTAAAATGTGATGATGATGATGATGATAATGATAATGGTTAACCAAAGCTTTAGGACTAAGCCTAATCATAAACCTAATTTTTATAAAGAAATTCATAATTATTGCTTAATTTTAGTATATCTAATTGGAACTTAAATAGCTAATATTCACCTTGATGATGAATGATCACACATAATAAAGACTACTCTTAATGAAATATATACACCTCATTTAATAAGATAAACTAATATTTATCACTGCATTTCTAATATATACATAAGAATTTCTATATCTACATGAAAATTGATATCAACAATAACAACAATAATCATAATCAACTGTTTTAAAATCATAACATTAATTTTAAATTCTTCCCCCTTTTCCGTTTATGTATTTCAAATTGGATGTCACATTAACCATGATTTTCACTCCATGAGAAAATGTCTCAGAAAAAAAAATAAACACTCTTTTTTTTCTCTCCTTTCTCTTTCACACACATACCTTTATAAATCTAACATATAAAGTAGAATGACAAAAATAAATGTTAGTAAAATTGGAAAGAGCAAGTTTTAGAAACACGTTTTAAATTATTTTTCTCCCCCTCCCTTCTACCCTCTGAAATGCTATTCTTTAACTCCTCTGAAATGCTATTCTTTAACTTAAAACACAATACTCTAATATTCCTAATATTATATTATGTATGTGTGTGTTTTATCCCCATAATAACAAAAATATTATTTAAAACAAAATAACAATAACAAAAAAATATGTTACATATTAATAACATTTCATAACTTTAAGTTAATAGACAATCATAATTTTAGTACATATTAAATCATTAATGAAGCCTATGTTTACCGTTATTAAGAAATTCTTGGTTTCAATTGATCTTGGTTGTTTTAAAAGTTCTTTAAACAAAATATATCACTCTGTTTCTAAAAATTTTACTAAGTCTCTGATATTATAAAGAAAATATATAAAAAATTTTATACTACCAGTTCTATTCTTTGTAGCGACTTCCAATAATTCAAATTTATCATGTTCAATGTCTATCTTTTGCAGCTACCATTTCCATTTTTCTTTGGAACAATCTCTTTCTTGAGGTGTATAATTATTTGATGATGATGATTCTATTGAGGTTATTTGCTTTAGTGGACAATTTGGAAATCATTATATTAACTTTTCTTCTCTTCCTGTCAAGCATGATTCTTTTAGTGAGTGAAGTATAGCAGTTGTTTTCACATTTATAATTTCGCTTGGATTTAAACTCAGTTACTGGAACAATTAATTGAACTTGATGATTTAATATTTATCTGTAGATTAATCATTTTTCTTCTGATCACCTTCAAATGCAGGTGAATGCTTTCTTCTTTCTATTTAAAACATCTTATTTCTCTCAGTCAGTTGAAAAGTGTAGAATATTATTTTTCAGACAAGACATTTTTTCTTTCCTATATGATGCACTGGCTGGATGGTCTGGTCAACAAATGAGACATATATTAATTTTCTTACCCCACCATTCTTACATCTTCAGTTCTCAAAAAAAAATTTAATAACAAAAAAAAATTATTTTTGATTGAGATTTTTGTAGAGTTAAAAACCCTTGTCCTTTTAGTTTCAAGATTTTTAAAAGTCTCTATAATAATATCAACTGATTTTCCAGAATGCTTTTATATCCAATTTTTTTTCTATTTTTGACCACCTCTTCTAATTAAATTAATAACTTATTTTCAACCAAATCGGTTATTAGCTGGATAGTACTAAAAATCTCACTATCCTGATTTTTAGACAAACTTTTGTTTTGACGGAAAAAATAGTCTTAATCCTTTTTACACCTATGCAGCATCTCAAATTTGAGCTTCTTTCTTTTGATCTTAAGATGAGACATTTTTAAAATTAGACTTCTCATATCGTCTCTAAGTTTTTTAATAGAAAAACAACCCTTATAATACAAAATTGTTGAGTAAAAAAAATAATTTAACAGATTTTCTTCTTTTTCTTTCAATATTTAATAAATAAAAATGTAGTTTATGTATGCACTGTACACACACACTCATCCAAATTATTTATAAACTGACATTAAAATAATCTAATTGTTAGCTTAGTAATTATAACCCTAATATTTAAAATTAAATCCTTAGCTTTTAAATCCAAATTACAATTATAGAAAAGCAAAAATAGAAGTATAGAACAAGATATTAAAATTTAGCAAGTGTAGGTTAGTTTTAAAGAAAGTTAATATGTGTAATTTAAAAGTGACTAACTAAATAGCTTTTATAACACACACTGCCTATACATATGCATTATAACTTTATTTTTTAACAAAAAAAAATTAAATATGGAATAATTAACTGTGTGTACTACTCTTTTTGAGTTTTTATCAACACACAAACAAATAAAGAATATAACTGTTGTCCCACTCTCTTTCTATCTTAAGCTTTTAGAACTGGATCTTGTAGGGTTTAAACTTGGATGCTCTACAGCTTCTTTTTTATATAAAAATGTGATGATGATTTTTGTTTTACATTTTCTTTTATGCACATTACTACAAATTTAGCTACTGACTAAATTGTAATGGCACAATATATATATATATATATATATATATATATATATATATTTACAATAAATACATTTTATATGTTGTGACAGTCAGATGATGTATGTTGGTTTAACCCAGTTCGAATACTAGGTGAAAGTACCTCGAGGCCATCCATACGCGTGGTATTAAATCAAGAATACTATGACCTCTGCCCTATTTGCCTATTCTCGAGGCTAATTATGACCAAACAACATTATCTGAGACACACATAAATTATTTTCTCACCAGACACAAAGCTTAACAACAGAGGTAGAGACATGGACGGGAACACCTATAGACCTAAATAGTTAAATGTGCAATAAAAGTACTAAGAAACATGTGTTTTGCATGCCTGGATCATTGGAAAAGTAAAATAAATCATTATAATAAAATTAGGAAACTCAACTTTTGATAGTTAAATAATATGTTTAATTAATGACTTTAAAATATTAAGAATGTTTTTAATGGCCTCCTCTATTCCCCTAAATTAATGAAAAACTAATTAGACACTAAAAACAGATTAAACAATATAATATTTTTGCGGTCTAAGTCTTTTCTTCCCAATTTTAATAAAATTGGCAACTTGAATCTTCTTGATAAAGTACAATAGTAAAAATCTTTCGCAAAGCATTTTCTAATTGTTTTGCACTAAAAACAGACAGTTTAAAAATTATTTAAAACATATATAGCTAAATCATATATACATAATGAAACAGTAAGATTTGTATTCGAATCTTAAGTTTCACCTTTTTCTGTCGTCTCTCACTGACCGGTCTATCCCACCCAAATTTAAACTTTTTGGTATCGAATTGTGTGTGTAGCAATATTAAAAATGTATGAATATATGTAGAATTTAGCATAAACACGCACACATTTCGATCTCAAATTAAAGGCAATAAATAGGAATAAAATAATATAATTTAGATTTCTTTTAGTTATATAATTTTGTATAATTTTAATCATTTATTTTGGATTATAAAGCTCGTATTTATTGCTTTGTTTAAATTTCATTTAATAATCATTCTAAAAAAATCTGATGTAATATTTAATTAAAAGTTAAAATAATCTTATGTTCCCTTTTTGTCTTTGAAATTTAAAAGCATCGGTCAGTGATAGATAATAGTTTAATTAAAGAAAAATTCCCCAAAATGTAATTAGTAAATGTAAAATGTAAACAATAGAATGGCAGCTTTCTTTAATTAAAACCAACAAAATGCATTGATTAACCTCAGGGCAGATTAAGTAGAACCTAAAAATATCTCAACAAAAATGTGAAAGATCAAGATAAAAGAAAAGAGGCCATCTTAGATTTTCTGGAGACATTCACTTAAACTTTAGCTCTGCTCTCAATCACTGAGAGTCTCCAAAATATAAAAATAAATTGTTCCTGCCAAGGTATGACCGAGTAAAAGCACCTAGATTATTCTCCATCGGGAGATGGCCTATCGGATGCCGAACTTTCCATTTCCGTCATAAACTCACCATGAAGATCTGCTGCCTGAAATAAATGAGAAAGCTGCTGCTGCTGTGAAAGTAAATGAAATATCTAAATACAAGAAAGAATTGCCACTTGTGAACTTTTTGCTGCTAAACTAATGAAATCAGAAAACTTCTTATAAAACAGATACCTGTCTGTGTTCAAACTCTAGAGTACTCTAATGATATGCTGTAGCTCTTCTTCATAATACTTATCTAAATTATAAAATGTAAAAACTATCATTTGTATAACTAAAATTGAATAATTAACCTAATGTGTAAATTTCTCTAATAATCTAGCTTACCTCATTCTATCTTTCTTGGGTGCGTATTTCTAAAATCTACATTTTATCTATATTTATTATTTAATTATTGCATGCTAATAATTGTCTCAATGTTCAAAGTTTAAATCTATGATCGCTTGAAATAGTGAATGCGTGTCAGATTTCATTCCCATTACTTTCACAAATAATTTAATTTTCATATAAACCGACACGCATTCAATGCTTCATTTATTGTAATGCAGGGGTCTACAACTTCGCAAATGGCTGGCATATTAGTTGTAATCATTCCCAGTTTAGATATGTTTTGTATATATTAAATCTTAATGAATAATTCCATCAAATTACATTTCTTTGAGAGTCACCAACGTTCTTTAGTAAATGTTGATAATGTAGGGCCAAGTTAGAAATCTATTTAAAATCTCATCATAATCGCTTATACATTATACATGTGTTACATTTTAGAGACACGATGACCCATTCCGCCGTGAAATTTCTGGATTCTTCAGGGTTGAAATTAACCCCAGTTGTCCTACACAAGCAAGCATAATGGGTGCTTCCGTAGGACTTAACAATGTCATGCTGCCAGCCGGCAAACTGCGACATGGACCGTTTGTCCCTGGTTATGCTTATGTGACACCTTACTTCATCGGGCCGAGGCAGAGACCAGCCTGACAATCTTATAAACTCATTCACGGCATTGCAGTTTCAATATACTGCCATTCCTTATCGTCTTTCTAAAGTGTACCACGTGTTCCTTTACTTAATTTTATTATTCAATATATCACTCCGCCTCTGCATTATCTTTGTAATTCACTCTCAAATAAATGTTTGCCCTTAGTCATAAAATAAATATTTTAATTAAATAAATATATGTCCGCTGCTACTCTTAAATCTTACTTTAGACTCTTGCATTGCAAAGGTATAAATTCCCCAAGGCATGCATTAGAAATACTTACTCGAAAATTAAGCCTTCAAATAAGTGAATTCCCTTTGTAAACATTACAGTATCAGAAATACTGCTACTGTGTCCTCAAGATAAAATAATGTCTAAACAAATAAATGTATTCCTTTTGTAAACATTACAGTATCGGAAATACCGCTACTGAAGTCCTCAATGTAAAGTAATGTCTAAATAAATAAATGTATTCTTTCAAATATAATCATGTCACAAATCCTGCTACTGAAGCTTTGAATCCATAAAATATTATTAGTAAATGATTGTTTTATTAAAATGTATTAATAAATAATTTTAAACTATACGTTTGCAGTTACGTTTTATTTATTCGATACCCATTCTATATAATATTTCCTCGATTATGTAAATATGACTGTTTAATATTAGTTTGATTATTGGCTAACTCAAGAATAAAATCATGAATCTCTTGCATATCCCTGACCACCGTGCCTAAGGAAATATTTACTAATGTCGCATCAGATGCGTTGTTTCATGGATTGTATTGTGGAACCGATAAACTATGTTCGAACTCAGTAACACGGGTGGCTTTGCTACCTCGATGGTGCTGCTGTTCTGTGTGGTGGTCGAATTCTGCACTATGTTTACAAGTCACACGTTTTCTGACTGTTACATAGTTAAATTTTTTTTTTAGCGTTTGGCGCTTTCCAACGTGGAGCTTTCAATACAAAAAAACCCATATATATACCTTGAGCAAAATATAATACATATAAATTTCTTTTAGCGTTCATTACTCGAGTTAGCTAATTATTCTATATATATACGATTTTGTTTTGATAAAAATAATAAAAAAAGTAAATCGGGTGAAATAATGTGGGTCGAGTGAATGAAAGGACAGCAGGCATAATAACAAATTTAAGGAAAGTAGGGATGTGTGTGTAAGTTAAGAAGAAACGAAATTACTCGGATCTAATGAAATATTTTTTATATATATATGTCAAAAAAAAGTAATCAGTCGCTAAATGAGAAAGCAGGTAGCATTGAATAATTTATTAAAACACCGTTATATATATAGCATAGACAGCAGAAGCTTGTTATATATGTTAATAGTAAATATTTTGTTAATGTACAAATATATATATATCATAGACAGCAGTGGCTTATTATACGTGTTACCAGTAGTTCGCTATAATATATATGTTAAATATGTTAAACACAGCAATATAGAGATAGGGCAATGTAGAGTAGGTGAGGGCAGCTAAAGAGTGTTATAGGGCCAAGATACTGGTGGGGAGTAGTCAAATGCTAGTAGTATAAAATAAATAAATAATATTAAAAAAATGGAAGCAGAAAATGACAGTATAGCATCAATGAACTTCAGTCTACAGTTACTTGAAATATTTAGACAGAGTAAAGAAGAATGGAGGAAAATACGTGAGGAAGCGAGGACAAGATATGAAGAACCAAAAACGAGTCAGGAAAAGGAGGAGATAAGAGTTAGGGAGCATCAGAAAATTGATAGGGATATGTTGATATATCTTGAAATGATCAAAGAACATTATGGAATATCCCCAGTTAGTAAAAAGGAAGAAGAAATTAAAGATATGGAAAAGGAAAGGGAATTAGAAATACTTGACAAACCTATGATAGTAGATGAGCAAATAGACCTTATTCCAATAGATGAAGGCCCACAAGAACCGTTGAGTGAAAGCAGTAAAAAAGAGACGAAGATGGACACTGGCATGACACCAACATGTTTGCATTTTGGTAAAGCGGACTCATTACTGATCAAGACGCCATTACCCATGGATGAACGTGAAATCAATATTGAAACTGACAGATGCAAGGCACACTGCCACCTTACAGAAAGGGCAGAATGGAAATTACGAGCAGATCGGAGAAGCCAACATTTCCAGGTTGGGAACTATGTTTGGGTACAGAACTCTCAACAAAGTAACCGAGATAAAAGAGTATATAAAAAGTTCTTTCCTTTGTACCGGGGACCCTTTATAATTGATCGCACATGTGGCCCAAATGCATATTTATTAAAAGAAGGAGATACCATAAAAGGGACATATAATGCCCATGATCTCAAACCATGTAGGTATTATCCACCTGACCTGGGGTTGTAAAAATATTAGATTATTAGGATGGTAAATAAACATATATGAAAATATTAAAATGAACTTGATATAATGAACTTGGTTGAATGAATTGTACGTTAGTCAAATAGGGTTTTAGATAGAAATTTTATTATATATATATTATTGTTTTAATTACTATTACTCTTAAAAAATTTTTTTTTATATTATACTAACTAATCCTATTCTAAGAATTTTTTTTTATATATATACATTCAGTTTAACTAATTATTACTATGATTTTAATGAGACACGGCCAAATTAGGCCATTTTAATTAAACTATAAATTCTAGATCTGGGTATATAAATTGTTCATTGCTTCATGTAATCTCTACTTTCTATATTTCAATATATCTGTAAAAAAAATAATAATTTTTTTTCGTATTTAAATTATGTAATGAAAAATTTTTTTTTCTTTCTTGCCTCCTTTGTCCTTCCTTAATTGTTTACGGGAAGTACGGGGAAATGAAACAGTAAGATTCGTATTCGAATCTTAAGTTTCACCTTTTTCTGTCATCTCTCACTGACCGGTCTATCCCACCCAAATTTAAACTTTTTGGTATCGAATTGTGTGTGTAGCAATATTAAAAATGTATAAATATATGTAGAATTCAGCATAAACACGCACACATTTCGATCTCAAATTAAAGGCAATAAATGGGGATAAAATAATATAATTTAGATTTCTTTTAGTTATATAATTTTGTATAATTTTAATCATTTATTTTGGATTATAAAGCTCGTATTTATTGCTTTGTTTAAATTTCGTTTAATAATAATTCTAAAAAAATCTGATGTAATATTTAATTAAAAGTTAAAATAATCTTATGTTCCCTTTTTGTCTTTGAAATTTAAAAGCATCGGTCAGTGATAGATAATAGTTTAATTAAAGAAAAATTCCCCAAAATGTAATTAGTAAATGTAAAATGTAAACAATAGAATGGCAGCTTTCTTTAATTAAAACCAACAAAATGCATTGATTATCCTCAGGGCAGATTAAGTAGAACCTAAAAATACCTTAACAAAAATGTGAAAGATCAAGATAAAAGAAAAGAGGCCATCTTAGACGTGCTGGAGACATTCACTTCAACTTTAGCTCTGCTCTCGATCACTGAGAGTCTCCAAAATAGAAAAATAATTTGTTCCTGCCAAGGTATGACCGAGTAAAGCACCTAGATTATTCTCCATCGGGAGATGTCCTATCGGATGCCGAACTTTCCATTGCCCGTCATAAATTCACCATGAAGATCTGCTGCCTGAAATAAATGAGAAAGCTGCTGCTGCTGTGAAAGTAAATGAAATATCTAAATACAAGAAAGAATTGCCACTCGTGAACTTTTTGCTGCTAAACTAATGGAATCAGAAAACTTCTTATAAAACAGGTACCTGTCTGTGTTCAAACTCTAGAGTACTCTAATAATATGCTGTAGCTCTTCTTCATAATACTTATCTAAATTATAAAATGTAAAAACTATCACTTGTATAACTAAAATTGAATAATTAACCTAATGTGTAAATTTCTCTAATAATCTAGCTTACCTCATTCTATCTTTCTTGGGTGCGTATTTCTAAAATCTACATTTTATCTATATTTATTATTTAATTATTGCATGCTAATAATTGTCTCAATGTTCAACATTTAAATCTATGATCACTTGAAATAGTGAATGCGTGTCAGATTTCATTCCCATTACTTTCATAAATAATTTAATTTTCATATAAACCGACACGCATTCAATGCTTCATTTATTGTAATGCAGGGGTCTACAACTTCGCAAATGGCTGGCATATTAGTTGTAATCATTCCCAGTTTAGATATGTTTTGTATATATTAAATCTTAATGAATAATTCCATCAAATTACATTTCTTTGAGAGTCGCCAACGTTCTTTAGTAAATGTTGATAATGTAGGGCCAAGTTAGAAGTCTATTTAAAATCTCATCATAATCGCATATACATTATACATGTGTTACATTTTAGAGATGCGATGACCCATTCCACCGTGAAATTTTCGGATTCTTAAGGGTTGAAATTAACCCCAGTCGTCCTACACAAGCGGGCATAATGGGTGCTCCCGTAGGACTGGACAACATCATGCTGCCAGCTGGCAAACTGCAACATAGACCGCTTGTCCCTGGTTATGCTTATGTGACACCTTACTTCATTGGGCCGAGGCAGAGACCAGCCCGACAGTCTTATCAACTCATTCGTGGCATTGCAGTTTCAATATACTGCCATTCCTTATCGCCTTTCTAAAATGTACCATGTGTTCCTTTACTTAATTTTATTATTCAATATATCACTCCGCCTCTGCATTATTTTTGTAATTCACTCTCAAATAAATGTTTGCCCTTAGTCATAAAATAAATATTTTAATTAAATAAATATATGTCCGCCAGTACTCTTAAATCTTACTTTAGACTTTTGCATTGCAAAAGTATAAATTCCCCAAGGCATGCATTAGAAATACTTACTCAAGAATTTTAGGTAGCTAGATTAAGCCTTCAATTAAGTGAATTCCCTTTGTAAACATTACAGTATCGAAAATATCGCTACTGAGTCCCCAAGATAAAATAATGTCTAAACAAATAAATGTATTCCTTTTGTAAACATTACAGTATCGGAAATACCGCTACTGAAGTTCTCAATGTAAAGTAATGTCTAAATAAATAAATGTATTCTTTCAAATATAATCATGTCGCAAATCACACTACTGAAGCTTTGAATCCATAAAATATTATTAGTAAATGATTGTTTTATTAAAATGTATTAATAAATACTTTTAAACTATACGTCTGCAGTTACGTTTCATTTATTCGATACCCATTCTATATAATATTTCCTCGATTATGTAAATATGACTGTTTAATTATGATTATTGGCTAACTCGAGAATAAAATCATGAATCTTTTGCATATTCCTGACCACTGTGCCTAAGGAAATATTTACTAATGTCGCATGAGATGCGTTGTTTCGTGGATTGTATTGTGGAACCGATAAACTATGTTCGAACTCAGTAACACAGGTGGCTTCACTACATAGATGGTGCTGCTGTTCTGTATGGTGGTTGAATACTGCACTATGTTTATGAGTCACATGTTTTCTGACTGTTACAGTAATAAGCTACTGGCGGACAAAAGAGGCATTATTAAGGAGATTAAGTTGGCAAACAAAGGAAACTTACTCGTATGGAATTTAGAAACATAAATAAAATTGGAAAGAGATTTTAAATGAAAAAAATTAAGTTTTAAACTTAACGGCAATGGCATACAAAATATTTACACATGTTAGTAATGAAGAATAGCAAAGGGAAAAAAGGTTAAATATAGATAGATGATCACACACATATATATAATTAAGACTAGTCTAGCAAAATGGTTACATTACAAATATAATTACATACAACAATTTATATAATAATTTAATTAAGAAAGGTATGAAAAAAAGCGTAGAAAGTAAATAGTTCACTGGAAGAGAGATATGATTATCATCCTGGGTCCTTGGTCATGTTTCCTATGGTGTTCAGGGCTTGATCCGACCATTGGTAGGTATTTGCCCAGACAAGGAAAGTGGAAATAAATAGCATGCTTTTATGAAAAGTTCTACAGACACGGCACAGAGTTCAGATGACTATTGAGTGGATACTAAGGCATTTTGGATGGTATTTAGGAACCTCAGTGATAGGCAAAGCTATTTATTTGCCTATCCAAGCATAGTGGAATCCATCAAATTCATATGACTTTTAGCTTAAGCAAGTTCAAACTTCTCCATGATTTTGAAGATGACAGTTGTATAACTTTTTGGAATAAAATCTTAACAAGCAAAAACAAAATCTGCCAAGAGTTTTCCCAAGAGAAATCTGACTGAAATTTCCAAAAGGAAAATCTGAATGCCAACAAGAAAACTCTGAATAATCAAGTCTTTTGTTTTCACTTTTATTTATACCTCTTTGTCAGCTACCTTCTATTGTTTGTATGATCTTAGATCTTGATAAGCCCACACACTTCTTCATTTCAAGATAACACTTTCTAAAAATAACTTTTACTTTTTTATCCTAAATTTCTTTCTTTAAAGTTTGAATTTTATTAATTAAAAAAGAAAGAAAGAGAAGGCCATCTTCAATTTGACTTGAATGGGCTCACTAATTAAAACATACATTCCTTTAGAAAATGTTGGTGGGCTTATCTCAAAATGAAATCATACGCCATATTTTAACAAGTTTTGAACAAAAAATATATTCTTATTTTTTTATAGTAAAATAAGCATTTTTAAAATAAGCATTTTATTTCAGCAGAATTTTGCATTAACTCATATATATATATATATATATATATGAGTTAATATATGCTCTTCAGATCTAAACATATATATATATATTAGTCAAACATATATATATATATATATGTTTGACTAATAGGTTTTACAAGCAATTTTTATTAACAGAACTTTAATCTTAGAAATGGAATTTATTTAAAATGAAATAGCTAAATGCAATACAAATTTAATAAGCATAATTAATTTTAGCTTTAATGCAAAACCCTGCTGATATTGGACTATAAACTTAATTCAGTTCTATAACACTAACCAAGTTTATAGAAGGCTGTGAAGCATGGATCGGACTTCAGATCCATTGCTTCATTTCCCAATAGTTAGTGAGCAAAAAAAAAATGTTAAAAAATGCTGTTGCTTCAGGTCAGAGGTAAAAATTTTGTGCCAGGTGAGTTCAAGCCTACTCTTTATTTGCTGTAATATTTAATTTGTTACTGACTAACAGTCTTTCTTTCTTTTACTATATAACTAATGGTTTATCCATAATTCAATCTCCTGTATCTTAAATTGAGTCGTGTTGTTTTTAGTCTAACAAACTATATTTATCTTTTTACTTTTTAAATTTTCCGGGGTCTGGTGGTACATAAGGTTTTAAGTTTGTAGCATTATACTGTCTTTGTATGCTGTGACTATCTTTCAACCGACAAGCATTTTCTCCACACTTTTTTTTAATGCATCCGTCCTTTATATATTGGGAAAAACTTTTTATCTTTCCTCCATGCTTTACTACTTGGATTAAGGTCTCTTAGCCATGCTTGCTTTTCTTTCCTGCATTTATATTGCTGGTTTGGATTCTTGCAATGCCAAGCTGTACGTCTTAATTTTTCCTTTGCCTTCTTTTCTTGCTCAGTCATGTTCTGGACTTGGAGACAGATTTTCACGCTATCAAGGTGGTGTCTAGAGTTCCCACCCGGTTCTTCTCCAAAATATTTTATGTTGCTAATCTTTGCCACAGGAGTTATAGTATTGATTACTGTCACAGTTAAGATTTCACTGTCTTGTTGCACCTGGGTTTGGTTCAGCAGCTGTTGATCATTTGTTTTGTTACTCTCGTCATTCATTTGTCCAGAGAAATCCGACTGGTGAGTGGCTTTACCTGTTTCATAATCACTCGAGGAATTCATATCAGTGTCATCTTGATTTTAAGTATCATCTTCTGGTGATGCTTCTGTTACAATACTCTGTTCTTGATGGAGTTCCATATGTGCCTCCAAAAGGTTCAATCTTTGTGATGTAATATTCATGAATTCTTGGAACATGTTCATCATCATTTTATTTTCATCTCTTATTTCTTTGATGAGATTTTCCAAGTTATACTCTTGATCATTATGAGTACATATTGACCTATAAACTTCACCTCTCTTCTGTTCCTCCATTTTTGCTTACTATTGGCTATTTTGCTAGACAACAAACACACCTTATTTCTAAAATGTATTTTAGACTTTTATAAACTAGATAAGTATATTATATCGTGTATCTAGAAGCTATATTCTTCTGTGTATCAAAAAAAATTTACTTCTTTCTAAAATGAGTCAGTATTCTAAGTTCTTTATTTTATATAACTATCTGTTTTATTTATGTTTTCAGAAATTAACTTTGCCTACCTCACGAGGTCCTATCTTAAACCTATGCCTATATGTATCTGTGTGTACATGAAAAAAAAAATCCTGCCGTGTCTGTTTTTAATACTTATTACTACATATTATTCTCCTCACTTTACTTTATTTATTTTTATATTTCATTAAAATGTCACTGCTATGTTAATATAATTAAAATAACCCACTTACAGCTTGACCTGGCTTTCTCTGACACCTGAAACAACTAAAAAAATGCATTTACATTAATATACAAGTATTTATATATCAAGGAATATGTGAGCAAAATAAACATAAGTCATGTTTAAAAATTATTTTGGCTCACTACACATACAGTTTTATTTTGATCATCTACCTCCTATGGTTTGTTTATTTGTATTCCGATATGAGAAATTGCACTTGCCGACAAATTTATTTGATGGGGGTGCCAGTCGACAAAACAATGTCCATATCAAATATACATATTAATGGATAATGACCCAAGCATACATTGATAAGGTTTATAAAGTTTAATGCGATTACAATTTATTTTGATTTTCACTTCACTTTCAAAAAAAATCTCTGCATGAATAAGTAAATGGTATTTTAAATGACAATATTAATTAAGTCTGAGATGTATAACAACTAAGTAAGGTAACTTGTATGACCTGGGTTCGAAACCAGTTACCATTTTGGCCATGACACAAAAAAATCAATTTAACAGCCTAAAATACCATTAACAAAACAAAATATACACCAAAAAAAAAAAAACTAAAAATAAAAACCCATGATAACTGCCACTCCAAATTATGAACCTGGGATCGAAACCAACTACCATTTTAGTCACAACCTGAAATAGATTAACAATTATCAAGCAATTTTACAGAATCACACATTGAGATCAAAAATTGTTTAAAAAAAAACCTTTATATAAAAATGGGTTTTACCGAACTATAACGAAGTGTATACCATATACACCCATATATATGAATATGTACTTCACTAAATAAGCATATATATGACTACATATAAATATACAAATCAGATATACCTATGCAAACATTTCTTTTATTATCATGTACATGATTTTATTAGTACGATTCGTCATATTGCAGATCGCATACTCCTATTATTTCAGGCTAGTAAATGCTGGTCACAACCATGACAAAGAAGCAATGATTGCAGATGTAGACCTATTATTTCAGGCTACTCAGCAATCCTAAACTCTAAAGTGTAAGGGGTCTTCACCTAAACGGTTACTAAGGGGGTCTTCACCAAAAACAATCACTAAAAAACAAGGGCTTCACCTAACGGTTACTCAAAGGGGCCTTCACCTAATGGTTACTCAATAAATGATTCAATAGCATAATCCAACTTGAGAAAAAAAATTTTAATTAAAGGTGGCTGACATATATGTTATACAAAAATATATCTTATATATATATATCTTTATTAAAACGAACATACACATTTACTTTTTATAAAGTTGAAAATTAAGTTTGCTATTATTGAAACAAAACTTATTTTATATATATTGTTTGCACGGAAACGTAATTTCAAAATACTTAAAAGTGAAAAAAAAAATTTTTGCATGATTAAAATTATTCATATAAAGAAATGAAATGCAGAGAAAGTGAAAAAAAATATTTGCTAACACTGTACGTTGATACGTGTTAATTTGAAGTTATAAAAACTTAGGTCTCAGAAAAAATTTCTATTAACGAAAAATGTTATCTCTTAGATCTTTACAAAAAATTATACAAATGGGAAAAAAAAATTCTATTATCTATTTGTACTTTTTACTAAAATATTAACACTACCGAATATACACTATATATCGAACAACATTATTACATCAAAACTTCTCATATTTAAGCAATACTAACTAACAAAGTATGAAAGCTATTCTAAAAGAGGGCAGGTGGATATGTATTTGACACTTCTGCCTCATCGAAACTATATATTTTATACGACAAAACTACTCATTAGGGGGAAAAAAAATGCTATAACTCTAAAATCTCATTTTATAATCACACAAAAAAACAACTAATGGAGTGTTAACTTTACTAAATGTAAAATATTCATTTCATATATACTAAACTCGGAAAAAAAAATGTTTACCTTATGACACATTTAACTTGTTAATTAATCTAAAAAAAATGAAATTTGGCTCACATTAGGAAACAAAACTCGGAAAAATTATACATATATTTTTATATAAATATATTGAACTAAAACTAACTTCTCAGGGTACTAATTTTTTTTTTAAAAAAAATGACATTCGTTCCATGGCGACAACTTGGAGAAAACTTTTACATATATCTATCTATACCTATATTTCCAAAAAAAAAAAAATTCAGCCCACGTTGTTGGCATCAGAATGCGGAAAAAAAAATTTAACTGTGACAGTCAGATGATGTATGTTGGTTTAACCCAGTTCAAATACTAGGCTAAAAATATCTCGAGGCCATCCACACGCAAGATATTAAATCAAGAATATTATGACCTCTGCCCTATTTGTCTATTCTCGAGTCTAATTACGAACAAACAACATTATCTGAGACACACATAAATTATTTTCTCACCAGACACAAAGCTTAGAAACAGAGGTAGAGACATGGATGGGATCACCTACAGAGCTAAATAGTTAAATGTGCAATAAAAGTACTAAGAAACATGTGTTTTGCGTGCCTGGATCATTGGAAAAGTAAAATAAAGCATTATAATAAAATTTGGAAACTCAAACTTTTGATAGTTAAATAATATGCTTAATTAATGACTTTAAAATATTAAGAATGTTTTTAATGGCCTCCGCTATTCCCCTAAATTAATGAAAAACTAATTAGACACTAAAAACAGATTAAACGATATAATATTTTTGTGGTCTAAGTCTTTTCTTTCCAATTTTAATAAAATTGGCAACTTGAATCTCCTCGATAAAGTACAATAGTAAAAATCTTTCGCAAAGCATTTTCTAATTGCTTTGCACTAAAAACAGACAGTTTAAAAATTATTTAAAACATATATAGCTAAATCATATATATGTAATAAGCTACTGGTGGACAAAAGAGGCATTATTGAGGAGATCAAGTTGGCAAACAAAGGAAACTTACTTGTATGGAATTTAGAAACATAAATAAAATTGGAAAGAGATTTTAAATGAAAAAAATTAACTTTTGAACTTAACCGCAATGGAATACAAAATATTTACACATGTTAGTAATAAAGAATAGCGAAGGAAAAAAGGTTAAATATAGATAGATGATCACATATATATATATATATTTAAGACTAGTCTAATAAAATGGTTACATTACAAATATAATTAAATACAACAATTTATAATATAATTCAATTAAAAAAGGTATGAACAAAAGGGTAGAAAGTAAATAGTTCACTGGAGGAGAGATATGATTACCATCCTGGGTCCTTGGTCATGTTTCCTACGGCATTCGTGGCTTGATCCGACCATCGGTAGGTATTTGCCTGGACAAGGAAAGTGGAAATAAATAGCATGCTTTTATGAAAAGTCCTACAGACATGGCACAGAGTTCAGCTGACTATTGAGTGGATACTAAGGCATTTTGGATGGTATTTAGGAACCTCAGCGATAGGAAAAGCTATTTATTTGCCTAGCCAAGCATAGTAGAATCCATCAAATTCATATGACTTTTAGCTTGAGCATGTTCAAACTTCTCCATGATTTTGAAGATGACAGTTGTATAACTTTTTGGAATAAAATTTCAACAAGCAAAAACAAAATCTGCCAAGAGTTTTCCCAAGAGAAATCTGACTGAAATTTCCAAAAGGAAAATCTGAATGGCAGCAAGAAAACTCTGAATAATCAAGTCTTTTATTCTCACTTTTATTTATACCATCTTTGTCAGCTACCTTCTATTGTTTGTATGATCAGATCTTGATAAGCCCACACACTCCTTCGTTTCAAGATAACACTTTCTAAAAATAACTTTTACTTTTTTATTCTAAATTTCTTTCTTTAAAGTTTGAATTTTATTAATTAAAAAAGAAAGAAAGAGAAAGCCATCTTTAATTTGATTTGAATGGGTTCACTAATTAAAACATACATTCCTTTAGAAAATGTTGGTGGGCTGATCTCAAAATGAAATCATATGCCATATTTTAACAAGATTTTAACAAAAAAATATATTCTTATTTTTTTATAGTAAAATAAGCGTTTTTAAAATAAGCATTTTATTTCAGCAGAATTTTGCATTAACTCATATATATATATATATATATATGTGTTTGACATATATATATATGTTTGACTAATAGGTTTTATAAGCAATTTTTATTAACAGAAATCTAATCTTAGAAATGGAATTTATTTAAAATGAAATAGTGAAATGCAATATAAATTTAATAAGCATAATTAATTTTAGCTTTAATGCAAAACCCTGCTGATATTGGACTATAAACTTAATTCAGGTCTATAATACTAACCAAGTTTATAGAAGGCTGTGAAGCATGGATCAGACTTCAGATCCATTGTTCAATGTAATAGTATGCATATGTAAATTAGGATTATAGTATAGACAAAATTTTAAAATAATATAATTATTAATATTAAATTGAAAAAATACATTTACATATATTTTACTGACTTTGTGTGATCTTGTTCCAGATGTACCCAGATAACATTTCAATTATATATATATTCCAATTTAGCCTTGTGACTCCATTGCAAAGTGTGATGCATAAAATAAAAAAATCATCATCACATTTTCTTTTGTAGGAGAGGGAATCTGTAGGGCACCAAGTTCAAACACTACATAACCAATTCCCAAAGATCTTAGAAGCAAAGTAGGAGAAATATTTTTTTTTTCCATTCCATTAATTTTGTTAGTGAAAGACGACAATATTTTTATCATTAAATAGTTTGACAGTTGTATTTAAGAATTAAAAATATTAAGCATATATAAATAATTGCCTGTAGACATAAACTCCATGAAATATTATTTTTCTGTCTCCTTATTAACTTTCTATGTTTTATGTGTATCTAAAAAATTATAATATTCTTTCTTAATAATGCTTTGATTTTAGTACTTTGTCATTACTAATTTATTTTATAACTTTAATACTCATGATATTAATAACCTATAGCTTTCAAATTGCTTAGATTACTTTTTGATAAGCATGTTTTATATACTTGAATATATGTGTATATGTGCATGTATGTACAACAACTAAAACAAACATTTTCATATATATTAAGAGTTTTTAAATTATTTGTATTTTCTGTGTGAACATTTGTTTTTCTTTTTGTATATCCTTTAAATCCAATTTTTCTTGTTTTATGTAGAAGGGTTAGAAAGGTTTCATGCTAATGTCCAGCTGATGTCCTGCTAATATCTACAGGGTGTGAGAGAGAGCTAAGGTCAATGTTGACATAACATCAATGTGAGCAATGTGGTGGGATAAGAACACAGATTCATTAATCAGTTATTATAATTACCAAGAGACTCACATCATTTACCAAATAATAAATTTTGAAAAATTATAAAGATAAAGAAAGGAATAATTGATGGATAATTTATAAATGACCAGATTTTCAGTAACAAAAATATGTGTGATATCATCAGACAGACTAGCATATATATAGTCTGAAAAATAAGACAGTTTGGCAGAATAAGTCTGATTGCTTCTTGGAAAAAACACATCATTTTTTTTAATATTTGAAGGCTTCTACATTGGCATGGTGGGGTAAGAAAGATCTTTTGTTAAAGTCCCAGTGGCCTATCCAAAGAACTATATGCACATCTGGAGGAGTTAAAATCTAAAATGGAAATAGCAGATATCATCCTATGGCTGATCTCCAAAGTCTTAACCTGTTACTGAATTCAAATAAAAGTACAAAGTAAAAATTCACCTATGTTGTTGCTGAATTCAAATAAAAAAAGCACAAAGTAAAAGAAAGTGCTGACATCTATATTAAACCAGTCATTTCCAGAGCAGTGCTGAAATTTATATTAAACCAATCATATCCAGAGCATAAGAAATGAAGAAACCATTCCAATGCTAAAATGATCCCTAAAGAAATACAATTTTTGTCACAGCATCATCATCATCACAGTCAAGCAGAAGAATTGCAAGCCCAAGCTGAAAATAGAACTTTTCCATTAAACTGCTGTAATTGATAAATATATGCATGTTAAACATTGGTATGTGGCTGAATTCAAATCCTTAACCCTAGACAAGCTGACTTCAAAATGAAATTCAGCAAGCTCAATGAAATTGTTTCTACATTGAAAATAAAAGAAGAACTCATTAATGTCAATTTTATTTTGTTTCCTCAACGATTATTAAAATCCATTTATATCTCTCTCTAAATATTAAAAAATATGAATCAATTAGTAAGGTTTTTCAATAATAATGAATATTGACTTTATCAATATTAGGTGTATGTTTATTATCATTACATGTAATAATTTGTATATGGATTATCTTTTAAATGTTTTATTATGTATTCAGGTATCATAAGAAATGTTTATTCCTATGTAAAGGTTAGATACAAAATTTATTGTTAATGGGAAGTAACATATCCACACACACACCTAATGATATAAATATGCTTACATGAGTATGTGTCTGAATATAGATGTACAAATCAATAAGGGTAGGAAATTAGCATCCTGAGGGATAGATTTTAAGATAGGTTGTAACCTAGATTAATGGAAATGGAGATAAGTAATTCGAAACTGTTTTCTTTAGACATTCTTATCTTTATAACTGAACTAACTTTTTTCTGCTTATTTATTAATTATTGTTTTTCTAAGATTATAGATATTAAAATGTATGTTATATGCAATATGCGAGGATGTGCATGTATGGGGTGTTTATTTTAAAAATTAAAATGTTTCTATAAGGTTTCTATTCACCCACTAGAGATATAGACGTACACATATCAAGCTATATAACATTAATGATTGATCTCAAGTTTCATTAATGGGAAGGTGGGAAGACTTTCTATTATTATCATTATAATTATTTTAAATATATCTAATTTTATTATTAAATATGTAAATCTTTCTATTTGTATCATTAATCATTAACCAATAATAAATTTTAATTTGTTTTATTAAAAGAAGTCTAGATATTTTTTAGAGTTATTCACTGTCTTGTGAGGTCAGTTTGATCACCATCATCACTGATGAATGTCAATCTTTAAGACATAGTTTAAATATAATGATGTTTTTGGTAAATAATTATAGATTGATAAAAGATATGATTTGTGTTGTGAGTTAATTCTAAAGCTGTGGCTGGAAACAACATTATCATTATCATCACCATCTAAATAAATGTGTTTAATGCCTATATACAAATAAAATTCTCACTGTGTTTGTTTGTTATTTGTGAGTCCTCATAAGAGATATGACTACCATAAAACATCTGATAATCTATAGTATTAAATGTGAGCTAATAATACTTATGGCAATATTAGATATGAATTTCTGTTGTTAAACTCTTATATGATAATTTATCTGAGAATTTATTTGCACAACTAGAGAATAACAAGGATGTTTTTCCCTTAATACAAGTGCACATGATATGGTTATAAAATGGAAAATCCTACACACTGTTATAAATAATGTACCAGGTTCAAACCTAGTAGAGTGTAAGTAGATATCTAATGTAACTTTATCTAGGTTTAGACAGCCTAGTGGTGTACAGATATACAGATATACATATAAGAAAATACAGTTAAACACTGAATGAAGAAAATGGGAATACTAGTTTAATTTCTTGTTCCCCAATCTTGAGAGATTATGTTTCTTTTAGTTACAATATATATATATGAAAAACAAAAAACACAAGTTAAAAACTTGCTAATGCTTGTATTTATGATAACAGATGGCGTTCTACCAAAAACATCGTCAAGCATAGTTTTCTGTTTACATAAATGTCAGAGCGAGCATTCACTATCTCTAACTTTAATTCCACTTTCAGATCATGATTTCAAGCTATTTGCTATTGTCAGTGAAAGACAGGAATAAGAAACTAGATCTAAACACAAACTCTGAGCATTTATGAAACAATTTCTATTCATCTTGCAAGCGTGAATCTTTTAGACATGTTAATGTCTTCAAACCCAGCATAGCAAGCCAGATAGCTACATGGGTCTGATCTCAGTTCAGCATCACCACATAGTAGAAGCCTCTGCAATATACATTATTGCAAGAAAGACTTCAAAGGTACATTTATAAAAACAAAAAAACACAAGTTAAAAACTTGCTAACACTTGTATTTATGGTAACAGATGGCTGTCTACCAAAAACACCATCAAGCATAGTTTTCTGTTTACATAAACGTCAGAGCGAGCATTCACTATCTCTAACTTTAATTCCACTTTCAAATCATGATTTCAAGCTATTTGCTATCATCAGTGAAAGACAGAAATAAGAAACTAGATCTAAACACAAACTCTGAGCATTTATGAAACAGTTTCCATTCAGCTTGCAAGCGTGAATCTTTTAGACACGTTAATGTCTTCAAACTCAGCATAGCAAGCCAGATAGCTACATGGGTCTGATCTCAGTTCAGCATCACCACATAGTAGAAGCCTCTGCAATATACATCATTGCAAGAAAGACCTCAAAGGTACATTTATGAAAAACAAAAAAACACAAGTTAAAAACTTGCTAGTGCTTGTATTTATGATAACAGATGGCGTTCTACCAAAAACACCATCAAGCATAGTTTTCTGTTTACATAAATGTCAGAACACTATGATTGATGGTGTTTTTAGTAGAATGCCATCTGTTATCATAAATACAAGCATTAGTAAGTTTTTAACTTGTGTTTTTTTGTTTTTCATAAATGTACCTTTGAGGTCTTTCTTGCAATGATGTATATTGCAGAGGCTTTTACTATGTGGTGATGCTGAACTGAGATCAGACACATGTAGCTGTCTGGCTTGCTATGCTGAGTTTGAAGACATTAACATGTCTAAAAGATTCACGCTTGCAAGCTGAATAGAAACTGTTTCATAAATGCTCATAGTTTGTGTTTAGATCTAGTTTCTTATTCCTGTCTTTCACTGATGATAGCAAATAGCTTGAAATCATGATCTGAAAGTGGAATTAAAGTTAGAGATAGTGAATGCTCACTCTGACATTTATGTAAACAGAAAACTATGCTTGACGGTGTTTTTGGTAGAACGCCATATGTTATCATATATATATATATATATATAACTGAATATTTATAAATACAGTAACTAAATAATTAAAATTTTTAGCCACTTAGGAGCACTTTCAATTATCCCATTAATCTTTGTCAGCTAAAGCTTTGAAATGCTAACTTTCCCACAATTCCGTGATCTTAATGTTTGCTGCTTGCCTGTTAATTAAGTCATGTTTATATTTGTATATTAGCATAGCTTCCTTTATTTTTCTTTTATTGTTATTTTTTTCAAGGAAAATTTATAAATGGATATGTAGGTGTGGCAGTGGTTATATAGGTGAATCTAGATGTACATTGGAAAAAAGAACTAAAGAACACTTGCTATTATTAAAATGAGTTCAGAAATCGAAACAAAATTGCATAGTAGATAATATTTCAGCATCTGTTTTTTACAACCATAATAAATTGTGTATTTATGGTTTTGATTTCAATTTTAACAGTGTAAAAATATTGCAAATTGAAAAAAATAACAATAAAAGAAAAATAAAGGAAGCTATGCTAATATACAAATATAAACATGACTTAATTAACAGGCAAGCAGCAAACATTAAAATCATGAAATTGTGGGAAAGTTAGCATTTCAAAGCTTTAGTTGATAAAGATTACTAAGATAATCGAAAGTGCTCCTAAGTGGATAAAAATTTTAATTATTTAGTTACTGTATTTATAAACATTCAGTTATATAATTACGTATATTGTTTTAAAAATAGAGTCATCGATTATATATATATATATAACAAAAACTGTAATAAACAGTATAATATTTAACATGCCAAAATATATACATATATAATGATAGGAAGATTTTCATGACTTACAGATAAAAATGATATATTTTTCTGGTTCATCCATGTATGATTTTGATAATGGAATATATGGATGTTTTACAAGCCATAAACTGGATGATGAATAGAATAATAAAACTATATTTGTTAGAATTAGTATTCTATTCAGCACCCAGTTTATGGCTTGTATGATCAAGACAAAATATCTGTATATTTATTATCAAAATCATGTACAGATAAACCCACAAAACTTCTCATTTATATACATAATATAGCGATTTATATATCTGTAATATTGTGGAATCAGCTATTTTTCACACGCACTAAAATTGATACATACTCTCTCATCACAATTGTTTAAAATGATAGGTGGACCACCTATGATTAAAACATTCTTTACAAAAAGTAAAAAAGTATTGTCTTTTACTAAATTAGAGGTTGAATTGATTTTTAAATTAGCATATTACTCCAACAAATTGAGTTTATGTGTCACAGAGATAATGAAGTTTCTCATTCTTAAATACAGAATTTTATTACTTTATATAGATGTAAAAATACTTGTAGAAGCAATTACTCTTTACTCATGTGCTAAAATTAACATGCACTCTTCCATCAAAACTTGTTTTAAAACAATCTGCGTTCGCCTTATTTTAAACAAACAAACAATTTTTAATTGTGCTTAAATTAGGGTTTGAACTTATTATGATGGGAGAGTGCATGTGAGGGTAATTCATTTCTAAATATTAGAGATACATAAATCGCTATATTTCTAATTATTATATTTATATAAACTGATATGCAGATTGTTAAAAATGAAAAGCTTCTCTTTACTATGCTATATAAACTGAATTTATGCCAATTTAAAAATCAGGCTTATAATAAGTTCAAACCCTAATTTAGGCATGTCCAATAATTGTTGATTTATTTAAAGAATAATGTCTAATCATAGGTGGACTACTACAGTTTTTAAAAAAAATATTGACAGGAAATCACATACCAATTTTAGCACATATGTAAAGAATAATTGTTTCCCCAATATATATATATATATATATATATATATATATATATATATATATATATATATATATATATATATATATATATATATATATATATTGGTATTTTAAATGTAGAGTTTACTCCAGAGTTTTTGGTTTATATACAAATATATTCACATGATAAACAGCTCAAGCCTATCTAAACTATGAATTATCAATCTGTTGTCGAAGAAGCTTCTATATGCAAAAAATGAATTTCATATTTCACTAATCTACTATCATAATATAGAGAAATCACAGCTGGCACAAGAATTTAATAAATTAGTATTTTTATACTCTTTAAAGTTTAAATATCCACCCTCAGTTAAATAAGAAATATAACATGTTTTGAAAGGAGACCGAGAAACTAATAAATAATCATTTTTAAACTTTCAAATCCCATTATTATTAATTATTACTTAGATAATTAATCTGATTTTGCACAAAACTATGTGATTTTATAAATATACTCATACAATAATCCATAAATCTTCAATCTGTTGTCAAATAATTTCTTACATTATTGTTCTTTCAAAAGGTAAGAACATATTTTTTATCCATCTCTGAAATAAATAGAATAACAAAAACAAAAAATAGTTTTTATTTTTGTTTAATAAAAATTATATAATATTCACATAGATTATTCGAAAAGGTGAAGTAAAGTTAAAATAATTTATGCAAACAAGTACATTATTGATAAAAAAAAGACTAATACTAAAAATAATTTATGTAAACAATCTATTATCTAAAACAAGATTAAAACTAAAACAAATTCTATAAACAGAAACTTTAATCTGTAGAGGGTTAAAATAGAAAAAAAGTAGTTATTCTAATGCTAGAAAGCCTATAAGATTTGATAAGAGATTATATATATATATATTTTTTGTAAAAACCCATGAAGCCAAATAAGATGCAATAATAAAATAAATAAATGAACATCTGGTGCAGACTGAATTAAAAATAATTACTCTAATGCAATAGTCAGCAGGTATATAAAGGAATTATGCACAATTTAGTTTAGTTTGTAGTTAAAAGAAGATTTGAAATTTAAAAAAATAAAAAAGGCTACTGTTAGAAATTGGATAGCTTTGAGGATTCTAGAAATTAGTGTTCCAGATAAACACAGAATTTGAAATATTTTTGATCAGCTATTAGAAAACTATACAAAAAATTGTAAATATATATATTTTTTTAGATGAGACAGAATTCATCATTTTTATCAATGCTGTCATTAATATGGCTAGTTAGATGAGTTAGATGGTTAGTTGGATTAGTTATTTTTCTATTCTCAAATAGACTATGGATTTGAGATGCTCCAAAATAATGCCTTCCAGGAGTAGAAGAAATGACAGGCTACAGACAAATTTTCCATATCATTAAAGCAAAAAAGAACATTATTCAAAAATTAAACAATTTATTAAAACAGCCAAGAATTCAAACAAATTTACAAAAAACTAAAGTCATATGTCACATGACCTAATTTAACAAGCTTGTATTACAAATGTTATATATATAACTCACAAATAAGCTCTTAACAAGCTTTGCAGAATATCCCTGACCCCAGACTGGTTTCTGCTACTGACTTCCTAGTGAGGTGCTAAGATATCCAAGTATAAACAATAATGCTTGAATATCCTAGCATTTCATTAGAAAGCCAGTAGCAGAAAATGGTCTAGGGTAGAAATATTGTTAAGAACTTATTTGTGAGCTCTATATATTTCAAACAAATTTATTGCTAAATAAGATTTCATAATTGAGAAAAGAAATTATGCAATTGTTTATGCAATAAGTGATAATATTTTATATTAACAAGTATTTTCACAGCTTCATTGTCTTTGATTGATTTATGAAAAACAAAAACTTAATATGTTTATAGAAGCTTTTATTTGTAGATTTAATCAATTCATACTAATAATCATCAAATAATTAATAGTACATAGGATTATAAATTGTATATCAATGTTATTTAATACTTGTTGAATTAATAATTTAACTATGACATCAATTTTAAGAAAACACATATTCTGACAAAAAATGAAAAATATTCCCTGAGAATGCTAAGGGAAAGATATAGAGATTTTTAAAAGACCCAAGAATATAAATGAAAAGTGTGAATTGTAGAAAATTAACAATATTTAGAAAAAGATATTGGAAGATAAAATATATTTTAAAACTTCTCAATCAATAGAATTTGAGAAGAAGCAGAAAATAACAAAGGAAATAAAAATAATGATTTTAAATCTCAATACACACATTCTTTTGATTTGAGATAGAAAAAGTTCTAAGGAAAATACTTGTTATTATACTAAAACATTTGCTATTTAACTATTATATTTTTACATAGAATCTCCCAGAAATAATATTATGGTATGGATTTATCTATCTATGAAATATTAGAATTAATATATATATACACCTGACTCTTGTTTTATGCAGTAGAAAGGTTCTGCAAAAAACACACATAAAAGAAATTGCACAAAAATAGACTTAAATTACATTGAAAAATGTGGGTTATGTTCCATAATTTTCAAAAATCACATAAAAGCAAAGCAACAATGTAAACTTACTTTAAAATTTAAGTATGACTAATAAAAAAATGATACAAGACAAAATTTTTTTATTTCTTTTATTAACTATTTAATTTTATTCAAAACAATATGTTTTTATGTGTAATTTAAGTTACATATTTTCAAACATATTTTAATCATTATTGCTATTTGACAATATGTGGATATATTTGAGAACTGATGAGAAGTCAGATTCATCACAAGAGGAAATGCAATTAGCACCAATTTCAGTCTCATGCTGTGTTTAATAAGTCCACCAACAAAAAAGTTTCATTCATGGCTTCAAGTCACTCTAAAATGGCCATTATCATAGCAAAATTATGATCTTTTTAAAGCTTAATACATATTGTAAGGTGCTGTTGTTGCAGCTCATTTTGAACCAAAGGGAGCACTTGACATTCAAAATAAAAATATATATTTTGGAGTATTTTTTCTATATTTGTTTTACATATTATAAATTATTTTAAAAACAAAGTTAAGATTTTAGTAAAAATTCTTTACTTTTACACGAATGTAAATTGAAAAAGAAATCAACAATGTATGCAGCATTTTCTAATAGATTATGAATGTTCTTTTTAGAGTTTTCACTATATAATATTTTTATAATTATAAATAGAAATTTATTTTTGAAAAAACTTTTGTTCACTTTCATAATCTGACAGATTATTAATTTGCTTTTTAGAAATGAATCTAATATTAAAAGATAAATATATTTTTACTACTGATTCTGTAATTGAACCAATCAAAAGTTTAATACTTTAATTCACTCAGCCAATAAAAAAATTTTCAGTCTAAAAGTTAATGGTTTTCTGTCAACAATGGAATCAGTGATTACGTTTTGAGATGACAATTTTACTAATTGTTTATGAATCTCATGATAACCAGACATACAACTATGTATTTAGCTTTCATTGGAATATAAGAGCTCATTCATAATTCATGTCTTTAACTGGAAAATGATTTTCCAATTGATTAGAAAGTTGAAGACTTTCTTGAATCATTTTTGCTGTGAAACGAACAGGTTCCAATTTTGTTTCATTATCTTTTTCTAAATCTTCTACTATATCTAAATTTATTGCCAAACCTTTTTCCAACAGGTATTTAAAGTATGTAAATTACAATGTGCGTATATAAAATGGGGACATCTCGATTTTAATGGAAATATGAACTTCTTTATCACATAAAAAAAAGCTGCATAAAAAGATATTAATCCTTTCAACGATTATTATTTAATTGGCCGAATGAGTTAAAAATCAAAACTTTTAATTGGCCAACTCACAACTTTAACAAAATCTATTGTCAAAATAGATTCACTTTTAATAATATAAATACGTTAGTTCGTTTGTAAAAAGTATATTACTAAATTGTCAGAGTACGAAAGTAAATGAAAGTCTTTTCAAAAATAAAATTTGATTTATAATTTAAAAAATATTCAATTGCAGTGAAATAAAAGTAACCGCTATTCAACCAACCAAAAAACATTGCGTCACAATCTTTTTTTTTTACTTTAACATTATGATAAATATGTAGCAATAAATAAATAATTCTTGGTAATATCTTAACTATTTTTCTAAAATAATTTGATTTTTAGTATTATTTTATCAATAATAATTTGTAATTCAATTCAAATATTGTTTAAAATGTTGTAAACATTTGTTTATCATTTTTGTAATAAAAATCAAAATGAACGTAACTTTTTACTTTTTGGCAGCCATTTCCCTTTTTGACAGAAGTTGGACAGCCAATAAGATTCAAGAAAAGGTGGTGAGGAGGCGGTGCTTTGGTTTTGTTTGACATATATGGTCATTTTTATTGATTTTTTACTTGTAAAATAATTCTGAAGAGGGCACCATCTTACAGAACTTTTGATTTTCTTTCGAATGACATATAATATGTATACGTGGGATAAAAAGTAGCCAATTTAGAGTGACATCAAATCTTCTCGTTTTTTGATGAGTCAGGCATTCAAATGGTTAAGAAGAAACATGAATTGCATAACTTCAAAAACACATTAAAAAAATCCACATAAAATGAGACCCATGTGTGTGTGTATATATATATATGTCTGGTTGAATTAGAGATTATATATATATATATATATATATATATATATATTTAAGAAAGTTTATTTAAACTTCTTTGTATCAATAATTTCAGTATCTTTGGTCAAGTTGCAAACTTTAGTGTTTATATAAATATATGGGACCATAGATGAAGTTGGGATTTTACCTTTATTGTTAAAAGGTGGTTGCCTTGACAACAGTTTGAGATTATTGATTGTTATCTATATTGGGATTGTCTAAGTGTTGTCTGATTTCTAATGGTTACTTATAAACTCATTTAGCCTTGAAAATTATTATGCTTATTATTTAAGTAATACTTTGAGTGCAATTTGAAAATTATAATTGCAATTTGTAATGTTATAATTGACTATTTATTAGTCTGCATTCACAACAACTTATATTTACCTGTTTAAGGAGATTTATTTAAACTTCTTTGTATCAATAATTTCAATCTCTGTGGTCAAATTGCAATCTTTAGTGTCTATATAAATATATTGGACCATAAATAAAGGTGGGATTCCACCTTTATTGTTAAAAGAAGGTTGCCTTGACAACAGTTTGAGATTGTTGATTGTTATCTATATTGGGATTGTCTAAGTGTTGACTGGTTTCTAATGGTTATATATATATATATATATATATATATATATATATATATATATATATATATATATATATATATATACACTAGGCATGACTTGAACTCAGACTTTCAAAATATATATATGAAATATCATTATGCTTCAACTAGCTGTGATTGTGAACAAGAAAAAATGCACATGCATAAAATTAATCTATTCTAATACTAAATAACTTCACTATGATAACTTACAAATCTCTTAAAAGACAAGTCATGATGAAATCAGTCACACTCACTGCTAATTCACAGAACAAACAGCTAAAAAAATAAAGACTTAAACAGAAAATTAATATAAAGAAAACTCTTATTTTTTTAAACAATTATTTAATAAAATTAGTCAATAATAAAAGAATACATTTTTTTAGAAATAATAAAGTGACAAACCCCAAATTTACATATTAATCAAACCTATATATGTAATTTCATATAATATGTTATTTTACGATTCTCTTAAATAATAACTCATGCAATCTCAACTGCTATTTTGTTATAATAATTAAATCATTAAAAAACATTTCTCAATAAAAAAAAATTAACATTAATTTAAATCTTCTTTCTCTTTTCAAAATGCATGTTCCAAACACTTAATTTTATGAGAGAAATTCACAACAAAACAATGAAAAAAAAGACAATTATTCATTATTGTTAATTATCACAAGTATTATAAAGTAACATTTATAAATGAAGATGTACACATCAACAATATCTTATTTTACCATCAATTTTCTTCCCTTTAGTCTTTTTTTGTTGTTACCAAGGTGCTGTGTACAGCCACTCACTTGGCTTAACCATCAGGTAAATAGACAGCAGAAACCAAATGATTATACAAATAGTTTAATAGAATTAACAGTCGGATAAATAATAGTACATATATATATAGTTATAAGACAATTAAGTTTAACTTACGAACGCTGGCCATGAAGGCATACAAAAAAACATAATATAGACCGGTGAGGCCTGCAAAGTTCCTAGGTCCACTTTTTAACCTTCAGTGGTGGAATTCACTGGGTTTGTTCCATTGCTAAGTTAAAACTCTTGACCTTCGTGTGCATTCAATGAGTTCTCCGCTACAAGTGCTGCTTAGTTATTTTTTGTTCCTTCTTTTTTCTTGTTAAGGAATGTTTCAGAAACCAATTAATTTTCAGCTATTGTCTACTTTTAGTAATCAGCACTTTTAATCTAGCTGCTTAATTAGTTTCTGATCTGAAGCGCTTATCTTTAATAGCGTACCAAATTTAATTACAAAATTCCTGTCTATTTCTTTTAATAAAACTTATTTTAATAAAACATTAATTATTATATACGTATAATTTTCTTTTAACAAAACATTATTATACACGTATATAGCACCTCCACCACTTCAGAAATTATGGTTTCTGAAGTCTTACATAGTCTTTTAAGTAAGCGGGTTCTTTTCTTGTTCTCGAAGATCTGCGTGGAGATGTTTTCTCTTCTAATGGCGTTTTGTTAGTCTCTTGATCGTCGTATTTCTCTTCTACTGGTGTTTCGTTGGCTCCTTCAGTTTCTTGATCGTCGGATTTCTCTTCGCATTTGGGAATGCGCGGTGCTGCAGTACTTCCGGTTTGCACTAATTCTTCTCGACGTCTCACATGATTTATATGCTTGCGCGTTGTTTTTCCAGTTTCTGTCTCTACAAGTATTATTTGTTTTGACAGAATTTCTTTTATGAAGGCCTTCACCCAGTGTTTCCTGATAACGTCTCTAACCCAGACTTTTTCTCCTTTGGAGTAAATAGTATCTCCAGTGTTGCTTTCGTAATGTGTAAAGTTTTGTTCTGGGTGGATTAACGATAGTTTCGTGCGTAGTTTCCGTCCGAAAATTAATTCTGCAGGAGATTTGCCTGTAGCACACGGAGTACTATGTTGATATAATAAGGCAGAATGTAAGGTGTCTTGTATATTTGCAGTGCCTTCCTTCCGTAACGTTTGCTTCAAAGTTTGTACTGCCTTTTCTGCAATACCATTGGACTCCGGGTGATATGGGGGCGTGGCTAAGTGTTTAATTCCCCATTCTGTGAGAAATTCTTCAAATTTAGTGGATGTGAAACTGGTACCATTGTCAGACACAATTGTTTCAGGAATCCCATGAAAAGCAAAAATCTCCTTCAGTTTTGCGATTGTTTCTTCGGTACTGGTGTTTTTCACTACTCTATATTCCGTCCACTTTGAATAAGCGTCGATCACTACCAAAAATATAAAGCCGTGAAACGGTCCAGCATGGTCAACGTGAATACGGCTCCATGCTCTTTCAGCTGCCGGCCAAGCAGCATATTTTTTCTCATGCATATTTGCATTTACTTGGCAACTTTCACATGATTTCACATATTTCTCTATATCAATATTTATTGCGGGCCACCATATGTAACTACGAGCCAGAGCTTTGGCCCGCACTATCCCAGGATGACCTTGATGAATTAAGTGAAGAATCTTATTCCGCCCACTGCTCGGTATCAACACTCTATCATCCATTAAAATACATCCCTTGTTTATGGACAATCTTTGTCTTACGTCCCATAAAGTTTTATGTAGTCTCTCGGGCCGACTTTGTGGCCAGCCTTTGCTGATCCATTTACTTAAGTGTTTATATCCATTGTCAGCTTTAGTCCAATTAGCTACCTTTTCACTGGTTATTAATTCGTTGTTCCAATTATCGATATAGTTAATAGTTTGGTCGTCTTTTTGTAGTTCAGCTTTAATGGGCATTCTTGACAGTGCGTCTGCGTGTTTAATGATCTTTCCTTTTTTGAAATTTAGATCAAAATCATAGCCTGACAACAGATTAACCCAACGTAACATTCTAGGGCTTAGATGATCAGGTGCAGTTTTATTTTTTGCTAATAATCCCAACAGCGGTTTATGATCGGTAAAGATTTTAAACTGTCGACCATACAAATATTGGTGAAACTTTTTTATTGCAAATATGATAGCCAATGCCTCTTTATCTAGTTGACTATAATTTTGCTCAGCTTTTGTTAATGTTCTTGAAGCGTAGACGATTGGTCGCTCGCCGTCAGCTACTGTATGGCTTAAGACTGCCCCTACTCCAACTTCGGATGCATCTGTTGTCAATATCAATTCGAGGCTACTGTCGTAATGTACTAATAAGCTGTTTGACATTAATAATTCTTTAGTGTCACAAAAAGCTTTTTCTTGGGTTTGATCCCAAATCCATTTTTGGTTCTTTTTTAATAAATTGTATAGCGGTTTTGCTATGTGAGCTTTCCCCTTAAGAAAAACTTCAAAATAATTAAGAAGTCCTAAGAAAGCTTGAAGTTCTTTAACATTTCTGGGTCTTCGTGCTTCCTTTACGGCTGCAATTTTTTGAGGGTCGGGTCTTTTTCCTTTTTTGAGATTATGTGTCCCAGGAATTTTAATTCAGTTGCCATCCAGATACATTTGTCTGCGTTTATTTTAGCTCCGAAACTACATAACTTGTCGCAAACTTTTAAAACTCGTTCACGTAATTCCTCTTCTGAATTGGCCACGACCAAAATGTCATCAAAATACGGTGTTACACCATCCAATTGCTGGAACAGCATGTCCATTTTGGCCTGGAAAATATTTGGTGCAACCGTAATTCCATAAGGCAATCTATTATACTTAAACAATCCCTTATGTGTTGTAATAGTTAGCAATTCTGATGTGCGTTCAGAAACTGGTATCTGGTGAAATGCGGCCTTTAAATCAATTTTAGCATAGTGAGTTGCCTTTTGCATATTTGCCAGTATTTCTCTGACATTAGGTACAGGATACTGACTTTTAGTGAGGTTTTTATTTATTGTGGTCCTATAATCTCCGCAAATGCGAATCTGCCCATTTGGTTTAGTTATAACCACGATTGGAGTCGCCCATTCCGTTTTCTCGACTGGCGTTAATACACCCTTACTAACCAGATTTATCAACTCTTGTTCTACCTTAGTTTGCAGCACAAAAGGAACTTTTCTGGGTCTGCAGATAACGGGGGTCGCGCGACCTTGTAGCTCTATGTTTATAGGCGTCATAATAATTTTTCCCTCATCACTTTTAAATAATTCACAATATTTATTTCTCATTTCTTGCTCAATAGCAACTTTATTTATTACACATATCTCTATTCCCAAAGCATCGAACCATTCCCTACCTATAATAGGATTTAGACCGCCTTGTACTATATATAATGGTAGTGTTCGAACCTTACTATTTAATTCAATCTGAGCCATCACCTTCCCTAATATTTTCATACTATTTCCGCTAGCGTCTTTTGCCCTTAAACTTGTCTTCATTAATAAAGGAGGATTTTTTCGATTTTTCGCTACTTTCTCCCAGTCTTCAAGTGTCATCATTGACATGCCTGCTCCGCTGTCAATTTCCATTTTTACTGGTGTCTTTAATAAATTAACTGTCAGCATAAACTGACTTCCATATCCCATCTGTGTATTGTAAATATCACATTTTTTTTTATTTTCGACTTTACAAGTTGGCAAGCTGCCACGATCTTTTTCTCTTTTATTTTGACATACTTTTTGCAAATTCCCAACTTTACCACAAGTCCTACAATGCTCCTTATTATATTTACACTTACGAGCCATGTGGCCTTTTTTTCCACAGCAATAACACACTATCTCATATGTTTTGCTCTTAATAGGTTGGGACTTATTTTCAGTTTTCCAAATATATGCATTATCATCATTTTTGTGGGTAAAATTTCTAAATTCTTCCGATTGGTCGAGTACTATTTCGTGGGCTACTCCCATTTTGGTTGCTTCGTCATACGTTAACTCTCTTGAGGCTAGTAACTGCTGCCTAAGCCTATCATCTGATATGCCCCAAAGTAATTGCTCAAACAGATTATCTTCTAAGGCATCACCATAACTGTAACTTTTAGCAAGTTCTCTTAGAGCTTGATCATAATCTCGTATACACTCTCCCTTGTTTTGCCTTCGGTTTCTGAAGTGTAGTCTTGCGACATGCTTCGAAGGCTGGGGACTGAAAAAATTATTTAATTTCCCCGTAACTACATTATATGGCAAATTCTCTGGCTCTTCGTGATCACAGAGTCTATTTGCTATTTCGATTACTTGTTGCCCGGCATAACACAATAATGTGGCAACTTTAATGGGGTCGCTTGTCGTACCATTAATCAAAAATAGTTTCTCGATTCTCTTAAGATAAATTGGCCAATCAAAAGGGTTATTAATGTTGAACTCGTTAATTGTTACCTGAGGCACTGATGTCATCATTTTCTATTTTGCTTTTTTTTTTTTTTGAAAAAAAAAATTTCTATTTCGCTACAAGATAACTATTAAACACGCTTACTGAGACAAATTTCTATTAATATGCTTACTAACACAAATTACTGTTAATACGCTTACTAAAACAATTTTTCCGACTACCAATTCTATATTCACCCGGACTTCGATTCTCAATTTCCTTATAGCTTTCTTTACATTTTACAATTCAATTCGAATCCACTACTGTTTCTAAATTGCACCAGATTTTTCTACTGGAACGTATCCTGTCGATTAACTGTGCCAATTTTCTGCTGTGTACAGCCACTCACTCAGCTTAACCATCAGGTAAATAGACAGCAGAAACCAAATGATTATACAAATAGTTTAATAGAATTAACAGTCGGATAAATAATAGTACATATGTACTATTATTTATCCGACTGTTAATTCTATTAAACTATTTGTACTATTATTTATCCGACTGTTAATTCTATTAAACTATTTGTATAATCATTTGGTTTCTGCTGTCTATTTACCTGATGGTTAAGCCGAGTGAGTGGCTGTACATAGCAGAAAAGTTTAGTCAAATATTTTGGCTCCAGGTGTTTTTGTAGTTTCCTCAAATAGTTATTTTTTTCAGTTAGTTTTTTTTTCTAGCTTTAGTATTTCAGTATAATAATCACTTCATTTCTTCCATTTAGCTTTGTTTTTTTTTTTGTTACTCCAGATTTCAGTATAATAAATATTTCTATTTCAGATTAATAGAGTTTCAGTTTAATAATTATTTCCTTTCAAAGTTAGTTTTTCTTCATTTGTAGTTCAAGATTTCAGTTTAACAATTATTTTTATTTAATTTTTCCATTATTCTTTTCTTCTTGTGACTCCAAATTTCCACTTTAATAATTTTCATGTCTGGTTAACATAAACTTCCAATTTAATTATTTCTATATCAGGTTAACACAGCTAAAACAATTATGATTTTGAATGGTTTAAATTTCTCCCAGGGTATTTTATTTTTTTAACATTCTTTTTGATAAAATTGGTTAATTAGTTGGATCCTTTAGTTAAAGCTTAGAATATGGATCTTTAACTCCATTGGATTATATTGCTTTTCAAATATTTTTTTGAACTAATAGTGAGGCCAATTTAATTTCAGACTATGAAGCATAGCTTCTCACTCTCCACCTTATGAGTAGTTGAACCGATACTCAAGCCTATTCTATTCATATTATTTTATTTAAAAAAACATCTTTGATATTCATTCTATAACAGAATTATCTTAAAAGCGATAATATTAACTTTGATCAGTTGATTTTTTTAAAATAAAACATTATACACTAATTATTTTAAAAAATCTTTATTATAATTTTTTTTTTTTGGCAATTACTTTAAAAAATGCATTTCATTTTCTTCAGACAAAGATTTTTATCAAATTGCTAACAATTTTTTAAAAGTGTTAGTATCTTGTTTTTTTATTTAACTGATAACATCTTTAAAGATTTTACTTACTTTAAAAAAAAACAAACAAATAAATTAATGCAATTATTGAATAATTTAATATATCAATCACACAGTTCTTCTTTCCAAAATAGTTCATAAATATTCGATATAGAAATAAAACAAAGAAACTCCTTTTTAAAACTTGCTTTTTATATGACTATAATGATGATAAAAAAATCCAACATTTCGACTATTTCATATAGTCTTTTTCAAGGTACACTAAAATAAGATATATATATAATAATAAATATCACATATTCTAAAATAATAAAATAATAAAAAAAAAAATAATAAAAAAAATAAAAAAATATTAAATTAAAAATTACAAAATATATTCATAACCAAAAATTTACCTTATCTCCCACTCCCTTTTTTTATTACAAATAATCACACCCGAACACAAACATTTTATTTTATTTTTTTAAAACAAAATCCCCCTCTCTCTCTCTCTCTCTCCCAAAAAAAATATATATATCCTTTAAAACAGTGGTCTTCAACCTTTTCACACCTGTGGACTGGCAAAAATAAGAATAAGATTTCATGGACCAGCAGAAGTTTACAGATAAATTTTCTTAAAGATGTAACCTGCTTAACCTTAGATAAGCATAATGGTTATAATTGACCAAAACAGCACACTACTTATTGTATATTGTAATGGTGTTGCTTACCTTCACATGCTAAACACTCTTTTTTGAGTTGCGCAGTCATACTGCTACAGAAAACATACAATAACAATCGTTCTCATCAATGTACTTGCATTTCTACGTTTATTATTTCATTGTTAAAACATGCAAGAATAAAATGTTATTCAACTGAATGTTGAGAAATATCACAGCTAGTGTAATTACATGACAATGGCTATGATAAATGTAATATCTGTATTTAATGTTAAATATAGATGAAATTATATATATGGAGGTTGTCTTTTGATAGTTGTAAGGGCAAAATAGAAATCGCGTAATTAAAATCACTGTACAGCCAAAAAAAAAAAAAAACGGCACCATATTTTAAATCTGAAAAAAATAAAACAAAACATTTAAAAGTCTGAAGTTTTGATGTTATTGTAATTTTTTTTGTGCTGGTGTGTTGAAAGGATCAAAAAATGTAATTAATAGGAAAAGTTTTTTTAAAAATGGCAAAATAGACATTGCGTAATAGAAATAAAGCCAAAAAAAAAAAAAGACAATGAAAGTTGAAAAAGTCAAAAGTTTTGATCTTATTTTAATTTGTTTGGTGGGGAGGGGTGAGTGGGTTGAGAAATACTTTGTCTTCACTGAGACAAAAGATAGATATCAAAGTTATTTTTTGTTTTTATTTTTAAAAAAAAGATAACAGAAATTGGTTTTAAAAATAAGATTTAGTATATTAGTGGTATACAAATAAAGCCAAAAAAAAAATTGCCTTATAGGCCCCCCCCAAAAAAAAAAAATGGGTATATTTTTAAACAAAAGAAAACAAAACTTGAAAAAGTCAAACATTTTTATTTTATTTTAATTTGGGGGTGGGGGTGGGGGGGTGGATTGAGAAATACTTTGTAAAAGTTAGAGACAGAAATTTTTTGGTTGTTTTTCTTTTTTAAAAAAGGTGATAAAAATTGGTTTTAAAAATAAAAGTTTTAGTATATCAGTGGTATACAAGTAAAGGCAAAATGTTATCACCTTATAGGCCAAAAAAAAGTGGTCGTATTTTTATACAAAAAAACTGAAACTTGAAAAAGTCAAAAGTTTTGATCTTACTTTATTTTGGGGTGGAGGGGGGTGTATTGAGAAATACTTTGTAAAAGTTAGAGACAGAAGTTATTTTTTGGTTTTTATTTTTAAAAAAAAAGTAATAAAAATTGATTTCAAAAATAAAAGTTAAAGCCAAATAAAAAATCACCATATAGCCAAAAAAAAAACAACAACACTAAAAATGAAATATTAAAAGAGGGAGCAGAAAAAATTAAAGAGATCAAAAAAAGTCACCGTATTTTTAAAATTATGGCCCGGTTACATTACATTTTATTGTTTTAACACATAATCAATGCTGACAAGCGGCTGTGATTGGCTATCAACAGACAACCAGAGTTTGTATAATAAAAAAAACTTTTTTTTTTTTAATTTTGAATTTTTTTAGAAAAATAATAAAAAATTTAATTCAACCCCCCCCCCTTCCATAAACATCTGTGATAAATAGAAAAAAAAGTTAATTTATGTATGATTGATTAGATTTTGTTTTGGTTCTGTTTTTTTTTAATTGGGTAAAAATGTGATGAAAAAAAAAAAAAAAAATTGTTTATATTAATTAAAAGTTTAAAATCTTATTTTGTTATTAAAAACTTTCTTGCCAGTTTAGTGCATGGACCAGCATAAAACTTCTGTGGCCCGGCACCAGTCCACGAACCAGTGGTTGAAGACCATTTCTTTAAAACATTTAATTAAAAAACTATTATTTTCTTTTCTCTTTTTCCATTAACATCCTATTTAATTATGGTTTTATTTCATTAATGTAATATCTTCCTTTATCATTCTTTCATTGTATGACTTAATATATTCCAAATGCTTTATTTCAAAATCCCCATGCTTAAATTTATTAATGTGAATGTAAACAGCATAATTTTCATCACCTAAATGCTGTTTTAATCTAGTTTTTAATTTATTCTTGCTAGTCCCAACATATGTCATTTCTACATTCTTTCTAAAACAATTCAAAAATTTTATCAAATAAACTGAATTCATAATGTCTAACCTATTATAGCCCCCATTATTATTAATTAAAAAATTTAAACTTGCTTTCTTTTTATAAACTGGATTTTTTTTTAACATTATATTTCCTATTAATCATTTTAACTAATTTCTTATTATTATATATATTTTATTTTAGTGTACCTTAAAAAAACTATATGAAATAGTTGAAATGTTGGATTTCTTTATCATCATTATAGTAAATATAAAAAGCAAGTTTTAAAAAGGAGTTCATTTGTTTTATTTCTATATTGCAATTATTGGGGGGAGGAGGGAGGGGGGGAAGAGAGAGAGAGAGAGAGAGAGAGAGAGAGAGAGAGAGAGAGAGAGAGAGAGAGAGAGAGAGAGAGAGAGAGAGAGAGAGAGAGAGAGAGAGAGAGAGAGAGAGAGAGAGAGAGAGAGAGAGAGAGAGAGAGAGAGAGAGAGAGAGAGAGAGAGAGAGAGAGAGAGAGAGAATATATACCTTTACTATATTTTTTCTTTTTCATGTGTTTCTAGTAAACATTAAATACTCATATTATTATTATTTAAAATATTTTGAATTTGTCACATAATTATTTAATGTATGCAATTTTTTACTATGATTAATAGTTGTAATGTAGTTAACCTTCTTATTTAAAAACTAGATTGTCCTACAATTAACATGAGAATAAATAATTCTTTTTAATATATATATATTGTAGCAGGAGTTAACATTTTGAGGAGTTTGTAAAATTTGAAGTGAAGTTTGTAACTGAATTTATGACTTTGAGATCAGTTTTATCAGTTTATTATTGCTATATTTTTTATACACTTATATTTTAAGTTATTAGTTCATAATTAATCATTAATTATTTGACTTTATGCCCCGTTACTCAAGCAGAGAAGTAAATATGATTAATAGATACATATTAATCATTCTCCGGGTCAAATCGAGATTTAATAAAAAAAATTAAACAATGGTTACTTTTCCAGACCAAGGTAACTGTTTCTAGCTGCAAAAAATGTGAAACATCTAATGGGGATATTTATAATGGGTTTAAACCCTATGGGCACCATCTAGCCATTTGACTGGACCCAAGATAAGACCTTAACATGCTTCAAGCACTTGACCCATGACTAGCTATTAAAAACATGAGATTGGCATCACAGAATAATTAAATAAATTTGTCTATTTACTCACAGATAAATTGAGAGAGAAAGATAAATGACATGAATAATTTACAACTCATTTATTAAATAATATTACATAAATAACAAGGAATATTCAAAAACATAAAACAAAATATGAACATTTATATGAATTACTATAATTTATACTAATCCTATGCTTATTTAAATGTAGTTATAATTAACACTTATGAATGATATCTAAAGTTTTATTTAAAGATAAAACTTAAAAATTTAATACTTGAAATAAGAATTCAAAAGTTCTATTAATGATATCAATGTATATATTTATCTAGGTTTAAACACAGTCTCTAGGTTTTCATATGAGTGATCACCTCTGTCTTCTGATCTGGTCAGATTCATGGTAGCAATACATTTTTAGTATTTGGATGCTTCTTCCTTGCTCTGTATACTACTGCATGGACTGTTTCCATTGATTTTGTAAAACAAGTTAAAACATCAGCAAAAGACAAGTCAGAGTAATATTACTATATCTGTCTATTGGCATACAGGAGACGAGTTGAGAAAAAATGAATAAACCTTCATGATTTTCTAGCAATGCATTTTTCTCTCGGCATGACTATAGGAAGATTGCTTAATTGTGCTGGACTTCGTTGTTTTAGCTGCTTGTAGATTTTCTTTCAGTGCTGCTAGCTGACCTTGGTTAACTCTTTGGATAATAATTACAATAGATGATTTCAGCTTTTCATACTCTCTTCTATAAAATTCTCTGGATAATAATAACAATAGATGATTTCAGCTTTTTATACTCTCTGATTCCACCCCATTTTTAGTTTTCATCCATACAAGCTATCAATTCATTTGATCTTTATTTGTTTGTTTAATCAGTCTGAAATCTTAACCTCCAAAATCTGATGAGGTACTAAACAAAATTTGTTTCAATTAATTATAAACTTTTAATTGGATTAAAAGTACTTTTGAAAGAATTATGTTGAAATAAAATACAAAAAAGAAAAGAAAGATAAATTATAATTAATACTTTAACTATTTCCCAATATTTGTACTTTTCCTTTTTATTTTAACTTTTTTTTTTCTTCAAGCTATTAAATATTAAAATATAATTTTCTTTTCATATTTTATTTAAAAAATCATGTAACTCATATGTATACACACACTTACACAATATATATATATATATATACACACCTTGTTACAATATATATATATATATATATATATTAGATAAAAACTCAACACTGGTTTATTAAGCATGCGAAATATTCTCAATCTAAAGCACCATAAAAACCCTTTTCAAAAGATAAACACAGACCAACTTATTCTTTTTACCTATATTCATTTATATAGGCCAATGTAAGCCACTTTAGATGTTAGATGTCATATTACTTTTTTAAAGCCATATTTTAACTATTGACATTGGGAAAATTTTTAATTTAGAGCCTTTCAGTATTAGATAAAATAATAAAATATGTAAATATAAACTTTTCCTAGTGGTTAGACACCTCAATACCAGTTTATTGAGCATGTGAAAATCAATGCAAAGCACAGATAAAGTCTTTTGAAAAGATAAGAGTGGACCATCTCATCCCTTTTTACCTATATTCATTTCGATAGGCCAATCTAAAGCACACCAATTAATATTGACAGACTGTAAATTGAAAATTTTTGCTAATGTCAATAGTTAAAATACAGCTTTAATAGAAGTAATCTGATCAATTTAAGATCTGTTTTTATTTCAAAGTGTTTTTTTAATATTATTTATTGTTAAATATTACATTTTGTTACACAATGAGACAGCCAGGAAACCTTGTCAAATTTGGTCTGTTATGAAAGTTACTAAAAGTTTGCTCATACAATTAGTTATTCACACTTGGTTATGTATGTTTGGGAAGCTGAAGAGATTCCAGGTGTTTTCTATAAAAAATTTTGAGGCAAGGACTTTATCCCTATTTTGGATTGTCTTCATAGTCTCTATGAAAATGTCTTCTGTCTTGGGAGAGGGATAGGTAAACTTTTGTTTACACCTTATAATCCACATGGAATAAGTGAGAATAATGGATAATCTTATAATTGGGAAGTCCCTTGACATTATACAATCTTTGATTTTGAGAATTCTATATAGGTCAATCAGGCAGTTGTATGCAATTATGTTTTTTATATTTTGAAAAGCTGTACAAGTTTGATTAAGGTGGTCGAATGTCTCAACACTTCTATTGCAGTTGTGCCATAGAGGGTTTATTTTCCTGAAGTATTTCTTGTGGTGTAACAACCAGTTAGTCGGCAATGAGTTTAGATTTATTTTAATGAGGAAGTCCAAAAACTTAGGTTCCATCATTCAAAATTTAAATACAGTTGTTATTTTATAATTGCTACATCCTAAACTAGGGTGAGCAGTGTGGGATTCCAGATTAAGGATAATATGTGCTTTCCATATGGTTAGCTTTTTTTCAAAAGCCTCTACAAAAGATTCATTGGTCTGCATCAAATGAGATATGAGTTTGTCAAGCCATGTAATTTTAGATAGGGGGGGGGTATCCATGTGATCTATTTGTAATACAACTGTTTTTTGAGTAAATTTTTTGTTGAGGTTGAACACTAATGAGTGTGCCTTTTGGTAATATAGAGTTTCAGTAGAGTGGAGTGACATGCCATTGCATTTTCGATGGAATTGTATGTTTCTAATACTTATTGGAGCAGCTCTACCATTCCACATCAGTTGCACACACAGCTTGTTGATTTTGGCATTGAAGGTCTTAGTTACTGTCATTAATGGGAGGTAGTAGTTTATCTTCATCATGATTTTGATGTTAATCAGTGCTATCTTCATCTGCAATGACAGATAAACCTTTGATAGGGATTGCACTGTCTTGATGTGATTAAGTTCTGCAAATGGTGTGACATAGCAATTTAAAATTTAAATATTGGAAACCCGAAAAAATTCTGTGGCTGAGCCAAATAATCGGATTGAATTTTTTTCCAGTGCTTATTCTCTATGCTGATGATTTATCAGGATTAAAGGTGAGTTTGAAAGATTTTGAAAACTTGGTAATTATTTGGAATAGGGGCTTTAAGTATTTCTTGGATGGCAGAACTACTAGAATATTGTCCATGAAAGTAAATGCTTTCATAGCTTTTGAAGATGGAGAATGAAAATGCCTGGAAGCTCATTTTCAATCTGTACAAGTAGTGAGTTAATGTAGAGAATGAACATCAATGTGCTGAGGGGCGAGCCCTGTGGGATGGAGCTGTTTTGGGGCAAAACCATCTGTGAACTGACCATTCAAGGACATATGAATTAGTCAGTTGGAAAGGAGGTTTTCAAGAATAAGTATTATTTTACTAGGAATGTCCAATTCTCTGAGATTGTCAAGCAGAATCTCAATGTTAACCAAGTCAAAAGTCTCAGTAATATCCAACTGAACTGCTAAAGGCCTGGAAAGTTTTTTTGATCTAATGTGATCCAATAATATTTTTACCTCTCCAACAGCAATCAGAATGAACAATCCTTTTCTAGCATATTGAACACTTGATATGGTGTTGAGAATTGTGTTCTCTATTTTTTTGATTTATTATTCTTTAGATGACTTTATAAGATAGGAAGCATCAAGATTGGTCTGATGTTTTTCAGTGCAGAGGGATCTTGGTTCTTTTTTAAAAATGTCACCATGATAATAGGGTACAGTTTTGGGATAAATCATTTCTGGTTAGCTAGGTGATTAATTAAATTTAATGTTCTCTAGATGTAGAAGTATAAATTTTGGAATGCCATGCATTCCTGGATGGATGTTATTGGGGAGTGGAGTTAAATGGTTTTTAATATCTTGGGAAGTAATTTCATGTTCATCATCTTTTGAGGAATTAGGCCAGTCTCTTTGAAAGGAAGGAGTGGTGTTCTGCAATTTCTCCCTGAAATAATTTTCTATTTGAAAAAGCATGTAGGTGCCTAAAACTCGCCAGTCATTTATGAGCAAAGAGATGGGATCTCTTGTTTCCTCACTGCTCCTAATGCCCATCTCAGGTACCTGCATGTCCAGCAATGCTGTACAGGAAGGTAATTTTTAGCATTTTTTGTAGCTAATATTTCTGCTAATGTTGCCTGCTTCTGCTTGTATGGTGTCTTCAGATGTAAAAGATCTTCAATAGGTCCTCCAATTATTGAATAGTTTTTAATGTTGGAATGAATCTCATCAATATCATTCATCAATGACATTGTACCTTTCTTTTTCCTGGTATGCTGCAAGATGAACAATTGCAAAATACCAATGAATGAGAACTAGGCTTCTTCCGGAAGGAGGGTAAGTAAGTTTATTATTTTAAAAAGAATATACACTTCTGAGATTATTGCTTCTGAGGTAGACACCTTGGTCAGCATTCTAAGGGTTTTGTTGCACTTAATTGGAGCAAAGTTATTAAGCTCTATAGTGGTTATAAGAACAAAGTGATCCGAAAATGCAACTTGCTGAAGTTTTGCTGCTAGTCTGAAGTGGAGTTCAGAGGTGTAAAACAGTAGATCTATTAATGACCATATGGATTTTGTGTAAAATGATTATGCTTCTTGAGGAAAGAAGCCTCTACCATTTATAAATCCTCTATTCAACAAGTGAAGGTATTTAAAGGTAAAATGTTCATAGGATATGTTGAAATCACATATTAGTATGGTAGGTGCACTATTGTTTGCTGTTATGAGGTTAATTGTATGTATAATCCTACTCAGCACTGTTGGACTGTTAGAACAATATACATATATTGCATTGAGATAGTTTGATTTATATGTCAGATTGATTGCCAGCAGGTTGAAATCGTGGTAAAGAATTTTAAAACTATCAGGAGCCATCTTGTTGTTGATGATTATGTCCATGCCCCCATCTGATGAAAAGTTTGTTGAAAGCAGTATGTATTGAAACAGTAAGGTCTGCTTTGCAGATCTTCGTTTCACCTTTTCTTACCTATTTCCTACCCTCATACCTTAGTTTGAATCCCAATCTATTGTAGTGTGCCTGCAATATGCTTATATACCGAAAATCCTGCCTAATTTTAAACCATGAGTACAATGCTCATATTATATATATAAGTCATTCCCAAATAAATAAAAGGTTATAGATTATGTATATGTTCACATAATTTTGATTTATTAAAAAGTAGGTTATATAAGTCGTAATTGCGCACACACTATGGTATGCATTTTAAAAACATATCAAAATTATAAATTGTTAAAGTTATTTTGTTTGAATCTATTTACAAATATATTACTGTCGTAATATATTTTGATTTAAAATAAAATTCATTTAGTAAATATTCGTTTAGTAAATAGATTCAAATATTGCAAGTTAAAAGTAAAATAATTTTCATTTAATTTGATAAAAGTCATTCCAAATATTTCTTTAAATAAACGAGGGACAATAGTTTAATTAGCTAATATTATATAAGTTTTATCTACAAACAGCAGATGTCCACTTAAGGTTTTCTTTAATTAATAAAAGTAATTTTTAATTAAATCTAGTTTGTAATCCGAATGTCGACAGGGAAATTAACAAAAGAAATTAATTAATGTTGAATTCCTTTAGACATTGGGATAGACTTAATTACAGCTGATAAGTCCGATATATTTTTGTAATGCTCCAGGGCAGTTCTATTGTTAACGTCTACTATAAAAAGAAGGGTTCTCTTTTGTTCTCCAGTTTTTTTCTTCTAATGTTTCTAAGAGAAATCATTTTGAGTTCTATTCTAGTAATTTGTAAAAATCTTGACATGACAGAGTAGAGTGCAAAAAGGCTATTTCTTTCCAAAATGGTTATATGCTGCCATATACCATCGGAAGTTGTCACATGGAGAACTCCAGAACTGCTGCTGCTGCAAAAATATGAACATTTCCAGATTTTGCTGTTAAATTATATAAAAACCTGCCGACCATCAATCTACCTAAAATGCTTCTCCAGAGGTAACCCTAAATTAACCCAAGAGCTCTTGTGATTTCTAACTAACATGCTATATCTATTTAACATTGTTTTCTTATATTTCACATAACTTCATTATGTATTTCTTTAACGTGTTTAAATATACTCAACATTTTGCTCTCTATCCTTGGGTTAATATTTTCTATTTATAAAGCTTTCTTTTATTTTATTATGATAATGTGTCAGAATCATCTTTGACCGAGTGAACTATTCCCTTTATTAAAAGTAAGATGCTGCTATTAAGGCATATTTTAAATTTATAATTTTTCAATTTTATTATCTTGCAAATCACTCATTCGAGGGTGATTCTTTTCTTTAATATAATATAATCACATAGTTTAAAATCTACATGTTATTGATTTTAATCTACCATGAGAGTATGTGCGAGGTCAGTGATTTAAATGTGTCCCCAAATGCATGATTGCGTATATAAATCTATACTTACTTTTCAAACCCACAAGCATGCATTTTCCTATTTTAATTACCATGTTCTACTTTAATTATAAAGTTCATCATTGATGTCAAGAATGTGTGGACCCTTTTAAATGAATTTCGGGGTATTTGATTGGGAATTTCTCTTAATCTGAGTAAAACCCATTCAGTATGTTTTTATATACACTAGTCTCGTATTGCTGGTAAATGAATTGGTTGTTGAGACCACTTTGTTTTATTTTTTCAAGGATTCATTACACGGCAAAGTCTGTTCTTTTCACTTATTGCAAGTTTCCAGGCAGAGGGTGTTCACAAATGACATCCCTGGGAATTAAACGCAATTGTCACCCAGTCACTAAGTTTCGGCTGTTCATCTAAATACTTTCCTACGGGTTAGCGGCGAGATGCCCTCCGTAATTATTCTGGATCTCCAATATTGTTTTATTTTATATTTATTTTACAAAGCATCCGTGACTTAAACGTGTCACACCCTCCAACTTTAATAAATTAATTATCAGCAATACTGACCTCCCAATGCAACTCTATTATTATTCTCAAATAAATGCTTTGATCACATTCCCACTTTGTTGCTTAGTAAGCTTTTGTCCGTGCTATTATCGAAATCAATAAATATTTTAGAACACTTAATTTCAAATATTTTCTTAAACTTGTATAATTACTCAAAGCACCTCACACATGTTCCTATCTCGTCAAGCACATTATCGTAATGCTATTAGCCCGAGGAATAGAATATATGACTTTGTTTTAAAACCTTTTTGTCATTTATTGAAATATAATGCCCACAATTATTTAATATGCGTCCCTGTCTCATATAAGCAGACAGTGGCATTATATATATATTTTATGAATAAATTTTGTGAAATTATTTAAAACAAAATTTGATCTCTTATTTTATTTGATTCCTATCACCGTCTCAGTCTATATATATATATTTTCTGCATTTCTTTTGTAAATCCATAGACGTTAATTAGCCACTCAAACTTCTTTTAGTATAGAGTCTTTTGTTTCTCCCTGACCACCAGGCATTGGTCAAAGGTCATACTAGTAGTGGCATCAGATGTGTTGTCACATAGATGGCACTGTGAAATTTGGACTTTAGATTCAAACTTAGTATATCTAGAAAGCAACCCCTCCTAGAATGTTCAGTTTCAGGTCGGGTTTGAATTCTGCAGTGTGTTAGTGAGATAGACGATTCTGACTGTTACATAGTAAATTTTTTTTTCCGGGTCCATGGCTTGCCCAAACGTGGAGCCTCGAATATTTAAACACCCACATCCCTGTAGATCTTAATTATTTAAACACCCACATCCCTGTAGGTTAATTTTAGCATGTTGTTTCGTATTTAATCACTCAAATCCTTTATAATTTTGATATATATAATATTTTCAAACTCTATATTATCTATATTGTTTATTTGCGTGTATATTTCATATATTTTGTTTGACTCGGGCATTCAATTACTTATACTGTATAATCAGAATTTGTCCAAACTTGCTATAGTGTGATATGAGCCATCTATATTTATCTGTATTTATTGTTTCACTTAAATCACGCTATGTCTGCATAGCGTAAATTACTTAAATATTGTCCCAAGTGAATATTGTGACAATCTATGAATATTTCAAATAATGTATTTTACTCTCAAAATAAAGTTTTATCGGCTCAATGCGCAAGATAGCATAATAATAATTTTGTACGGTAATGACCTAGATATAATAGGCTATCGTATTGAATTCAGAAATAATAATAAATAAAATGTTGTAATCAATAAAAAAAAATGCGAATGTTTTAACGAGTGCCCGTAGTAAAATGGAATAATTTAAAATTAATTTTGGGAAGCTAACAGTCTATGGATATTTTTAACTGGTGACGTGGTGCCCAAGGGTAATTTCACTAAACGGAGTTACTTCTAAAATAAATTTTGTCACCAGGCTCAATTCTTTTGTATGAAATTTGTTTTTTAACATGTGTAAATTTTTCTTAGACCAAATAATGGGACGTGAATCGGATCAATAATTATGTAAATAAAAATATATATGTATGCTAATATTAAATAAGAGGGAACGAAATAATTATACCCGGATCTAGCTAATGTTAACATATATAAATAAAATTGCTTGAGTTTAAAAATATATATGTGAGCGAAATATTTTGACAGGTAGAATTTAAGAGATTTTTATATATATGGGCAGTTAAAAATATATATGTTGGCAGCAGATTTAAGCGAGAAATTTTAGCAGTAGTAAGAGGGCAGTAGTTGGGGTTTTAGTAATAAATATAAAAGCAGCAATTAGGAAACAGAACCGAGAGGGAGATAGCCTATTAGCCATTAATAAAATTTGAAGTCAAACGTATTAATCGCAGAGAATCAAACAAGGAAAAATAATAATAGTATTTTTTTTAAACCGTATTAGTTTTAGTAAGCTCAACGTAAAACAGTTTAAAAACTTTCTTTATCAGTGCTATACATTGTGTTTTAAGAGTACACCTATTCGTTAAAAAAAGTTTTATTTAGGATATATTAATATAGTTAGCAATAAAATAAAAGGGAAAAAATCATCATCGATCATGGTAACATCCAAGGCCATGGAAAATACGGATACTAATGAGGTCCATTTCTGGACTATTATAGAATTGTTTAAACAAGGTGAAGAAAGAGCGAAAAGATGGGCAGAAGAAAGCCGAAGGAGAGGTGAGGAACTTAGAGAGCTGTACAGACTTTTACCTGGATGGCAAGAGATGGCAGATAAACTCCTGAACCAGAAAGTTGAGACAAATGATTCCACAAAGAAGACTGATACACCAGACCTGGGACTTTGAACTCAGCCAAGCAAGCTCAACACTAGAATATTTCATGAGGTTAAAGAATGTCCCAAGCTTTCTTTGGAAAGGGTGCTTCCAGCAAAGGATATCCGAGACTTAGGACATCCAACCCAGCTGACCAAGCTTGTCGATGTTAAAATATTCCATGAAGTAAAAAAATGTCCCAAACTTCATTTGGAAAGAATATTTCCAGCAAATGATGTCCGGGACACAGGACATCAAACCCAGCTAACCAAGCTTCATCACATAAAAATTTTTCACGAAGTCAAAAAATGTCCACAACTGTATTTAGACAAGATATTTCCAGCCAAGAATGTATGGGACTTATGGATTCAAACCCAGCTAACCAAGCTTCATCACAAAAAAATTTTTCACGAAGTCAAAAAATGTCCACAACTGTATTTAGACGAGATATTTCCAGCCAAGAATGTACAAGACCTAGGACCTCAAACCCAGCTAACCAAGCTTACTGCCAATATCAAAGTATTTAAAAAACACAAGGAAAATATCCCACCTGATATAGCACAAATATCTCAACCAGATGAAATAAAAGAAATGGCCGAAGTCTTAACCACTCTGGATTTCAGTCCCTGGGCTAAAGAACCGCCAGACAAGGTAAAGAGGTCTGATAATCGGAGACTGCACTTATTAAAATATAAAGGCAGGTATTACCCACCAGACCCATGATTGTAGTAGTTTTTTAAAACAACAACAAAAAAAATGGACACGTCATAGGATAAACGAGAAAAGAGATCGATATAAACAACGTTAAACTATTAGATTTTTTTAAATAAAATTTTGTTGAAGGGGGAGGGGAGATAATAGAAAATGTTCACTAGATGGTAGATTTATTAATATGATCCGGGTATATAATTCAGTTTTGTTTCTTCATTATATTTATATCCTGTACATTATGGGTTATCTTGTAAATTTTGTTTATGCAGGCTTCATAGGTGGACACCTGTTGTAAGATCTTTTTTTTTTAACAATTTTTTTTGTTCCATCACTAAGGGAATGTGAAACAGTAAGGTCTGCCTTGCAGATCTTCGTTTCACCTTTTCTTACCTATTTTCTACCCTCATACCTTAGTTTGAACCCCAATCTATCGTAGTGTGTCTGCAATACACTTATATACCAAAAATCCTGCCTAATTTTAAACCATGAGTACAATGCTCATATTATATATATAAGTCATTCCCAAATAAATAAAAGGTTATAGATTATGTATATGTTCACATAATTTTGATTTATTAAAAAGTAGGTTATATAAGTCGTAATTGCGCACACACTATGGTATGCATTTTAAAAACATATCAAAATTATAAATTGTTAAAGTTATTTTGTTTGAATCTATTTACAAATATATTACTGTCGTAATAAATTTTGATTTAAAATAAAATTCATTTAGTAAATATTCATTTAGTAAATAGATTCAAATATTGCAAGTTAAAAGTAAAATAATTTTCGTTTAATTTAATAAAAGTCATTTCAAATATTTCTTTAAAATAAACGAGGGACAATAGTTTAATTAGCTAATATTATATAAGTTTTATCTAAAAACAGCAGATGTTCACTTAAGGTTTTCTTTAATTAATAAAAGTAATTTTTAATTAAATCTAGTTTGTAATCCGAATGTCGACAGGGAAATTAACAAAAGAAATTAATTAATGTTGAATTCCTTTAGACATTGGGATAGACTTAATTACAGCTGATAAGTCCGATATATTTTTGTAATGCTCCAGGGCAGTTCTATTGTTAACGTCTACTATAAAAAGAAGGGTTTTTTTTTGTTCTCCAGTTTTTTTCTTTTAATGTTTCTAAGAGAAATCATTCCGAGTTCTATTCTAGTAATTTGTAAAAATCTTGACATGACAGAGTAGAGTGCAAGAAGGCTATTTCTCTCCGAAATGGTTATATGCTGCCGTATACCATCGGAAGTTATCACATGGGGAACCCCAGAACTGCTGCTGCTGCAAAAATATGAACATTTCCAGATTTTGCTGTTAAATTATATAAAAACCTGCCGACCATCAATCTACCTAAAATGCTTCTCCAGAGGTAACCCTAAATTAACCCAAGAGCTCTTGTGATTCCTAACTAACATGCTATAGCTATTTAACATTGTTTTCTTATATTTCACATAACTTCATTATGTATTTCTTTAACGTGTTTAAATATACTCAACATTTTGCTCTCTATTCTTGGGTTAATATTTTCTATTTATAAAGCTTTCTTTTATTTTATTAGGATAATGTGTCAGAATCGTCTTTGACCGAGTGAACTATTCCTTTTATTGAAAGTAAGACGCCGCTATTAAGGCATATTTTAAATTTATAATTTTTCAATTTTATTATCTTGCAAATCACTCATTCGAGGGCGATTCTTTTCTTTAATATAATATAATCACATAGTTTAAAATCTACATGTTATTGATTTTAATCTACCATGAGAGTATGTGCGAGGTCAGTGATTTAAATGTGTCCCCAAATGCATGATTGCATATATAAATCTATACTTACTTTTCAAACCCGCAAGCATGCATTTTCCTATTTTAATTACCGTGTTCTACTTTAATTATAAAGTTCATCATTGATGTCGAGAATGTGTGGACCCTTTTAAATGAATTTCAGGGCATTTGATTGGGCATTTATCTTAATCTGAGTAAAACCCATTCAGTATGTTTTTATATACACTAGTCTCATATTGCTGGTAAATGAATTGGTTGTTGAGACTGCTTTGTTTTATTTTTCTAAGGATTCTTTACACGGCAAAGTCTGTTCTTTTCACTTATTGCAAGTTTCCAGGCAGAGGGTGTTCACAAATGACACCCCTGGGAATTAAACGCAATTGTCACCCAGTCGCTAAGTTTCGGCTGTTCATCTAAATACTTTCCTATGGGTTAGCAGCGAGATGCCCTCCGTAATTATTCCGGATCTCCAATATTGTTTTATTTTATATTTATTTTACAAAGCATCTCTGACTTAAACGTGTCACACCCTCCAACTTTAATAAATTCATTATCAACAATACTGACCTCCCAATGCAACTCTATTATTATTATTCTCAAATAAATGCTTTGATCACATTCCCACTTTGTTGTTTAGTAAGCTTTTGTCCGTGCTATTCTCGAAATCAATAAATATTTTAGAACACTTAATTTCAAATATTTTCTTAAACTTGTATAATTACTCAAAGCACCTCTCACATGTTCCTATCTCATCAAGCACATTATCATAATGCTATTAGCCTAAGAAATAGAATATATCACTTTGTTTTAAAACCTTTTTGTCATTTATTGAAATATAATACCCACAATTATTTAATACGTGTCCTCTCTCATATAAGCAGACAGTGGCGTTATATATATATTTTATGAATAAATTTTGTGAAATTATTTAAAACTAAATTTGATCCCTTATTTTATTTGATTCCTATCACCGTCTCGGTCTATATATATTTTTTCTGCATTTCTTTTGTAAATCCATAGACATTAATTAGCCACTCAAACTTCTTTTAGTATCGAGTCTTTTGTTTCTCCCTGACCACCAGGCACCAGTCAAAGATCATACTAGTAGTGGCATTAAATGCGTTGTCATGTAGATGGCGCTGTATAATTTGGACTTTAGATTCGAACTTAGTATATCTAGAAGGCAACCCCTCCTAGAATGTTCAGTTTCATGTCTGGGGTTTGAATTCTGCAGTGTGTTAGCGAGATAGATGATTCTGATTGTTACAGTATCCAAGTTTATTTAATTCCAGTCAGAAAAATACATTAGAATTATAATGGTACTTGGTCTCCCCCATAAACAGAATATTTGGTGAGACCGAGGAGAAAAACTGCCTAATTGCATAAATACATTCACGTGAGTTAAGACCTTTCATGTTCAGGCCTACTATTATACAAGAATAACTATCCTTTAACATTAAATCCACTTGACTGGACCACTAGCTGTATTTTGGACAAGAGAGGGTTGGAGTTTTAGATTGATCTATATAAACAAATATAGGTAAAAATGATAAGATGGTCCATTCTTATCTTTTCAAAAGATTATATCTTGTGCCTTGGATTGAGAGTATTTTACACACTCAATAATACAGTGTTTAGTTAATAATCTAAAATTTTTTAAAAAAATTGAAATTCAGTTAAAGCTGACAAGGATTACCATGTAATCAAAAGTGCTACAAAAGATATTAAACTATAGTATTGTATTTACCATTAAAACAATTTTTTTTAATATATATTTTATAATGGGTATTATATGTATATATATATATATATATATATATATATATATATATAAATATAAACCTTATATATATATATATATATATATATATAAGGTCCTAGTTTAATAATGCCTATCAAACTGCAGTATCATTTGTAACAGAATAAAAATGATGAACTGATCCAAGGTAACAATCAATCAATCAATGACAAGCTAACACTTAATTTAAACTTCTATCAAGCCAAGTGTCTGAACACCATTTATAAAAATAACACAATAATGATAATTTTAGCTATAACCCCACACATTTGAACAGCATTCTTAATAGATTGGAAGTAAGTAAAACCAATATTTCAAATTATTCTAAGAATATGGGCATAATTTGCAACAGATTGAAAAATGAATATAATATAAGAAAATATCATTATCTTATAAATAGCCATATAACCCTATTAAACAAACCATTTGTAATAGAATAAACATAATGACCAAAGATGAGAAAAATAAAATTTAATATGCCTCATGAATTAAAACTGTTTATAACTATATGAACATATCTCAAATGTTATTTGTATATAAACAAAAGGATTCATGAATGGATAAAATAATAACCTTAATATGCCCTACAAATTTAGGAGCTATTCATAAGAAAATGAGAGCTATAAAGATAATAAACAAAGACTGCATAATCTACAAACTTAAAACACCAATTATATCAAAATATAGTATAATCCAATAATTGATCTCTAATTATAATGAAATAAAATAAAATTAATGCTAAGCCATGATATTGCATAAATATAAATATACCCTTATTGAATAAACAAATTGCATTGAGATCAAATATTTGATGATAAAAAATGCTTTATCACCTATAAATATATGCACATTAATGTATTCTTTATAAGACTACACAACTTTCTCTTTTGAAATCCTATAAATTCATAACGTCAAATCGTAAATAAAATAAAGTATCTCAGTACTAAAGTATAATATAATACAATATACATGATCGATTAATTTAATATATATCACCACCTTTGTCAACTAATAACAATATAAAATAAAACATTTAAATAAACTTAAAATTTACAATATCCAATCATGATAATATGAAACAAACGATGCATTCCCAATTAATACTTATTCTAATACGATTAGCAAATCAAAACAAATTATTCTTCACTCTAATAATACTAAGTTATCAAACTTTAAATTATAATTATCATAACATGTGAAATATTATTAATATTCTATTATGATCAAATGTCAGTATTAAAGCCTAGTATTTAACCGAAATTTACAATCTATACCAATGAAATTTAAATATAATTAAAGCAAATTGCTTTATTTAATGGACTTCAAATATCAATTTCAATATACTATTACCAGTTTTATAATATAAGGTTACTATCTTCATAACTATATAATAACTTGATATAATATTCACCCAATAAATAATCGCTTAAAAGAATATGCAAGCATCCAATTGCAATTGTCTTCATTTACCTTAAATAATTACTATATTTAGACTTTGTAAGTTATCGAATCAGTTCAGATATAAAGCTCTATCCTAACACAACTATTACATATAACTAGTAAAATAATTATAATAAACTTCTAATAATTCTAAATGAATTAATTTATTACCACATAAAATATATATCTCAACCAAATGATGAAGCATTAAATTTAATACAAAGAGAATAATATACCTTTGTATACACACTTATCAATCGTATGGTTTAATTTCCAGACTGTTATATGATTACTTATAATAAATTATGTGATGTAAGTCAATACATAAATATTATCTTGTCAGAATATTATTAGTCAACAGATTTACATTAAAAAAACTGAATGACAACAAAGCAAGTCTATTTGTTTTAAACAAATTTAAACTTTATTAACAATGATATATATATATATATATATATTATTAACAATGAATATATATATATATATATATATGAAGACCAAGCACTCTTCACAAACCTGGAGCTTAATTTTATATATATATATGTCAACAGATGGCATTCTACCAAAAACACCGTCAAGCGTATGTTTACATAAATATCAGAGCATGCATTCACTATCTCTATCTTTTATTCCACTTTCAGATCATGATTTCAAGCTATTTGCCATCATCAGTGAAAGACAGGAATTTTAGAAACTAGATCTAAACACAAACTCTGAGCGTTTATGAAACAGTTTCTATTCAGCTTGCAAGCGTGAATCTTTTAGACATGTAATGTCTTCAAACTCAGCATAGCAAGCCAGATAGCTATATGGGTCTGATCTCAGTTCAGCATCACCACATAGTAGAAGCCTCTGCAATATATATCATTGCTAGAAAGTCCTCAAAGGTACATTTATGAAAAACAAAAAACAAGTTAAAAACTTGCTAACGCTTGTATTTATGTCAACAGATGGCATTCTACCAAAAACACCGTCAAGCATATGTTTACATAAATGTCAGAGCATGCTGAACTGAGATCAGACCCATATAGCTATATGGCTTGCTATGCTGAGTTTGAATACATTACGTGTCTAAAAGATTCATGCTTGCAAGCTGAATAGAAACTGTTTCATAAATGCTCAGAGTTTGTGTTTAGATCCAGTTTCTAAAATTCCTGTCTTTCACTGATGATAGAAAATAGCTTGAAATCATGATCTGAAAGTGGAATAAAAGTTAGAGATAGTGAATGCATGCTCTGACATTTATGTAAACATACGCTTGACGGTGTTTTTGGTAGAATGCCATCTGTTGACATAAATACAAGCATTAGCAAGTTTTTAACTTGTTTTTTGTTTTTCATAAATGTACCTTTGAGGTCTTTCTAGCAATGATATATATTGCAGAGGCTTCTACTATGTGGTGATGCTGAACTGAGATCAGACCCATATAGCTATCTGGCTTGCTATGCTGAGTTTTAAGACATTACGTGTCTAAAAGATTCATGCTTGCAAGCTGAATAGAAACTGTTTCATAAACGCTCAGAGTTTGTGTTTAGATCTAGTTTCTAAAATTCCTGTCTTTCACTGATGATAGCAAATAGCTTGAAATCATGATCTGAAAGTGGAATAAAAGTTAGAGATAGTGAATGCATGCTCTGACGCTTATGTAAACATACGCTTGATGGTGTTTTTGGTAGAATGCCATCTGTTGACATAAATGCAAGCGTTAGCAAGTTTTTAACTTGTTTTTTTGTTTTTCATATATATATATTTGAAAATCAGTCACTTCACAAACCTGAAGCTTAATTGTAAGTATAGGAGATTTGAACTGAGATTTTCAAGCACCCTCCATCTATCCACATTATCTCATACAACTGATACACATGACCATACAAGGTAGAAAAAAATCACCAATATATGTATTTCATGCTAAATCAGCACTCATCAGTTGGTTCAGATTATCATCTCCCATACATATATATTATCAGTGCTCAGTTTATATTAAGATAGCAACTCTTCATACTTTGATGGACAAGCTTCATTCTACTCCAGCCTCCAACTTTTCAGCCATCCATATCATTGAAAATCTGATGATGAAAACCCAAATCCCATATTACAGCATGTTGAAAAGCATATATGTGTTCAAGTGTATCAGTGTTATGAGATAGTGTGGAGAGTGGTGGTGCATGTGAAAGTTTATGCTCATATACCCTATATATTAAGTTTTTATTATGGAATGCATGAGATAACATAATTTTTTTAATAATATTAACTAAATACACAATATTATATAATGTAACTGAATAAAAAGTAACTGAAGCTTCCAATAAATTGCATAATGTAAATAAATCCTCAAAAGACAGTTTATATCACTTGACCTTTAGCTTTTGTTTTTATTTATGCAAAGTTTATTTACATAAATTTAAATAAAAGTTTGATTATCTATCTTTTGACAGTTTATATTATATAACTCATTGGGAGCTTTGGTTATTTCCTGTTCAGTTACATATAATCAGAGGTAAATATTATTTACAAAAACTATACAATGATATATAAAATAAATATTAAAACAAAAATTTTAATTTAGCCATATTATTATTATTATAGACTGCAAAAGTCTTTCAATTGTAAGAGTCAATATTAAAGCATAAAGAGTCTATAAATATAATTTTTATTTTCAAAGAGATTTTTCAATGGTAACCTAGCAAACTGAAAACACACTCAAAATATTTTTATGAATAAACAATATTTTGGGGGTAATGTATTTACATAACCATTAGCCCTCAGTTTGATTTAAATTATTGTTTTTACAAAAAAAAATATGTCAAATCTTTCTTTATATAATGCTTTCCCTCTTTTGTACCACAAATAATTCTTTTTATTCTTTTATATTTTATGTTGAGATGGTAAACTATGAAATTTTCTGAAAGAGCATTTTTGTTTTATATATTCATATCTTGCAGTAATAACACATTACATGTATTTTTATTTTTATATTAGTATATAGTTTTATCTTGAAAATGAAAACAAATACAGTAATGAATACTACAAGTATGCAAAAGAAATTTGAGATAAATTGAATATGTATAATTCATTAATTAAGCAATATTCTTGTATTATAGCAAAAACTTAATCAAAATTGATTTTGAATCACATCAAGTAAGAATCTACACCCCACCCTCAATAAACAGACTAAATAAAAATTCCATACAGAAAATTCTTCACACAATATACAAGATTACATACACCAAAGCTGGATACAACATGGTCTACTAAGGTGAATAACATGCCAGTCTCATTGCAGGCTATCATAGCACAAATATCTTTACAAAAAAGCCAGAGATAACTCAGAATATAAATCCCTATTCCTCAAGCACCAACATGCAATGGGCCATACATTTAAATCCACAGTATCCAACATCATGTTAATCAAGAGAAATGATGTCAAGTAAAAGATTAAAAGGCATGGCATATAGCCAAAAATTCCAATTCCATAAACAAAAAAGAATTATGTTTTTCTTTCTCAAAAAAGTTGGCAATCTAATCTGCTGCATACATTTGAATAAATCGAAAGCACCATATATTATATTTATATCCATTCTCCTACTAAAAAACAAGTGCTATGAAGATGAGACCATAAGTAGATTTTGTAAGAACTAAACTGAATCTAAAACATGTAAATTCTAAGCTTTTCTTATTACAGCAACCAAGCGCTTGAAAGTGAAATGACATTTGTTTAAGAAAAGTTTCTATTGCATGTACAACTTTTTTATATAATTATTTTACACTTTTTGCATTTGTAAAACACTATTTAAAACTTATTGTAGAATAAAAATGGGAAGTACCTGTAATATTTTTATTTAAAGCTTTTACTCAACTCTTTCATTAACAAGAAATCAGATGGTATAACCTCCTTTTTATCTAATCTTTTATCAACATCGTCATTTTCAATCGTTATTATTCAACTGCAAGATAAGTGTCTCCAAATTTAATGCAGTTTTTCTAGCTCATAGCCTTTTTTGTATTTAAACAAACACAAAACAATAAACAAATTAATTTTAATCAGGTGAAAACATTTGACATTAAATAAAAAATAATACAATGTTTATATGTATTTTTTTTTAAAAAAAAATTCTATTACAAATGTCAAATAATAATAATAATAATAATAATAACTAATAATAATAATAATAATAATAATAATAATAATAATAATAATAATAATAATAATAATAATAATAATAATAATAATAACAACTGAAATACAGGCTTATTATATATCTGTATCAATATATTTAATATATAGGGTATATGAGCACAGACTTTCACACGACCCACCACTCTCCACTCTATCTCATAACACTGATACACTTGAACACATATATGTTGAAAAGATAAATAATCACCAATAGACGTATTTCATGCTAAATCAGCAATCATCAGTTGGTCCAGATTATCATCTCTACACATATATGCAATAAGTGCTCAGATATATATTAAGATAGCCAATCTTCCTACTTTAATGGACAGGCTTCCAATTCTTCAACCGTCCATTCAAATGAAAATCTGATGATGGAATGTTCAAAGGCCACCCTGATAGTAGAAATGTCTACCAATCCCTTGTATATGTATTAAATGTGTTATGTCCTGTACATGAGGAGCCAGATTGACTTTAGGTCAACATGGGTATGATGAGAATCTCGGCCTCAGAGTGGCCTTTGAGTGTTCCATCATCAGATTTTCATTGGATGGACAGTTGAAGAGTTGAAGTGTGGAGTGGATTGAAGCCTGTCCATTAAAGTATGAAGTTTGGCTATCTTAATATATATCTGAGCACTTATTGCATATATTTGTAGAGATGATAATCGGACTAACTCATAATTGCTGGTTTAGCATGAAATATGTGTATTGGTGATTATATATTTTTTCGACATATATGTGTCCAAGGGTATCAGTGTTATGAGATAGAGTGGAAAGTGGTAGGTCGTGATAAAGTCTGTGCTCATATACCCTATAATAATAATAATAATAATAATAATAATAATAATAATAATAATAATAATAATAATAATAATAATAATAATAATAATAATAATAATAATAATAATAATAATAATAATAATAATAATAATAATAATAATAATAATAATAATAATAATAATAATTACTTACAGCAACCCACAACATATTTCTTCAATTTAATATATATATAAGTATAAATTGTATTCATAAATAAATATATTATTTTTATTGTTATTGCACTCGTCGAAACAAACCTTAAGTTCTAATACGTTTATTTAAAAATTTAATAGTTAACTGGATTAGACAATAAAATGAAATAGAGTTCTTCATTACAATTGTATAAATTAATGATCTTTAGTTTAGAGTAAAAAAGGTTTTTCCAATTTAACTTTAAGATGTTAATTTTAGAGTTTTGATTACATACTTAATTAAACTGGATTTTTCTTGGTTTATTACACACAATAATTTTTATTTAGTCAAAAATGAAGAAATTAAACATTTTACTTAGCATAATAACAATAAAATATAAAATTCATATGTACATACAAGCACAGATTTTTGTTTATTTGTAATATATGTAATGTAGATTTTATATTAATATATGTGTAATTGAAATAGAAGTAACAGTAGCTTCCAATGAGTTTTGTAATGCAAATAATGTATTAAAAGGCAGATAGATAACAGTTTATTAACATTTATAAAATTCATTGGAAAATCTAAGTTATAATTATTTTTTATTATTTACTCACACACACGCGCGCGCGCACACACACCCACACACACACACATATATATATATATTGAAGTGGAAAATATATTAAACATATTTTTGCTTCACTGTCTGGTGATTCAAACCTTGAATCAAAAGTTTAAACCCAACTATATATGTGTTAAATCACTAGAGAGTGAAAGGATGCACATACACGTTTTAAAACCCTCCTTTATTTTTGTACTTTCATAAGTTAAATATTTTTATTATAAAAGAATATTTAATAATTTTAGGTCGGAAATATTTAAATTTCCACTCCCTTTAAGTAATCATGTATGTGTGTTCAAGATTTGCAAAAATATATTATTGATAAAAATATATTTTTCGTTATTAAATATGTATATTTATTTTACAGTTTGCGTATTTTATTTTATGATGCAATACCAAAGAAAGTTCTAGAGAGTGATTCAAATAACTGAAACGTATAAATAAAAGAATATTCCAGATTTAATTTAAAAAGGGTAATTAATAAATTAAAATCCCTTAGCAAACAAAATGTTAATGAAAATTATATCTTTTGAAGCTATTTCTATTCTTGAAATAGATTAAAACAATACTTTCTAGAACTTGTTGCATCATCATTGAAAATAAACAATAAGTGCATTCAGGCCACTTAATGGACATCTGGGCCTCATCAAGCAGAAAGAGAAAATATTCAAGAAGGTTTTGATAACATATAAATAGAGCCGAAATTTTAGGTTAATTCTCTTAGTGCACCATTTTACCAAGTGTTGTAGAACGGATCCACATCAATTTAAATTTTGAAATATGAATCCGGAGTAGAGGGACTAAATTTGCTTTCCATTTCTTCTCCAAAAATCATTTCCATACTGCTATGCTAACCTACCATCTCCACTTATGGACTGCCTAATTTAAATGCTGTAATAACATTCTCAAGATGCCAGCCATTATTTTTCAAAACTTTGCCTTGCTAACCATGTTTTCTCATTTATAATTTTACACTTTTCAATCCGTACATTCATCAAGACATCCAGAAAATGGAAGATAAATCCTAATCATGCCGCTAATATGAACTCTTTCAAAACTTTCATTTTAAAATCAAAATTATTTGTAATATAACTCTTTTATTTAAACATGACAATGTAATGCTAATTGTAACCATTCTATAACATAATGACTTTCTCTTTCTGTTATAAAAATCTAATGCATGAATCTAAAACTTTATTTTTTGTAATGCATTTCTTTAATGGGTTTCACAATTTCTATTTTTAATATTTTAAATGTGGCAAACTTTTATTTTATTTTTAATATTATAAATTTCATATGATTTAATTTAATATGCCAATAGTTCAATCGAGCGAACCGATGCTAAATTTTCTTATATTAGATATCCTCATTATTATGGGATGTTAAATCGTAAATGTAAGCTTTCTTACCTAACTAAAAGTTCACTCGATTGAATAATATTTTTAAGTTATTCTATTTATTAGCGGCAGATTATTTGCTGCTACATTTAATATGTCACTTTATTACCATGTTTATGCTATTGATTTTATTTTCAAATTATATTTTAAAGTAAACTTAATGACCCACCTTTGCTGTTTTTTTTATTATATGGTCAATCATTTTCCCATCACACCATCTAGCATGGTAATTATCTATGGAATTAATTACTAGTTGCGTATTAATATTTGTTTAATGAAGGGAACAATAATCACTTTTTTATTTGTGACATCCTAACTAATATTAAGGGTCATTGCATACCTTTTGAGAAGGATCAAATTATTTCATATCATTATGCTATATTCTATTAAATTACGAGGGTCTTAATCCACATATCAGCATTATTAAGAACCTGATTTATTTTTTATTATTAGTGTTGCTTGGCTTACATTATGTTATGAAATTTCCTCACTTGCTTTGTCAAACTTAAAACCCAGAAAAATGGGATTCTTTTACTTAATGGCATATCCATGAATGGGGCTTGAAAGCACTGGCTCCAGGATATTGTCAGGTTATCATTTAGGCTCTACATGGGTTAACCCTGGAAGTAAGCTGGACCATGCAATTCCTATGAGACCACCTCTTCAAATGCTGACCTGTCACGTGTGCAGGCACATTTCATATTCTTATATTATTGATGAAGCATTCATCCTAAAATGGACTCAATCTATTTTAGCGTTATGATTTAGTCAGCACCACAATTCTTGTTTAATATTTTTATACTTGCCCATTTTAAATCTGTAAGATGTAATGCCATGATTTCTAAATCCATCTCATATTTTCATTTATATTATAAGTTAGGTAATGTCATTTTAAAGCTTATTTAAGCTACCCGCCCTCTCATTGAGACAATGTTTGAGTGGGCTAACAAATGCTAAATAATTCTTTTCCAGTCAGAAAACAATAGAATAAATACAAATAACTTTTCTGTTTGAACATTTTAAGGTCTAATGAATATTGAAGTGAATAATGTAAATTATAAAATATTTTTTTATCTTTTTTTAAGTCATTTATTTTTCATAAAAAAAATCATAGCATCCAAGTTATAATATGACCACTAAACATCACATGATCACTATCTCATCCATTGATTGCTCTTGTTAGCACAAGATGGCACTACTATATGGAGAGTGTTGTTTTGTTTTGAAGTTATAATATGGTAAAATCGGTATCTACTGTTAGCATATTAAGCTGCATCTTTTGACTATCTGTATATTTTTTAATCATCGTATTTATTTGCATAGTATTTAATTATTAACTTATGTGCTATTATTATATAATTCCTTCAATACGCAAATCAACATTCATAATTATGTGAAACCCATAAACTCTATTACTGTTATATATAAATAGATTCGCAACTGTTTATTAAATTAAATATATGTTTATTCATTTTTATAATTAATATTAATAAATTATTAACTATATAATTATTACTTAAGTCTGCTTTGCCTCATGATTTATGCATACACATCGTTAATTGGATTGCGTTATATATATAGCTGATTTCCATTGACTTTAGGCCAACCTAAATTTTATTAATGAATTTTATGAAAAGTCTAATTATAATCTTGAGGCTATTTCATTCTGTAGGGGGCTGGGGTTCGAAGCCTAGTAGTGTTATAATTCCCTGTAGATCTCTTGTTCCTCCGCTATTGCTCCGGGAAAGGAATAAATAAAATTTTCATTTGTTATCATCAGAAATGTTGTTCATAATGTTATAGATCTGGAAAATAGGCAAGAGGGCAGAGTTCATGATTGTTCCTGACTTATCTATCTTGTACATGATTGGACTCAAGGTACTTTTGCCTAGATTCTAGATCTTGTTAGATGAACATACAATTCTGACAGGTACAATATACACACACACACACATATATATATATATATATATATATATTATAAGTCAATATGTATAGAGCCTCACAGCGAGCAGCCAAATATGTAATAGTAAATAGAGTTTTGTATGGGATTTCCAAAAATGTAATTGTATTTAATGGAATATCGATCAAGCTCAAATTTGGTGCATGAAAACCACCACAGTACATGAGTTTGATTCAAGTATGAGCATATATACATACTTAGCAAAGGTTGAAAGGCAATTTTTGATTATATCCATATACCTAGAGAAAAGATATATATATATACTGAGTCAGATAAGTAATCAATAAGTCTGCATATATATATTGTAACAATCCAGAGAATAAGAGACTTAACATATCTACACTACAGGGCGCCACTAGGCATTTGAACCTAGAAAATTTATATAGTAGGCAGATACGTAAGTTAAAAAGAAATTTTTTTTAATTTTATTTTATATATTTTGATTCCGGTCATTAGCCCATTGTCACTAGCTCAGTGGAATAGCAGAGATTTATATTTTATAATAAATTCTTATCTAAGAATATATAAAAAAGAATAAAATAAGTCACTGCCAGTAATTATACACACAAACATTTATTTATGCACATATATATTAAATTTAGCATTATTATTTTAGTATGTTTACTTTAGCATTTAACTACATTTTTAAATTTTATTTTAGATTTTAATTTACATTTTAATTTTTATAAGTTCACACAGATGTATTTATAAAAGTTTGTTTTATAATGTTGAGTATAGATTGGCTGCATAGATTCCACGGTTAAAAACATTTCAAAATAAACATAACCAATCAAAATACAAAGTCATTGATAACGTCAATTGCAGAAGGAATACAAGAAACCTAATGACATTCATCATAAGATGCTGCATTGACATCGATGACTTATATATTCTAACTGAATATGGAAACCAAAACATAATTAATCGCTAACGAATCCATGCACTGTCCATACCCAACTTAAATTTAATGCATTTTTATTTAGAATGTCAAGTATGAATAGACTACATAGATTTGCATTTGAAAAGAAAATATTATATCTTTATTTAACCTTAGGCCAAAAGTTCGCAGTTAAACCAATATCAATCCATCTGATATATCGATGCATTCAATGTAACATGAATACCGCAGTACAAATAGGTTAAGAGAAGAAATTGCTTCTCGTCAGATAGGAATACTACATCTATCTGATGATAAGAGCAATAAAAAAAACTACATAGGAAAGGACTGTGGTCATTTTTGCTGACTTACGATCACATTCCACAGGCAAAAGGAATTGTGCGGCGTATAAAGCGATTCTGCCCATACCGAATCTCATACTACATCTACTAATTACACCAATATATCCAATCCATTGACCTAATTTAACTACGAAACAAATAACCTAAGATTACCCTCCCCTAATATAACTTTACAAATCTATATAGCCATTCATGCCCGACTTAAGTTTAACATTTATATAATATTAAATTAGTGAAAAACAAAAATCATAAATAAAACTTAAAAGAACCAATAAATAAATAAATAAATAAATAAATAAATGGAAATGATTAAAAAAAAGGAAATACAACAATAAAAAGAATTAATAAAGAATTTTAGTTTGGTCAGATAGGATTCTATTGCTATTTTTTTTAAATACTGGGAAAGTTTATATTTTAAAGTTCTTAGTGTTTTCAAATTAATATTCATTTAAGTTCATAATGTGCTTACGGTTTTAGAAATGTTCATTAGTTATTCATTGCTTGCCGTTTGGAATCCAGCGTTAAAATTCCTCGATGATCCTGTGGTCCTCAATATAGGAAAAGTGATGTTTCATTTTCCCTTTTTTATAACAACTGAAGGAATTGAAAGTGCATCTTTCAATCTCTTCACATCTGACTCTCCGACTTAACACATCTCAGTCTTCTCTTAAATTTTCTTCACTCACTAAAAATTTTATTATCAAACTTTTTCTTTTATATGTAACTTTAGGATCCAATGGACATTACATCATCGATGATGATGATTCTTCCGTTGAGGTCCGATTCCCTGATGGATCTCTTTCATTGGCCATTAGTTTCTATTGTTTTCCTATCTGACCATTGCTTATACATTTAAATGCCCAAGGGCTAGTTTACTTGGACTAATTCAAATAATCATTTCCATTTTTTCAATAACATTAATTAATTTGTTTTGTACAAACTTAGATATATTTTTATCTTTAAATCTTTTTAAGTTTTTGTTTTTAAAATACTTTTTCTATTTTTAATAAAGTTTCTTTTTGTAATAATTTTTTTTCATCTGTGCGATTTTATATATATATATATGAGTTTAGTATAGAATTTTAATTTTCAATTTTTAATTCTTAAAAAAGAAGTTTTATTTGCGAACTTTTATTTTTTTTATGTTTACTAATAAAAAAAATAATGTAACATCGTAGGTGCCCATTACAATATATATATATATGCAACCAGATATCACACTCAATTGATAAAAACATTAATTTCTAAATCTTACAAAAACACTAAATCAGCATATTCAATCACAGTGTCATTAACCACAAGCATAGAAGGAACATTGAGTTGAGAATAAATAGTTAGATTTGGATTTGTAGTAATAAAATATTTATTATTATTATTATTATTATTATTAATAACAACAATAACAACAACAACAATGACAATAATAATAATAATGATAATAATAATAATAATAATAATAATAATAATAATAATAATAATAATAATAATAATAATAGATGAAATACATAGGCTTATATATACCTGTGTCTATATATGTAATAGATAGGGTAAGCGCACAGACTTTCACATGACCCACCACTCTCCACACTATCTCATAACACTGATACACCTGAACACACATATGTCAAAAAGATAAATAATCACCAATATACATATTTCATACTAAACCAGCAATTATCAGTTGGTCCAGATTACCATCTCTACACATATATGCTACAAGTGCTCAGTTATATGAGGGGTCAGATTGACCTTTAGGTCAACATGGGTGTGACAACAATCTCGGCCTAAGGGTGGGCTTTGAGCATTCCATCACCAGATTTTCAATTGGATGGACAGTTGAAGAATTGGAGTGTGAAGTATATTGAAGCCTGTCCATTAGAGTAGGAGGATTTGCTATCTTAATATATATCTGAGCACTTGTAGCATATATGTTTAGAAATGGTAATCTGGACCAACTGATGATTGCTGGTTTAGCATGAAATACATATATTGGTGATTATTTATCTTTTTGACATTCGGTTCAGGTGTATCAGTGTTATGAGATAGGGTGGAGAGTGGTGGGTCATGTGAAAGTCTGTGCTCATACCCTGTCTATAATAATAATAATAATAATAATAATAATAATAATAATAATAATAATAATAATAATAATAATAATAATAATAATAATAATAATAATAATAATAATAATAATAATAATAATAATAATAATAATAATAATTGCTAAATATTTAGATGTAATTGTTTTTGAGATTAACTCATTGCAACCATTTATTTTAAATATAGTTCTCCAGTTTCAGCAAGTTTCAATGAGTATTATGGAGAGCTATACAATTATATTTAAAATACACAGTTGTAATGAGGTAATCTCAAAAACATTATTTTAAATATTTAGCACTACCAAGTTCACCACTTTTTTTATTTTGCTGTAATATTTTATATAATGCAATTTATTCACTCTAATTTGAACACTTTTTTTAAAAAAATCTTTTATTGTACATATATGCGTACAAAATCTTATGTTTTGACTGTCCTGCAGTCTTCTTCAGAGCCAAACTCGCTCCAAAGAAGACTGCAGGACAATCAAAACATAAGATTGTATATGCATATATGTACAATAAAAGGTTTTTTTAAAAAAGTGTTCAAAGAAGACTGGATATATTGTATTAATAATATTACTATATAAATCATAATAATTTATATTAAACTTTACAGATATATTTGTTTGGCAATGATTAATTATGTATGATAAGGACTAGATCAACACATTTTCAGTGCATACTATTTCAAACTGCTAGTTCAAATAATTTTTTTCTTATTAAAAATGTCTAAATTACTAAATTAATTTTATTTATGTATGCAATGCAGATGTCGTAATTTAATATGCATTTAAAAATATTGTTTAAATACAATGTAACACTTCATAATGAAGCAGTCAATCTTAGCTTAAGATTGTGCTTCATGTTTCTACCTACTAACCTATGTTTAAATCCCTATTTCCCATCCTGCTCCTTTGGTTGTGTATATATATGTTATGTATATATTTGAAATGCATGCCCAAATTGATCAATTTAAACTTTCAATAACATTTTATTATTAATTTTACGATTATTAATTCTATTATTAATTATTAGTTCTTTTTTATTAAAGTATTATAGGTGCGATTCAAATATATATAGGAGCAAAAACTTACTAACAATATTGATTTTAAATATTTTATTATACATCATTTTTTTAAACTTTTTCTTTTTAAAGTACTTTTTCTATTAAACTGTATATTTTTATAAAATCCAATATGGAAGATGCTACAGTAATTGTCTAAAAATAATTAAAGGGGTTGGAAGCACTATTGTTTTAATCTGGGGTAGGTATTTTTAATTAAAGTTTTACTTAAAATGGGATTAAGATTAGAGATACTTTTGTTAAAAACATGTTGTCAAATCCATTTCTAATCTGGAAATAGATTTGAATTTATTTTTGGATGTTATCTTACTGTTGCATCTTCAAAAACAACTGATAAAAGAAGAAGTATAAAATGACTGAATTTTGAATAACAAAAAAGATTAGCTACTCTAGTGAAAAACATCGCTGTGAAACTAAAAATGATGTAGCAGTAAATCCACCACTCTTCATCGGCCCTTGGGTCATCATCTTCCACTGCTGTAATATCCTGCTGTCCTGAAATGAAGAAAAAATCTAAAAAAGAACTTTAGAATGCTAATAGAAGTTGCTGCCACCGAAGAACTTGCATTTCAATTGCCGTGCACATGGTGTACTAAATTGGACTCTTAAAATTGCAAGGTAACTTCTAAACCGCCACCATTGAAACTAAATCTAGCTTGATTAATTAATCTTGAATTCTACTAATCAAGATTTCTCATGTATTATTTAACTTTGCTTTTTATATAAATCTGTGAATGTAAATTTGCTCTTAAGTAATTTATTTTATTTAATTCTCTCTCATATGCTCTTAACATTCCTTAACTTTGGTGTGGTCATTTATTTACATGTATTTATTATTTGATTTATATATTTGCTTGCTTATTATTATGTCAATCTCACAAACTGGCAAGCTTAATTTTTAAAAATCTTTTCTGTTATTATTTTTTCTTCTAAACCTTCATACAAAGGTTACTAACGTCCCCTTAAAATATATATGTAATGAATTATAAATTAATATGTTCGCCAGTTTGTTTTTATGAGCCAACATTTTATTTATGTTTTAATATAAAATATATATTTGTTTAACTCTGGATTTTCTACCAGGGGAAAATCCAGAACTCAAGCTAATTAATGCTCTTAATGCTCTGAAACATTTATTTTATAATTATTATTTAAATTCTGAAAGGGTGACTTATAATTTGTTTCCTATATAACTGCTAATCTTCATTTTTCATACTCTTAAAATATCAAATATAATATTTAAATATTCCAGTTATTATAAAAATCATGAAGGTGGCATTGAATTATTTTAAATATCAGAAAAGGGATGGGGGTGAATCTTAATGTTTCTTTAACTAAATCAAATCTTCAAGTATATATTAATAAATGAAATTTCTCTCTCTCTATATATATATAACTGCATAGCATATTATTTGTCTAAATTATAGTACTCAAACAAGGGTCATTTATTTTAAAGCAGTAAAATTTATTCATTGTTGTTAGTGACATTTATCATTCGTTCTGCGTTACTGACATTTAGCCTATCTTCATATTATATATATATTACGTGCTTCTAGTCTTCTAATCTGGGGGTTGCGACAAGTTTGAACCCATAGATTTCTTTTTGTACCTCGTTCCATAGATAGTTGAGCTACCTGGAACCACATTTATTCCATATAAAATGCTACTGGCAGTGATCCCATAAGTTTGGCACACACTATGCATATCTACTTTCTTCGTATAAAAGGGCTGATGACAGTGATCCCTAAGTTTGGCACACGCTATGCCCATCCACTTTCTTCATATAAAAAGGCCTCTGGTAGTGATTCCCTAAGTCTGGCACATGCTATGCCCATACACTTCGTTTTTCGTCCAGAAGCACGACCTTTTCCTCTTAGTTATTTTTAGGCTATTATGTCAGCACCGCAAACTTCGTATTTATTTTTTTTGCTTCATGACCCAGTTTTAATGCTCTAATATTAAAATTGTGCCCTGCTTAAAATATATATATATATATGAAAAACAAAAACAAGTTATTCACGTAACTTGCTATCACTTGTTATTTATGTTCAACAGATGGCGTTTTACCAAAACCACTGAACAAGTGTAAAATTTGTTTACATAAATGAAAAAAGAGTCAGAATTAACTACCTCTTTCATTTGCTCACCCCCAGATCAGCTGATTTCAAGCTGGTTTGCTCTCACCAGTGAGGGATAGAGTATAGAAACTAGATCTAAACACTGACTCTCAAGTGTTTATGCAAAATGTTTCTATCAGTTTGCAAGCGTGAATTTTTCAGACCGGTAAAGTCTTCAAACTCAGCCTAGCAAGCCAGATATTTATATGGAGTCAGAATTAACTACCTTGCTAGGCTGAGTTTGAAGACTTTACCGGTCTGAAAAATTCACGCTTGCAAACTGATAGAAACGTTTTGCATAAACACTTGAGAGTCAGTGTTTAGATCTAGTTTCTATACTCTATCCCTCACTGATGAGAGCAAACCAGCTTGAAATCAGCTGATCTGGGGGTGAGCAAATGAAAGAGGTAGTTAATTCTGACTCTTTTTTCGTTTATGTAAACAAATTTTACACTTGTTCGGTGGTTTTGGTAAAACGCCATCTGTTGAACATATATATATATAAATGCCAATTACTTCTATTTTATTAATTAAATTTATTTCAGTCTTATACAGTCCCACCATAGTAATTTATATATGCACATAGAGAGCGTACCAATAGCTCTAACAAGCTCGTAAATTAACAAGTGCGGTTATGAGAAATATTTAAAATCTCTATCCAGAACACTCTTATCTCCAGACCATGGTTTCGGGCTTATGGCCCACGTCAGATGCCTTGGGGAAAATAAAGCGTTCATCTTACTATTGTTAAAATAATTTTTCATTAAATATTTTGTCATAGAATTAAATGTAATTTTCAAATGTGTTTTATTCATTTTCACAACCTTAATGGCGTGAAAATAGTTTATATCATATCTGCAATGAATCCCTGAATGCTCTCTGAAATAATGCTAGTCACCATGTTTCAGAACCGTAATCCAAAGCATTAATAGAAATTTTATGTAACTTCTTTCTAATAACTGTTAGGCATTTTAATATTGGACCGACCAAAGATGTGTGTTTATTTATAATATATCATTTAGTTAAATAAAAGCATATGAGAAATAATATCGTGAAGGACACTATGTAATTATCTACCGCTTGCTCATTCACGCACACACTAATATATATAATTAATTTATAAATGTATAATAATTTGTCAGTATATTAAACTATATTTTTTTGTCTAACTTATTTGAGTAGTTCGAATTCTTTTTCCTCCAGTTCCACATATTACAGCCATGCTTATGTATATTTTAATATAATCAAATTAATAGATGTCTCATTGTTTTGCTCAGCTTTGCTAGTCGGCCAGATTAAGATTAATTCTCATGTGCCATCACTATTATGTTATTATTTAGGTGTTTGATCTGGGGCTTAGAGAGAGGGTTTGAATCCAGGCTGGTCCCTGACCTAAATCTTGGGCTTGACTGGGTTTACAGTACATTTTGTGAGTTCCAGCTCATGTTAGGTGGATAAACATGTTTTGACCGGCACAATAAATATCAAATTCATATACAAATAAAAATGATTAAAATTTGAATTGAATGCATAGACAAATTAACCAGTAGAGCTTTTAATTTTTACCTTGTTTTTTTTTTTTAATAAATAAAAACTTAGTTTGTACATCCTTCTATTATTGAAAATATAATGAAGCTTTTACTTTCATGATAATTTTTTTTGATGCTTTAATTTTGGAGATTATTTTATCTTTTAACTGAACTAAAAATACATTTTAATGTTTTGTTGATTTTATCTTTACATGTGTAAACTCATATAATGATATTTAGGCACAATCAAAATTATAAATCTATTAATTTTTCATTGAGTTTTAACCTGATTTATTTATGATTCAAATATAATTCCCAGAAGAATTCCTCTACATCTATTAGCTTGTGATTAAGATAAATTTTTGATAATTTCTTTATGCATCTTGTGAATTATGTTTGAGAAAATAATTTTCAGATATTTTTTAACTATTTTATAAGTATGTGCAGCAAGTAATCCAAAAATTTGATATTTTATTTTAACCCATATCTTTATTCTTTGCTGATATGTTCTTAACTGGAAATATTTCTGCTATTAACAAATATTACTAGTGAACTTGTAAGTTAATTTTTAAGTATGCACGATTCTTTTATATCTTCACATTCTTATTAGAAAACAACTTTTAAAAGCAAATAAAGATATAAATTATTTGTTATCAAAAAACAAATTCAGTTAAATAACATACTTATATTTTACATAATAAATATATTTTTTAAAAAGTAAAATATAATTTAAAAAAAGTTTTAAGTACATTATGAGACATTAAAAGAAAGTTTTAAATATAATAACTCGAACCAAACTAAACTTTTTAAAAATTAAAATAATAAAATATTTAGCATATGTTTTTAAAATTAAAGAAAACATTTTTTTTCTTTTCCATTAAAAAAAAAATTAAAATTTGTAAAATATAATGAAAATATTTTATGAAGGTTTGTTAATCTATCTATCTATCTATCTATCTATCTATCTATCTATCTATCTATCTATCTATCTATCTATCTATCTATCTATCTATCTATCTATCTATCTATCTATCTATCTATCTATCTATCTATCTATCTATCTATCTATCTATCTATCTATCTATCTATCTATCTATCTATCTATCTATCTATCTATCTATCTATCTATCTATCTATCTATCTATCTATCTATCTATCTATCTATCTATCTATCTATCTATCTATCTATCTATCTATCTATCTATCTATCTATCTATCTATCTATCTATCTATCTATCTATCTATCTATCTATCTATCTATCTATCTATCTATCTATCTATCTATCTATCTATCTATCTATCTATCTATCTATCTATCTATCTACCTACCTACCTACCTACCTACCTACCTACCTACCTACCTACCTACCTATCTACCTACCTACCTATCTACCTCCTCCCCTACCTACCTACCTACCACCTACCTACCTACCTACCTACCTACCTACCTACCTACCCACCCACCCCCCCATCCATCCATCTATCTATCTATCTATCTATCTATCTATCTATCTATCTATCTATCTATCTATCTATCTATCTATCTATCTATCTATCTATCTATCCATCCATCCGTCTATCTGTCTATCTGTATCTCTGTCTATCTACCTACCTACCTACCTATCTATCTACCTATCTATCTATCCATCTATCTATCTATCTATCTATCTATCTATCTATCTATCTATCTATCTATCTATCTATCTATCTATCTATCTATCTATCTATCTATCTATCTATCTATCTATCTATCTATCCATCTGTCTATCTGTCTGTCTATCTGTCTATCTATCTATCTATCTATCTATCTATCTATCTATCTATCTATCTATCTATCTATCTATCTATCTATCTATCTATCTATCTATCTATCTATCTATCTATCTATCTATCTATCTATCTATCTATCTATCTATCTATGCATGCATTCATTTATCTAGCTATATATCCATCAATCTGTCTATATATTCAACTATCTGGCATCCATCTTCCATCCTACCTCTGTGCCTTTTCTTATTTACTAAAAATACCTCTTTATGTAAAATGACTTACCAATCTTTTCTCCTAACTTCCTGCCTACGTACTTATCTGCCTAACAACCTACTTTTCTATTTAACTATCTACCTATCTGCTACTTATATATTATTTTGATCTAATTTATTTATCAACTTATCTGAAAATCATTCTACCTATTTAGGACATACATCCACTCATCTATCAATTCATAAATATTCACTTATATGCAATATTTATCTGCATAACTATTATTGAAAAGTAAAGTAACTACCCCCCCCCCCCGAGATATGTAACTCATTGGAAAGTAGTTACTTTCACTTTTCAATTACAGACATCTAAAAAAGTTAAGATTATTTATTATATTTATCTATTAATATATCTATGTTTACAATTTATTAGAAGGCATTGTCAACTTTTTCTGAACATAAAATCATGGACGGTATAAATTCCAAAATGACCAAATCAAAGCCAACAAGACAAGAACAACAACAATGATAATTTTTAATTAATTTATTTAATTTAACAAGTAATAATAAAGTTATTATTATTAATAATAAAGTTATTATTATGTTCTTAATAAATTCTACACAGGAAGTGATCATCGAATAGTAAGATGTAAGATATGTGTTGATGCAAAACTAGACAGACAAAAAGTATCAAGTAAAACAATAATTGCAGTTGATATTCCTAATCTTCAGAAACATTCTAATGAATTTAAATTAGAACTTACAAATCGGGTTCAAGTATTAGTAGATTTTGAACATGATTCAGATTTGAATGAAATTAATATGAAAATAACTGATACACTTTTAAAAACTGCAACACCGATAGCTGGTAGATAAAAGCAGCAATTGACCAATAAAATTTCTACTGAGATTAGAAAATTTATGGAAGAAAAGAAGGAATATGAAGATATACAAAAATGATGCATTAAAAAGGATTGAATATCTCGAATTTTGTAAAATGGTGTGGAAAAGAGTTGAATATGATATAAGAAAGTATAACTGTGAACTAGCAAGGAAAGCCATAGAAGAGAATAAAAGTCTCAAGAGTGTAAAACACAATTTGGTATTGGTAGGAGATTTATATCTGCAATAAGAAAAAAAGATGGAATTATTACTAAAAAAAAGATGATATCATGAAATGAGAAGAAGACTTTTATCAAGAATTATATAGTAATAAAGAACAAGTACATCTTATATCTATTACAACTTCTGAAATGACCAGAATTTTAGATGAAGAAGTGAGATATGCAATTAAATGAATTAAGAAAGGAAAGGCTCCAGGAATTATACTTGATATATTAAAAGAAGTAGGTGAAGAAATATAATTTTTTTTAGCAAAGTTATATACCAAATATCTAAATAATAAAGATGTACCAGATGATTGGAAGAATGCAGTATTAATATTAATATTTAAAAAGGGTGACAAAGAAGATATTGGAAATTACAAACCTATCAGCGTTTTATCAGTTTTATACAAAAAATTTTACCAAGCTAATTACAACTCATCTACAGAGAACATTGGATTTCCACCAAACAAGAGAACAAGCTGGCTTTAAAAGTGGTTTTAGTACAGTAGATTATATCCAGGTATTGTGAGAAGTTATAGAAAAGACAAATGAATATGAGTTGCCATTATGCTTAAGATTTGAAGATTATGAAAAGGCATTTGATTCTATAAACATTTCTTCAGTGATTAAAGCATTGGATCATCAAGGTATAAATCTAGGATATTGTCATATTTTAAATAATATTTATAAAAATGCAACAGCAACAATTAAATTACATAATGATACTAGGAAAGTCAACATTGAAAAGGGTGTAAGACAGGGTGACTCCATATCTCCAAAACGTTTTACAGCAGTACAGCAAGACATATTTTGTGGATTAAAATGGGAAGCTAAAGGAGTGAAATTAAATAGAGATTATTTAAGTCATTTAGATTTTGTAAATGATGTAGCTGTTTTTTCAAATAATGCTTTAGAGCTTCAGGAAATGTTGCAGGAGTTATCAGATGAAAGTAGGAAAGTAGGACTAAAGATAAATGTTAAAAAGACTAAAGTAATGTTTAATGGATTTTCTAAAAATATGAAAATAAAGATTGATTGTGATGAGTTAGAAGAAGTTAACAGTTACAAATACCTTGGTCAGATTATTAATACAGATAGAAACATAATGGATGAAATTAATCATAGAATTAAACTTGGTTGGAGTGCTTTTGGTAAAAATAACTTGATACTAAAGAAAATATGCCTATGTGTTTGAAAAGGAAGGTTTTTAATAAATCTGTTTTACTTGTTCTTACTTATGGATCTGAGACTTGCACACTTAATAGAAGAAAAATACAGAGACTTAAGACCACTCAAAGTAGTATGGAAGGATGCATGTTGGGAGTAACAAGAAGAGATTGAAAACACAATATATGGGTAAGAGAAGAAACAGGTGTTACTGACCTCATTGAAAAAATTAAAAGACTGAAGTGGAGTTGGTCTGGACATATTGCTAGAAGAGAGGATAATAGACAGACAATTGAAATCTGAAACTGGATTTCAAGAGATTGTAACAGACCTAGAAAGAGACCACATGTGAAATGGATGGATGAAATAAGAAAGTTTGCAGGGGTGATGTGGAGAAGAGAAGCTAAAGATCGGAGAAGATGGATTGAACTTGGAGAGACCTTCATCCTGCAGTGGATTGATAATGATTGATGATGATGATGAATAAAGTTATATAAATTCCATACATAAAATTTTGAGCAAGAGGTTTAATACATAATAAATATATTAAGTATAAAACATAGCTATAACAAAAATTAAAAACAAAATATTATTTAATATAATATATAAAATGATTTTTAAACATTTTAATGACACTTCAACAATATGTGCTTAGTTTATTTAATATTATTAAACAACATATAATTTATTCAACTTATCACAATACAATTATTATTATAATACTGTATTTTCAAAATTTCTCTCTATTCTATCTTTGGGCTCTGTTGTTATACAATGTTATTTTTTTTTTTCATATGTCAATGCATCGGCCGGGAAGCGAATCCGGGACAACTGCTTGGAAGGCAGATATGCTAACCACTATGCCACCAATGACTTGGTTTTTAAATTATACTGAGAAATTATCTATTGTTTTAATTTATGTACAAACTAAATATTCTGCAATCGCCATTAATATATTCAAAGGATGAAGAACGAGTCTTATTTTTAACAACTTTCGAACATTAAGTGAAATATTAGTTTTAAAAATTGTAATTATAAATAAGTAATCATAAATTCTAAATATCTATAATTGCAAAGCGGAAAAAAACACCTTCCACTTATTATAGATATTTAAAAGTTAATAAACATCACATGACCACCACTTCTTATGCTTGTGTATAACTGTTGTTAAAACAGGCAAAACTCATTATACGTATTGTCACACACAGTAAGCTAGCATAATCAATGTATGCCAGAAGACTTGTGCATAAAATCCCCATGTAGTGCCTACTCATCCACTATCCCCAGACTAGTTTTAACAACAGTTATACACAAGCACAAGAAGTGGTGGTCATGTGATGTTTATTGGCTTAAAACCAATCCTGCCTAATAGGATAGTAGTGGCTATGGTTATTAAAGAACCAAAAATACTAAAATGTATGAGTACTGAACTGAGTTCAGACCCATATGACTACATAAGCTGATGGGCTTGGATTGAAAACATTAAGGTTTTTTCGGTTTAAGACTCATAAGTGGAGATAAAAGGTGGGTTGCAGTAGATACTAAGATCTAAATGCAGTGCTCTCAGATCCAAGGCTCTTCACTGATGAAGGCCACAAGCCAGAAAATAGTCTGGGGATAGTGGATGTGTAGGTACTGGATGGGGATTTTATGCACAAGCCTTCTGGCATCCATTTATTACTCTAGCTTGCTGTTTGTGGCAATACGTATAGTGAGTTTTGCCTGTTTTAACAATATTTAAAAGTTATGATTATTTATTTACTATTACGGTTATTAAAACTAATATTTCACTTAATCTTCAAAGATTGTTAAAAGTGAGACTCGTTCATCATCCTAAATTAATAATGACTGCAGAACATTTTTAGTCAGTATATATATTGAAACATAGACAAAAATTACCGTATAATTGTCAAGTGTTGTTAGCCGAGAGGTCATCGCCGCAGCCTTGCAAGCAAGTAGTTGTTTGCAGACGGTTGTGGGTTCGCCTCCCGGCCGATGCTATGACATTTGAAAAAAAAAAAAATCACTGTATAATTTAAAAACGAAGTCAAAAAACTAAGCTTATATAAAAACAGAGCCCAAAACTAAAATCGTATCATTTTATTTTTTCTTTGGTTTTTGAGCTAAATAATTTCGCGGGAGCTCGTTACTTACAATTTGTAATTACAGATATTTCAAAGTTAAATTATTTATTTATTATCAAAGTTATTAAAGCTAATAATTCATTTAATGTTTAAACGTTGTTAAAAGTAATATTCATTCTTCATCCTTTGAATATATTAGTGATCATTGCAGAGTGTTTAATCTGTACGTGAATTAAAACAATAGACACAATTTACCGTATAATTTAAAAACTAAGTCAAAAACTAAGCTTATATAAAAAGAGATCCCAAAGATAAAATGGTATCATTCTATCTTTTAATTGATTTTCGATTGTACATAACTCAGTAGGAGGTAGTTTACTGCTGCTTGGCAATTAGAGATATTTAAAAATTATAATTATTTATTTATTATTACAATTATCAATTTTTGTAAATAGATATCTAATATAATGTTTTTTTCAAAATTTTTCTATGTAGTTTAAAAACTAACTGTAAATTTATAAATATACACTCTGTAATTTTTTTGTAAAACATTGTTTTTAACTTGTTTTCAGTTTTTTATCATATTTGAACTATTATTTTGTCACTTAAGTTTTTTAAACATATCTGATATTAATCAAAACAGAATTTAAGAAAATTTTAAATATTCTTTCATGATTACCTCTTATTATTAAGCAAGTTACACGTGTCTCATTTTATGTGGATTATTTTAATGTGATTTTGAAGTTATGCGATTCATGTTTCTTTTTAATATCTTTCATATTTCACTATATTTATTAGATATCAAGAAATTTAAATTATTAAGAACTTATTTTGACTTGAAATTTTTTTTTTTTTTCAAAAATATACCGTTATATTAGCAGCTAACGTGAATATGGCCTGAAGCTGTATTTATAATAATAGCTTCTATATAAATAACCTACTTATACTAATGAGTAAATAAGAATAATAATAGATTTAAAATATCGCAATAAATATTAAAAAAATTTAAACTTTTAAAATGTATTTTGTTAATTATAACAGAAATAAATAATTTTTTAGATTTTTAAAATAAATAATAACTAAGATTTTATTGATTTTATAAACTGAAAATAATCTTTCTAATGATAATCTATAATCTTTTTGTTTTTATTATGATCTCATTTTTTTAATATAGAAACAAAAAAACAATTAACACAGCTCAAGACTGAAAGTGGTGCTAGTTGTATGTCACATGACAAATCTGATTTTTTAACATTTCACAAATGAACGCATATTGTCAAATAGCCAAATAACCACTAATTATTAAAATATGTATGAAAAAATGTAAAATTAAATAATGTAGTTAATAAAAAAAGTAAAAAAAGTCTGTCTTGTATTATTCTTTTTCAAATTTTTTATTAGTCGTACTTTATTTCCTTATTTTTTTAATGTGAATTTTAAAGTAATTTTTCCTTCTTGCTTTGCTTTTATGCGATTTCTGAAAATTACAACCCCTATCCCCATTTTTCAAAGTAAGTTAAGTCTATTTTTGTGCAATTTCTTTTGTGCACATTTTTTGAGAAACCTATCTACTGCATAAAACGAGACCCAGGTGTATAAATATGTTTCAAATATATCTTGCATATCCCCCATATGTATTTTAGTATATTTTAAACAGAAATGTTTATTTTAAATAACAATGCCCCCCATCCTCAAGAGATGACAGAGAGATTAAGATAAACAACAAATGAGTACAAAAATGCTTAAATCCTCTATATTCAATCTAATACAGTGAAAAAACCAAATTGTAACCTAGAGAGCAAGCAGATGATCCAAACTGCAGATGGCATGTATTATAAGCTAAAAAGGCAAGTAATAATAGCTAAGTTCAGTGGGTATAGACAATAAATGTCATATGCTGCAATAAGAACATATACAGGGATAATCATTTATAATACTATAAAATATAAAGCAACATGGCTAATAATTTAAGAAGAGGAGAAATCTCAACTCACTCTAGCACACAAATAACAAACAATTAATATTGTGAGCATATGCCATTGAGGTTACATTTAAATTTCTTTCTTCTATGAATACTACTGCCATCACTACTTAATCCATCTCAGTATCTTCTAAGCATCTCATTGCTTTGATCAGATAAATATTATTTAATTCTTATAAAATTTAAAAAGTTATTTGAAAATCTATGCAACTTAAGATCCATTTTGTGAATGTAAAATCTTCATTATCAAAATAAATTCAAATAACATGGTTCATAAAAGAAATCAGGATGTCTCAAGGTAATATGATCTCATTTAAATTATAAAATAAATTCTCTTTCACTCTATAGATTGAATGATATCCTTGTCAATAAAATAAATAAGACATACACTTTCCCTAAGCTAATGTCTTATCATAATTATGATAATAATTGCTAATTTAAATAACATAAGATTGATTTCTTAATTTTAAAATAAAATAATAAATGATCTAGGATTACATTCAGATATTCAGAATGGATAAGGTATTTAATAACCATTCTACATATTCCTGAATAAATCTATTTAAACATCTTATAAATATGAACTAGGTTCTTGTAAATTAAATTTTATCACAGACTAATAAATATGATCTTCAAATATGAAAATGATTTTAGAATAAACATATACAATGATTTGAAATAAGCAAACTAAATTAGTTAAAATGATACAAAGTAATAAATCACCTTGTAATTTTTTATTAAGCAAAATACATATTATTAGATGATCTACTAAAGCTTAAATAAATCAATAAAGTGACTCTTTTTAGCCTCAATGTCATGTACTCTTTATCAAATACACAAAATAATTTGTAATAATTTAAAAGTATTTAGATTTCTAGTCAATATGTGAAATGATTTCTGGTTGATAGATGATATGATGTGTATAAACTACAATGAGAAATTTCTTTAACAACAAAAACAAATATTTATTCTAGATAAAAACAAATACAAAATTATAAATACTCCTATGTGAGTCCACATAGTGAAAAGCTTTCACACACTTCCTCAAAATTTATAATAGAAGGATTAAAATTTACATCATGCTTTATAAAAAATAGTAAATTCAATTGCATTAATGAAAAATTAATCTAGCAGATGAAAATAAACTTTCTACTGTTTAATTACCAAAATATTCTCACTTATCAATGCATTTATATATTAATAATAACCTTTATAGGTAGTGTCCTTTTTATGAATATTTAATATACTCAAAATTAATATTAGCTTACCAATCTAGTGATGAAGGAGTAATAAGGCAGATGTATATTGTTTATTTATGCCTAAATACATTTTAAAAAATTTACAATTAATTATTTATCATATTTTGCCCTCATTATTAGCAAAGTTCAAATATAGAACTTACACATCTACAATAAATTATTCACATCTGAGCCAACCAAGAATATTATAGAGGTAATGTACAATTCCCCAATACCTTGATAAAGGCTACTAAATGCCAGATAAAAGCATGGTAAAATATTACACATGCTTTACTAAACATATTACAAACTACAAACAAAATCCATCTTCAAATAATTAAGAAAGCAAAATAAAAGTTTTGATAGCATAGCTCATTAAAATGCACTATGTTTGAGGGCTAATAAAGGATCTAGAACTTTGTCATTAGTCAAAAAATATAATGAGACTTCACATCAAGAACAAAATATTAAATAGTAATTGCCTTAAAATAGAGAGCCTCAAAGCTATTATCTCCAAAAATATATGCGTATGAGCATACATATGCTAGCAAGACAATAAATAATAAGAGCAAGACAATTACACCATTTCTTGAAATATATACTGGAAAACAATAAGAAAGAGACTAATGTAACAATTGGTTGTAAAATACATTATCAAAATGATAAAAAAGAGATTAATACTACTATCTATAAACATACTGACATAAATAAGCATTTCTAAAATAAAAATATCAAAGCTACAATCTCTAACAAAAATAATATTGCTAACAAATGTGAAAGATAATAAATAATAACTAATGCCAAATATGGCTCCATTAATATTAAACAATGAATAAGCATAAAATAAATAATAGAAACATACATGTACTTAAACAGATTATAACCTAACAATGCACCTCAATAAATAAATAATTCATATGTAAAAAGTGAAACACATACTATTTTAAAATATACAATTATGATAAATTACTATTCTGAGAACTTTAACTTAAAATATTTCAAAATATTTCATATGTGAAAATAATATGCACATGAAACAAAATATGGTATGCAAAAATCATAAATACAAGTAAAATTCAATTTTTTATTATTAAATAAATAATAAAATAGATTAAAGTCCTACTGCCTTTTTCTTTCTTCTTTTCATAATTATTTCACTGGAATGTGAGTAGGTAAATGTGGCAAATAAAGTATTGTGGACAACAAGAATATTCATCATAAAACACAATACAATTAAAATATCAAAATTTAGAATATAAACTATAAAATATAAAACTGCTTTTGGATATCCTTAATAAAAACTTCAGATGATTATATGCTGGCAAATAATAAATTATATCTATGAGCATTCAAACAACTATCATGAATTTAAATTGTGACATATATTTAATAAGCTGCAATAAATAGTTCACTAGTATTTAAATTAAAGTTTCCAAGTTAAACCGTCATACAAATGATCCTAATTTTTAATCATAATAAGAATATTTAATAGTAGAATACTTCTGATAAATCATATTTATTCAACATTATCAAGTAATTTGCAGAGAAAAATATTTATTTCAAAATTTTATATTTATGACAACAACAGTCTACATAGTAATGCTCAGGGCAAAAAAAAATCTTGCAGGATTTAAATATTATTACAGACTAAGTTCATATAAAGTCAATTTAAGTAATATTACTTTGCAGGAATATTTTATAGTTCAAATTCCTTCTCCCTCTTTCTAGATGCCTACAATCTATGGATTAACATTATAGGCTCATAAAGGTAATAAATTGTTATTAATATTTTGAATCATCTAGTTTTTTTTAGTAATTTTAAATTCTATTAATATCCAAATATTCTTGTTTTTTTCTTTTATTATATATGCTATTTGTTGAATTTTATTCATCAAATATATTTTTATAATCATCTTATGGATGATTTAATGTAGCAGTAGATGTTCATAGAATGTATTTTGGCTCTATCCTTATTTATAATGCTTTAACTTTTTATGAACTCATGAACAATAAAACAATTGATTATTTTTTATTTTTATAATCAATAAAATACTTGTTAACATATTAATTTTTTAAATTTTTGTTGTCTGATTTTATTTGATAAAAATTGCTTCAAAATAACTAATATATTAATTAAAACCCTGATAAATATTTTGTTGCCTGCAAATCTTATCTTATAGTTTATATCTGATCTTTTTTTAAAAATAAAATCATAAAAGAATTATGACTACAAATTTTTATTACACATTTACTTATATATATATAAAACAAAATAAATGTCCGCTAATATCAATATATGGAATATATTTAAGTTTTGTTATTATATATATATATTGTAACAGGATGGGAGATAACAGATTGAAAGATAGTGTGAACCTGGGATAATGGCAACCCCAGTTCAAAATTTATAACAATGTTTATCAATTAAAGAAAGCATAAGATTATGAGATCTCTGAGTGAAATCAACCCAATTAAATCCTCAGAGCAACCACGATTAACTATAAATCCACCAGCATTATGAATAAGTAAAAATAAGCCATTCATTATCATCAATGGCTATCAATACAATAAATCAAAAGTCCATCTTGTAGCCAGATTTGAACAATAAAAATATAAATCAACAGTCAAACCAGTGACTGGATTGGAAATGGGTCTTCTGTAGACCATGCTCACTATTGAACTTTTGCCAGCTTGGGAAATTATTTAAACATAACTTTGGATGCACCACTTAAGTGCCAAATCCATCTAAATACATCATAATCAAAAATAAAAAAAAACAATAATGCTGGGATTTTAAACCATGCTGATCATCATTAATGTTCTGGCCATTTAGTACTATTAATGTACTGGCAATTATAAATTTAATTTCTAACAAGACTAAACTAAAAGTCAGATATAATGCATGAGATTTAAAGAATATAATCTTATGCATCAACCAGGATGATCGATTATCATCATCACTGGATTCCCAAAAGTACTAATTAAACTCCCCCATTCATATATTCAACAGTTATACTCAAATCTATCTCTGAAAAATACAAACTCAAGTACTGTTATGGTGACCAACAGATGATGCAATACAATTTTTAACAATTGATTTCAAGTTTATTAATAAGAATAAAAAATGATATTAAAGTCTTTAGATTATGGCTCTACAATTAAACACTTCTGATTTTCTCTAATATATAGAAAAAATATTTCATTTATGACTTTCAAAATTACTTCACACAACTCAGGTTATTACATTATGATTTACATGATTAATACATTAGGTTTACTTAAAACCTATTCAGCACACTGACATGTGGCTTGATAGAAAATTCACATGTTTGAAATGACATTTAATAAAAAAGTGATTAAAATTTTACATATAAGTGTCTATTTGACACACATTAGTATTTGCAATACAATTGACATGTGTGGATGCAATTTCTGAATATATTTAATCTGTCCTATATAATACATGATTGAACTTTTTAACTTATATTTTTAATAATACATACCATGCTAGATTTATTTAAATCACACACACACACACATATATATATATATTAATCAATGTCTGCATTCCAATTATAATAAAATATATATAATTATTCAAAACAATACAATAATTAATACAGTAAAAAATATTTTAAAAAACAAATATATACCACAATTTAATAGAAGTACTTTCAACTATCTATGTAGTCATTATTAACTAGATTCAAATTGTATTACAAAAAACCGTTACAAATGTAAACAAAAAAGAAATACATCATATATCAATTTTCCCACAATTCATTCATTTTTATATTGGCAGCCTATCTATTTATCAAATGTTGCTTTTCACTTTTTATTAACATAGCTTCTTTAATTTTGTGTTTATTATTATTTTTTTCAATACTCAAAATCAAAACCATAATTAGATGTTACATTATGATCAAAAAATACTGACAGTGATACATCATCATTTCTAACATTCTCTTGTCTTGATTTTTGTACTCGTTTATATAACAACAAATGCTCCTTTGATCTTTTCTCCAATGTACATCGAGATTCACCTATATATGCCTTTCCACAAACACAAATATTACATCTATTTTTTGAATTATTTATTAATCTATTTAAATTAGGAGTAGTATAAAATGTGACTCAACATATATTTTTATATATCTGTTTTATAAATTTCACTTGTTCATTACAAATAAATGGTATTGATATTCAAGTATATTTGATTTTATCATTATCTATAGTACTTAAAATATTACTATTATTATTAAAGTTAGTAACAATATTATAAATTAATTTATGATCATATCTAATATTTAACAAATCCTTAGTAAATACATTTATGTTACTTATTTTATCAGAACTATATTTACATAACTTATTATTCCTAAATAACAATGATTTTAAAATGGATAATTTATGTATTATTGGCATATTTAAATACCAAGAAATATATCCTCTTTTTTCAATATTTTTTATTAAACAATGAAATGATAAAAGATTTGTTGGATTATATTTTTTTTTAATAGGGAAACAAATCCCTTTTTGGATCCAATCATTGAAGAACATCCATCAGTGCAAATAGAAAACAATTTTTTTATTTCAATATTCTTCTTCTCCAGAAAAGTACAAATAATATTGAGAAAATCACTACCTCTAGTTTGATTCTTCATAAGAAAAAATTTCAAAAAATCTTCACAAATTTGAATTATGTTCCATACAGTATCTGATGAGAAATAGCACATTGTGATGTTGCTGAAATGTCAGTACTAGAATCAACAGCCAAACTAAAATATTTGCAGTTTTTCAAATCTTCTATTATGTTATCAAAATATGTTTTGCAATATCTTCAATACATCTAATACAGGTAGAATCGGACAGTTGTAATTTCTTAATTTGTAATAATATTTGACTTTTATTATTAAATTTATCAAATAATATATTTGAAGCATTTAGGAAACATTTTTTCACAACTTCAGCATCCGTAAATGGTTTTATATTTTTGCCAAGTATATAACAAATTTCATATGATGCTCATGTCACCACTGCTTCTTGTGAGATTGCCACTGACATAACATTTTGTTGCTGTTGCAATGATTTCTTGAAGAAAGCTAATTTTTCACTTCTTATTAAAGACCCATGAGCAAAAGTGTCATTAAACAATTTATGTTTCATGGTGTAATGACGATCAATGTTATATTTTTTAATGTGACACTTTCTCAACAAATCAAACACGTTGCTGAACCTTTGTTATTCAACACAACAAAATATTCCTCTTCCCAGTTGTCTTGAAATATTCTATTTTCATCTGATAATTTTTGTTTGTTGCTTGGAGACATCATTGTAATGTTTAAATTATAGTTTAATATAAAATACTACATATCTATGTGTATATTGTGTATACTAATTCACGTATAAAACTAAAATGTTTCACTTTGCTTTCAAAAGCATGGACTATTGATTAAAAATTAAAGTTTCAAACTTCTGATTGGTCAATTATACAATCTGCAGTAAATATATTTGTCTTTGATGTTAATAATCTAACACTGTCAAATTATAATAAATGCTTACCATCCAATTATAAATTCCAGAAGTAATTCATTGAATTACTTATCAATATGTTTTAGTATAAAAGTAAATTTTTTTGACTAAAATCTGAGAAACAAGTGGAGCAAAAAAAAAAGCTTAGTAAATTATGTTTTTGTTTTCAAATTCAAAATGTAGAATTACAACTGTCGAAGTCATGGATTGGTATTCCCTTGTGAAGAAAAAAACAACCAGAGCTTGAAAAGATGGATTTATGTCATTATTATACCATTAAATTTAAATATTTACGGATTTTTTTTCTTGCAAAAAAAATACTGAAGGTACTAAAATCAGCAAAATAATGCTAAAGATAGCAGATGAGAGTGAGTACAAGTCATATATGAAGATACTCTGGCATTTCTGGTCCAGATTTGGCAGGTTTTTTAGATCTGTGAAATTAAAAAAAAAACCCAAAACATAACGTTATTAGTGAATTGATAAAAAATATCAATTGCACATAGTTATTCATTAATTAAGAAGAGTGTTGTCACATATGTTGACCATTAGCCTATTGCTGGGCCACACATAAAAGCTTGGCAGGCTGCATGTGGCCCAGAGGCTTCAGGTTTGAGTATTGCTGGTTTAAGTGATGAGTGGCTTTTATGAAATATATATATATATATATATATATATATATATATATATATATATATATATATATATATATATATATATATAAATAGCTGACCTTTCAGTACAATAATAAGTACTTTACTCAGATCTGTTTGAGAAAGAAGAAACTGTGAGTAAAGTACTTATTATTGTACTGAAACGCCAGCTATTTAGCCACTATATTTTTATTATAGGGAAGCTTCTGGAAATAATACTATGAATTCATCATTTATTCATGACAATATTATAATTAATATATATATATAATATACATTTATTACATTTCTAAATTATAAACACTAACAAATATAAATTAGATAAGTTTTACAAAAGTAATAAAAAGTCTTTGTGAATTGCAAAGTTCACATCAAGTCTGCAGACAACCAGATGGGCTCAGATAAACCAGAATGCAAAATGACATTATATGTTTTCCTTGCTTTCTTTTTATAATATACTCACATTTTTATTTTTGGATTTGGAAGATAAAATGATTTTAAAATAAAATTGCTTGCTATATCGCCATTATATTTTATCCATCTGTGTGATCAAAACTAAATAGTTTTATTTCATTTATTCATATTTTTGGTTATACAAATATTTTAAAATTTTTTTAACTAGAATATTGTTATTTTTAATTGTCTATTTTATTATTTTAAAATCTAAAATCATTACTTTAATATCATGACATTCTTTACATAACTTATTCAGCAATTATTATTTGTCTTAGTCTGCCCTTCCAAACATCGCATTGTCATATTGAACCACTCTTTATTTTTCCAATAATTGTTTGAACACAATCACAGTATATAGATATTTATTCCATAGAATTATTTATATAAATCGCTGTATTATTTATCACACACACATATATATAATAATTCAAAAACTTGTTATCCAACAGCCGTTGTTCTTGTTAAGATGTATATTTAGACAAGCCATCTGCAAGACTATTATTGATTCTATTTTAGAGAAATAAAAACAGAATAGAAAAGCATGAGATATAAATAAATTTACTATCAGTCATAAGATGGATTTTAATATAAGTGAATGAATGTTATCTGACAATGATTATGAGACACTGTTTTTAAACAGACTGCTCATTTAAAATCCATTTTACAAACAACGTCATTGATAGTTTTATAACAGAAAATTTTTAAGCAAACTCATCATTTAACGACCAATTTATAATAATTTGGGTTCAAAACTTGATATGTATTTTACGACTAGTTTGAGCTTGTTAGAATGGTGCTGTATAATAACTTATTCTTACTGATGTATCAGAAACATTTCTATTATGTTTAAAAAAATTGTAAGCAATCAATAAATATTAATTCTTTTTAGGAACCTGTATGCTTGTGTGTTATTTATGGTTAATGCTTTGCAAACACGTTTGATTTTGGTAAAGGCTAAACAATTGTTTGCTAAATTTTATTTCATATGATGCACTACATATCAAAAGTATTTTTAATTTAATTAAAAAAAATGCCACTATATTTTCCTTTTAACTATTTTAGAAATTAATGTCTGTTTATGGCACTACATGATGTAAATGCCGTTCTATTTTTGAAGTGTGATCCTTGAAGGGTTAATTTTTATTAACCGAAATATGTACTATTAAAAGTACTTAGTGTTTTTAAATTTTTTTTTTCAATTGAAATAATTATTATCTATTTTAATAATAATAATTTTCAAAAGTTTGATAATTATTAAAAATGTTTATGTGTTAGTTTTGATTATATCCTATGCTTATTAGTTTTTCTTATAACTACAGAATTACTCTTATGATATTAAGTCAACCCAAACAATAGAATTATCTATGTGTAATCATACAAGAACATGGTATCAGAATTTTATTTTGTTTTATTCAAGAAAATACTAATTAAATGTATTTACATTTTTTAAATCAGAAAAGCCTAGAAAATAATAATATATGAATCCCTACATTGTTATTATTTTGTTTATTACCTCTATGCATTCTTTGATTTAAAGCCCGTTAAAACTGTTTCACATTCCACTTGATTAATAGTTGATATCTGTCGATTAGTAATTAATAAAAGCGATTTTAAGTGTTATGAAAATCCAAATTAAAAATGCAAATTATTATTATTAAATTATTAGCTACAACTTTTTTTATGAATGCTTGTTTATATCTCATAGAGTTCTGATATTTTTTTAAAAAACAGTGATTTTTTTCAAAAAATCAAGATGGTAATAATAATGACATTAATATATTATTCACATTACTATTTACAAAACTGAAAAAAATAGGGTAGACAAAACAAAAAAAAAATATTAAAAATTAAATAAATCCATTTAGTTTACAAAATATTATATATATAAACTAGTGCAAAATGCCAGCAAACATTTTTTTTTTCAAAATATATTTTATTTAAAAAAAAAAAAAAAGTAAAACGTCTGCATATATTTTGTTTGTTTTTTACAAAACATTTTTTAAATATAAGAAAATAATTTATACAAATTAACGCCTACTAAAATGAAATCATATTTGCACCATCAATTTCATTATTATATATATATATTGTTTGCACATTTTCTCATAGCATATTTAGTAAAAAGTGAAGTATAAATGATATATATAAGCAAAACACCTTAAAACGTATATAAAATACATAATAAAGGCTAAAAAAGACAATCACTCAGTATAATGTAAAATAAAATAATTAAAAAACTTAATAAGATTATTTTAAACTAAACTAAAAAATTTACTTGCATTTAGAAAGGCTTCTAAGACTAAAAAAAAAAAAAAGGTGAAATAAAACGAATAATTGAATTACTAAGACATAACCAATGCTAACACTTCTTAAATGTAGACTTATTATATTACACATTCAATATAAACGACAGTTTCTATTGTACAACAGTTTTTATCAGAGCTCCTTTCAATATTTAAAAAAAAGAAATGATGTACAATCATTAAAAATTTTTCACAGTTCAAATAACAAGCTCCAACATTTTACTTTAGAAAGTATAAAAACCTAAACCTGATAATGCTGAATAATATGTATATATATATAATTCATGCTGATTAATATTTTTTTTATTTTCTCAATATGCAATTCATGCTGAACTAGTATTCTTTCATTTTTCCTAGATGCAATTCTTAAATACTAGTATTTTTCCATTTTCCCAAGATTAAATTCTGGCTGACTACTATTTTCCCATTTTCCCAAGATGCAATTCATATGCCGACTAGTATTTTTTCCATTTTTCGAAGATGCAATTCAAGCTGACTAGTATTTTTTCATTTTTTTTCCACATGGAACTTATGTAACAAATAAACAATAAGATGTAGAAAAAAAAACTATTGTACTCTGACCAAATGAAACCAATTTGTATGGGAACATGTCAATCTAACACCAACTTTAACCTCCCCTCTATATCTTTTCACTGATACTATCATATGTTTTGTCATATTTTTCAAAATATCACATTAAAAATTCCATGTAAACTTAATTTAGCATATTTTCCTTGTTATGTAATAATTATTTTTCTTTCAATTACTGTAAATTATGTTTTCTTTCCTATCATAAACAAGATTGTAAACCTTTATTTTATATATAATATCATGAATCCATTTGTATCTAAGACCTCATGTTTTCAAATGTAACTTATGAAATTCTTTTTGAAATATAAATAAAAACAATAATTGAATTTTAATGGATAATCTCTAGTCTAATAAATGACTAATAAAAATTATTAATAATTGAATTTCATTTTTTAGTTAATATTTTTATTTATTAAATACATAGCTTACAATGATAAAGTTTAATGTGCATTTATTCAAACATTAATAATATTAATATAAAATAGTTTTTGTTGTAAATATTTTTTTATTTATTTTAAATTATTTACCAAAATATGTATAATTTTGATCAGAAGGTAATCAATCTTTTACACATGCACTGTACGGTTATATTAAATTAATATTGATTTTGATGAATGTTAGAAAACTGTCAATCCAAGGCATAAGATAGAGTCTTTAAAAAAATGAGAGTGACCATCTTACCTTTTGTACATAAATTCATTTATATTGGCCAAGCTTAAGTATCTTGGAATAAAAGTGAAAAGATTTTAGATTATTCACTTTATTTCCATTTTCTTTATTATATGTATTAGAAAAAATTGAATATTTATTACATGTTAATATTAAGAGATGTTAGAATTATTATAATAAATTAAGAGATTGACTAGCACAGTTTCAAACTGTGATTTTAAACAGAAGGTAATCAGTCCTTTACAAACTAGCTAGTAAATCTCTTACTTTATTAGAAAAATATGTATAGAAAATTCATTTTTATATAAAAAATTATTTTCATAATTAATAAGAATATTTTCTTGTATAATTACTCTATTAATTTTTCAAATTTTTTTTTTAAAAAATGGGTACCTTAATGTAATAATTTCTGTGAATTAATTTGGATGACCTTTAATGCCATATCACATTGTTCTTTACACACACAAAAGAGTTATTGTCTTCTAGATATTTTTAACAAAAAAAAAACACTGGCTGTGCATAGAAAATCTAAAGTATCTAATCAAATAAATTTTTGTTAGTAAGATTCTTAGCTTAAGATGATAAGTAAATTTAATTTTAATAACAATAAGAAATATGAAGTTGTAATAGAAAAAATCTAAATTATGCAAATTCAAATTTCATCTTCTTTAAAATTAGTATATAAAAGGACAAAATTCCTCATGCTTGAGCCCAAAAATGTGGACTTCCTTCTCAAGGTCAACCTCATGGCCCTTCCCACAGGGGCTTTCCTATACCACCAAAGAGATTATAACATCGTGACCTAGTGTCTGATGTGTGGCAAGAAGGAAGACACCATGGATCACATTCTATTCTAATGTGAGACATGGTCCCACATCCAGAGCTTGGTGCTGTGGAAGATGTCTGGCCCCAACCTTGCTAATGTAATGGTTCCCCTGGCTTTTGAAAATAGACTTTTTGCCAACATATGCCTTGCTACCTATATTAACTACAGAATCTAGACAGTCCAATGTAAGAGAAACACCTGATAAAATTTATCTATATGGTCAAAAAAATGACAAAAGGGCTTGTCCAAACCAACTAGCTGATCAAACTTGGGACAATTAAGAGTCTAGTGGAATGCAGAAATGAATGTATCTACTCATATTTACTAATTCCTCATAAAGTTCCAGTTCATATCCACCATTAATGATGGTTGATGCATGTCTTCCTTGGTATTAGATCTCACTTATCATCAAACTTGGTGTTAACTGGGTCTGCTTAGCACATATTGAACAATTATTTCCCTCATTATATCCAAGAGTGGGATGGTTTGCATTTCAGACCCAGATACTACTTGTGTTTTTGAGTGTGAATATTTTTATGGACATCATTATCACTTACACCTGATCTTTTAACTTTCCCCTTATTTAAGGGTTTTGTTGTTACCTTTTATTAATTTAATTAACCACCCAAAAAAATTAAGTTTTTTTATTTTTTTATTAATTTTTACCCCCCTTGATGTAATCATTGTGATTAAACTCATTGAGCACCCAAACATTTATTATTTTGTTATTATATCCTGCTTAACTATAAAACTCTATGTGTGAGTTCCTAATTGTACCTCTCTTTTACTCTAGTTTAATGGATTAAGGTTTCCGATTGGGCAAAATTTGTAACCATTATAACCCAGTCTGTTAAATTGTGTAATTTGCTTAAAATGCCTTTTGACAATTGGTGTGATTTGCACCCTATTATAATTTGGTTGTTATACCTATTTGTATTGCTTTTATTTCAATGTAATTTATTGTATCTTGATTAACTAGGGAACATTATAGTCAAGATCCATACCTTATATCAATTGTGTTCAACTCTAATAACTATTGACATCCAATGGGATTATCTATGTAGCTTTACTTTTGTATTATTCTTGATTTATCACCTTCCAATTATGATGCTGTCTTGGTTGTCATACTGTAACCCATGAAACCCATGATATGTAATGCATGTAGATCATTAACTACAGTTTACTTGTGTATTTTTAGTCTTGTACTTTGATCTGTGAAATAAAATAGATATTGTTAGAAAATACCAAATTAATAACAAATGAGAAATCTTCTGAATCATCATTTATCAAATGGCATAAATAGATGTGTAATATTTACAATAGAAAAACACAAATTTGGAATATAAATGAGAGAATACAACTCAAAAATCAAATATATTCAGAGATATTTGTATTGCCGTCAAAGACAATATTTATACCTTTACAATCAAACACATTTGTTTTATAATTTCATTGATTTGATTTGCAACAGTTAAGTGTTTCAAGATAGATTAACATTTTAGATTTTTTTTAAATGCAGCAACTATTATGGCCTTTACATAAAAACTAATAAAGTCTAGTATTTTTAATCAATATTTGACTGAAACAATTTTGCAGAATGATAAACATATCTTGACCAAAAAAGTTTAAAAGTAATTTTCAGAAAAAAAAGTGCACATAAGAGAAATAAAAATAATAAAAGAGTGAGACTTTCAGGAAAAGCATTATGATGATGTTCAAGTATTGGCCGGGATAAAATGAGACTTTGGTCCTAGAGTCTTAGCTTTAAATTCCATCATTCCTACCAATATATTAAACAGAAAAAGGAAGATAAATAAATAAATATTTTTCTCATGATTAAAACAAATGCATGACTTACTTAATAATATTGGACTACTTGAAACTTAGTAAAACTCTGAAATATCTTAATGAAATCAACATCAGACTAGATCAGCAGTCCCTAACCTTTTTGCACTTAAGAGCACATTCTTTAATACCCGCCAGATTGTGGGCAGCATTTATTTTTTCAATGTAAATTTATAGTTGGATATTTTTTTTTTCAAATAACCTTTATTTGCACAAAAAGTAAAATATACTTTGTAATATAGAGTTCATGTTTACGATCATGACTGACACATTAAAGACTAACTAGTTATTAAATTAGATGATGATTACAAGATTAAAAGTAAAATTTTAAGTTATGTTACTTATCAGGGGTGATCTAATTTGGCATATAAATCCCATGGCATGTAAAGTTTGAGTGTCATGAATAAATAATATACATGACTATTGCTAAATATGTAATTGACTCCATGTTTGCTCAGCAAGGCTAGGCAGGCATGTTCTTAGATCACTTTCTTTAGCTTTATATAATAACTTTAAGAAAATGTCTTCAATAGGACCAGCCAACTCACTATCAAATAATACCTTACATCTAATCTTCCATATGATAAAATTTATGAAAGTGGCCAGGCGGATGGAGCCAAAATTTCCATTTTTGAATGCATCATTAAGGTAGACATTTGAAGAATTGTATCCTGTAATTCTCTGTAGGGCAATATTACATAACCGAGTCCACCATTCACATTGATAGAGTATGTGTTCAATGGACTCATCAAATCTTCTACAAAGAGTACATATTGTATCAATGTTGTGTCCCCTCTGATTACAAAGAAACATCCCAGTAGGCAAGGCTCCAAGGTTGACCTTAACCAAAAAATCCACAAACTTTGGTTCCAATTTCAGGAACTTAGTCAGCCTTATGAGACGAGGGATTGCAACTGGGAGAAGATTCTCTGTCCTAGATTTACCAGAGTGAACTAATTGATAAGAACTCCAGTATGATATTTTTTCATCAAACATGGAGCTAGAGCTTTTGATGCTATTAAAGACAATAGTTAATTGTTGTTGCATCCAGATATTTCTTTTATGAGGGGGTGGGCGATCAGTGGGGATTATTTTTTCAAAAGGTATGGGACTTTCTATGTTTGCATTGTCTCTGAAAATTTTAACAAGGACATTGTAAGTCCTCTGTATCAGAAAAATTTTAATCGAGTGCAGTCCTAAACCATTAAGATATCTTGGTATTTGCAAGATATTAAGACTTATTGCTGGTGTCTTCCCTCCCCAGCACAGCTTTCTGCATAGAGATTCAACCTTGCAGATGAAGCAAATTGTTGGTGAAAAACCAGCTAGATAATAAATAATTTTTGGTAAAATCACAGAATTAAGGAGTGCAACCTTTCCAAACAGAGAAAGATAAATTTTAGATAGTGAAATAACAGTCTTTTCAATCTTTAAAATTAATGAATTTTCAAGTTCTTTTCTCATGGCTACTGGAGAAGAAGCAATACTAAAACCAAGAAATTTCTGTGGGGGAGCTTTTAGTCTACCAGATATTTGCTTCCCTGTCAGGATGGACCACATTGCTGACTTTGATCCATTAATTGCCAGGCCAAATTCACATGCAAACTGGTCTAGGAGTTCCTCAAGTCTAGAGAACTCATCCTGAGATGAAAGAAACACAACCACATCATCCATATAGGAAATATGGCATATGTTCTCTCTCAATAAAGGAATATAAATCCCTGGAAGGAAAGACTCAATGCTCAACAGCAATGGGTTCACATAGACTGTGAAGAGTAGTGCACTTAGTGGTGAGCCCTGAGGGATGGAATACACAAGGCCGAAAGCCGGGAGCAACTCTTCCATCAAGTGAGAGAAACACTTCTCTGTTAAGAAGAAGGTTCTCAATCATCTGAAGATATGCCAGAGGCACTTGGAGTTGCTCAAGTACACCAAGTAGCACATCAATCCTGACACAATCAAAGGCTCTGGCAAAGTCAAGTTGAACTGCAACTGGCCGTGTCATCCTTTTCCTGTGAACATGATCGACTAGGAGTCAAAATTGACTGACAGCATCAGCAGTAGAGCTCCCTTTCTTTGCAAACTGATAGGTTGATAATTTTCCAATAATGTTTGTTTGTATATCCTCTCTAATAAGGCCTTCAATGGTTTTAATAAGCAATGGCACCATAGAGATAGGCCGAAGATTATCAAGATTTTTTTGACCCTCAGGTTTTTTAACAAGTGGGACCATGCCTATTGGGCAAAGCCCATTAATTTCTCGGCAGCCACTAGCCAAGAAGTCTACCATTTTTTTAATAATGGGGACTGAAAAGGCGCATAAATGAAGTAATAAAAATTTTGGTATTCCATGTAATCCAGGGTGAGTTCTGTCTGGGAATGATGAAATCTTTGAAAGGATTCTTGCTTCAGTAATTTTGTGTTGATCAGAATGTTCATAAACAAAACATTTCCTGACAAATGAAATGCCAAGTGGTTGGAATTTTTTTGCATAATATTCCCGAATTCTGAGAAGCATGGAAGATCCTGTATAGCAGTTTCCTTGTATCTCAATGGACCTAGGTGCCTTTGATCTTCTGCTAGAGCCAAGGGCCCATCTCATGTACCCCCTAGTCCAGCAATGTTGGTGATGAAGATATTGTCTGGCCCTTTTAATTGATAAGTACTCAGCAATGGCCTTTTGTTTAGCCTTGTATTTTGATTTTAAATTTAAAATGTTAGGAATATTTTGTGCTTCATATGAAATATTTTTGAGATCACATGCTATGGAGTCCAGCTCATTGAGAAGAATAACTGGACCTTTAGATTTAGCAGTACAAGAATTTATTAACTTTGTTAGTGTCTCAGTAAAAGTCTTCCATGCATCTACTGCAGGGAGTGTTAAAATGTTTGTTCTATGGAAATTGATATAAGCTTCAGAGATCAGTTTAATAGTGGCATTAAACTTTGTAAGCATGCGAATAGTCCTTGGCATCTCAATTATAGGTTGTAGAATGTTTCTTGGGATTATTTTAATCTCCAGAGCATAATGATCAGAGAACGTAATGGGCCACAGATGAGCTTCTATTTGTGATGATAATGAAGGTGAAAAAAAAGTAAATCAATTAGTGAATGTGATGATTTTGTATAAAAAGAGAATGCTTCATCATCAAAGAAGAATTTTCTACTGCACAGAGACTGATTTATGTAACCAATATATTTTTTTTGAAAAACTTGATATGTATGATTAAAATCTCCAATAATAATCATTTCAAAAGGGCTAGTTCTCAGTGTTGAATTAATTGCATTAATCACTCTTGTAACAGTATCTTGAGATTTAGAAAGATATACATTTATCAGATTAAAGTACCAGCTTTGATATTGTATGATCGCAATGAGGCAATTTGAGTCAATGAATAGTATTTTGAACAATGTGATTTGTGAATTCTTGCTGATTATGATCGCCACCCCTCCAGAAGCTGAATAAGAGAAGGAGTAGTGAAAATATCCAAAACTATGTATCATATCAATTATGCGTGATTCTGAATGCAAATGTAATTTAGTCTCACTAAGACATAAAATATCAGGTTTATGAGAATGAAACCAATGTGACAAAGCATATGCCCTGTCATGAGAATTTAAGCCTCGTATATTGACAGATACAATATTAATCATTCTCCGATTTATTTAAATTACTAGCATCCTGACAATCAACTTCAACTTGAAGTTGGCTATTGAAATTCAGGTCACTAGCAATATCCTTTTCTGAATCATGATTAACAAGAGAGGAAGATAAACTGCAATCAACTTCAACCTGAAGTTGGCTATTGAAATTTATTCCAGTAGCAATATCCTTTTCTGAGTCATGATTAACAAGAGAGGAAGATAAACTGAAATCTTCCAGTTGTAATACCTCTTTACAATCATTATAGTTATACTGATCTGTAGATATAGTCTTCAAAGAGGGTTCTGTCATGCTTAGATCAATTAGGGTTTCTGAAAGACTAGAGCTTTCGCGTTTTAATTTTTTTGCCCCAGAAGTATGACCCAAATGAGTATTGTGATTAAGGTTAAGAATATCATCTATAACAACACTTTCTGCAGAAGAGGAAGAGTTTGATTGATGTGACTTATTTTTCCTGTTTCTGTTCTTACGCTTGTGGAGATGGGGAAGAGAGTGAATGGCATTTTGGGGTTGAAATTCTTTATTAGAATCAATAAGGCTGTATTCAGACTGAAGTTCAGCAGGACAATCAGCTATCTTCTCTTCAGTATTGGCTTCAGTTTTATTTAACAACTGAAAATTGAATGAGTTAGCTGTGTCATTCAAAGGCTCAGTGTATTTTAATTTAGTATTTGAAGAAACTGTATTCAGATTGCTGCATAAATTTCCTTCAAAATTTATCGATGTTTCCTGGGGAAATAGAGTTGTAGATGATAAAGAAGGCACAAAATCTTTAATTATACATTTATGAAATTTTTTCTTTATTAGACCACATTGATGGCATGAACGTTCAGGACATGTTTTCATGAAATGTCCTCTTTTTGAGCAATGGAAGCACTGTGGCGCGACTCCACGCATATTAATTATAATGGGAGATTCATTGAATTGAATAAGCCCTGGAATGAATAATGGTGAAATACCTTTTGCAAGTAAAATTTTAAAAAAAGCAGTGTTTGTAAAAACTTCACTGTCAATGTTTCTTAAATGAGAATAGACAAATGATATAATTTTTCCATAGGGGCTGAGAATTCTTTGTAGTTCTGTTCTGTCAAAGTTAATACCACAATTGCGTACAAATCCTTCAATAGATGTTGGACGATTTATATCAACTGAAATTAAATAACGACCTTCTAGTGCTAAGAAATCTTTAAATCAATCGATAAAGGCAATCTCAACTGAAAATACTAATGAAGAAATAGATATAAAACAGGAAATCAATAACGTAAAGTTTAAACAAAGTTCTGATAACTTTAAACAGATTCCTAAAGCTTCAAATGTTACCAAAATAATAGGGACAAGTTCAAAATCCATTAATCTTAAAAAAACAAGTAAGTCAAGCATGGGAAAAAAAGTACTATTAAGAAAACTAATGAAAATTTTGAGTTACTATGAACGTGTTTCTCCGGAATTGCTGAAATGCGGGAAAACCTTGCAGAACTCAGATGACAGCTTAAATTCTAATGCAAATGAAAAATGTAATATGGATAATATGTTTTTTTTTTGAGAGTGATGAAAAATGTTATTCGCCAAAATCTGATACAACAATGGCGCCATTTAAAGTAAAAAAGGTTTTAAACAGCGCTAATATTCATGGAGTAGATTGCTGCACAAATTCTGATGAATTAAACCTTATTAACGCAAAATTGGATGATGAGGATACATTTAGAGGATGTGAATCTATAAATTTCCAATCTACTCAAGATCATACAGGTTTCAGAAATAAATCTTCTATTGATAATCAAATTTTATGTGATAACTCTAATATAATTAATAAAAAAAAATCTGTTTAATAGCTTGCAAATGAAGACTGAAGTCTTCAAAGACTATACAAGGATTCCTAATTCAATCAATCGGTCTGCAAGTTGCTCTGGACTTGCCTCACAGAATATGTTTGAAAGACAAACTTATCACAAGTTTATCATTGAAAATTCTAATCAACAATATAATAACACAGTGTTTAACTCTAATTATAATTACAATGAAAATTCAACTACATCACAGAAGATGCATAACTTCAAATATAAAGAGGACTTTCCAGTGTTAAATAACAACACTACATCAGATCATACTTTCAATTTAAACTTCACTAATAATAATATGTTAAGACATAATATTTCAAAGTCTTTATCATATACTGATAAAGCTACAGCCAATTCAAAAATATCTACGTTTATCTTAGCTAGTGAGAAAAGAAATGATGTAATATCAAATATTGAAGATTATCACAAAGGTATTCAAATTCTAGATTTAGATTATATGAACTCTTCAACACAATTCATTGAGAACTATCCTACTACTATCAATACTAATTCTAATTGTGATTTATCTAGATATAATATAATCACTGAAAGTTTCCAACAATCCATTCCTGCTATACTGATGAGATCTTTCATGAATTACAAAGATCCAAATGCTGTCATTTTAACAACCACGGATAACAACATAAAACTTTACAAATTTCCAACTCAGGCTTTATTCACTTTATTTAAAGAACATGGCATTTGGCCTTCAGTGTTTAAGATTTTATTTCACACAAACAATAGATATATTGTGGTACAGTTTAAGAATTCAGTTGCCAAAGAAGCATTTTGTTGGATATTTATTGTTAATAATACACATAATATACACAAAATATTTATTTCAAAAATAAAATTTTAACATTTGGTTACAATATAATACAATAATTTACAAGAAATTTTAAAAATTAAATTTATTTGTATCAGATAAATATTTTTTTATCATGTTCGGATAGCAAAATGGTCTGCGGGCGCCATGGTGCCCGCGGACATAGGGTTGGGGACCCTGGACTAGAGGCAAAACAAATCCATTTAAAAGACAAAATAATTTTCTGCTGACTATATTTTGAAGGTTTAAGCCTTTCACGTTATTATAATATTTGCTTGCGCTTAATAAATTTGATATATTATCATATTTGTTTATTATTGTTAGCTAATTTGCTTCTTATAGATATATACCAGAAGCTGCATGTATTCATCATCACTGCAATTATTGTAAAAAAATAAGTTACAAAAAGAAGATCAACATTGTTTAATTGTATTTAAATAATGTAAAAAATATCCCAGGCATGCACACATAAAAAGGTGGAATATAGATCACAATTTAATGTGACCTATACTTATTTTGACTTTATTAATATATACATAACAAAAATAATCACACTTTTAAATGGATCCAGAAGTCATAATATTTTCTAAAGTATTCTTCACGATTTTTTTTTATTAGAAATAAAACAAATATCAAATATCAAAACAAACAAAATAAACAAAACTGTTATAATAACAAGGTCATACTCTGTTAGCCCGTGCTTATGTAAAGTCAACACAAATAAAAGCTATAATAATTATTAATGATTAATTTTTTGTAATTATTAAAAAACAAATTACAACTCTTTAAAAATTATAAAAGCAAAGCAAAAAAATGATCTTGAATCAGATATTTGATATAACAATTGTTTTATTTTTGTCTATAGTCATCATTTTATTCAAAGGTGCATATATATATATTAATTGAAAGAAGACCATTGATTCATCTTTAGAGACTTAAGTGAAATTACATGCTCTATCATTACATAACACCTAACGATGAGAGTTTACAGGTTTTTATTTCTGAATTTAAAATTATGAAAAGATCTTGTTTTCTTTCTATGATGGCTAGTAGTTCATAGCTAAAACAATCCGTTTCTCTTACATGAGAGCAATATAAATGCATGTGTGAGAGAACACTGATTTTTATATTTATATTGATAACAGATAAAACTAAATTATGGGTCTAATGTTTAAAAAGCTGTAAATGTATCATCACAGCAATGATCAATGTTGAACATGTTGAAAGCAGATAGTACTAAAATTTTTTTAATCCTTGGACTATATGATGATTTTCTATTTAGTTATTATAAGTATAGATTATTTCCATGTAAAAGAAACTTATGAATAGAAAAAAACTTTATAATATTAGGCAGAACATTATCAAACATTGTAGAGCATAAAAGAAAAGCAGAAAAGGCAATTTATTTAAAAAATGAATATGTTCTTTACTATAAAGGCACAAACATTGTGCACAAAAATATAATGGGATTCATCAAAAGTAAAAGATAGAAGAACAATACTGTAATAATTGATGGTAAATTATGCATGATATATCAAAATTAATTATTCAAATTAATGTCAGCTTTATGCTACAATAAGTTATTTTTGTGATAATGAAGTAAACATTTTTTATATAGATGTAAAAAAAAAATGCTTTTGATCAGAACAAGCAGCATTTTAAAATTTTTATGCAATTTTAATACAAGATTTAGAAAATGACTAAAAGATGAAAATGCCATGATTATAGAGGCATATTATGGAAATTATAGAAAATAAAGACATATAAATTTCAAATAAGAAAGTGTGCAGCGGTGTGGAGAAGAGAAGCTAAAGATCGGAGAAGATGGATTGAACTTGGAGAGACCTTCATCCTGCAATGGATTGATAATGGTTGTTGATGATGATGATTATAAATTTCCTTCTTTGAGAAAAATAGTGAGTGGAGTTGGTACAACAGAATTGAATTGTAGTTAATATATATTTCAAAATTATAGTGTTTTTACAAGACTTAACATAAAAAAGGATTAACTAATAATGAGATTAAGATATTAATGTTAAGATAACAGAGAAAAACACAAGAAAATTCAATATTAAGAAGTGTTATGCTTAATTTGCAGAAAATTCTCAATGAATTTAAAATAGAAGTTGCAAATCATTTAAAAAATTAACATATTTCATAAATGACTAAAATTTAAATGAGATTAATAAGAAGGTAATGACATTCTTCTAAGAAAAGCTACACATATAACTAGTGCATAAAGTGCAGCAACTCATCAGTAAACTTTCAATTGGGACAAGGCAATGTATAAAGAATGAAAGAATGCAGTGTGGCAATATGTATACTGAGTTTTTTCCTGTTTTAATAACAATTATGAGCAAGGATAACAAATGGTGATCATGTGATGTTTATTGGCTTAAAACCAATTCTGCTTAATAGGATATTGGTGGCTATGGTTATTAAAGAACCAAAGACACCAAAATGTATGAGTACTGAACTGAGTTCAGGCCTATATGACTATATAAGCAGATGAGCTTGGATTGAAAGTATTAAGGAATTTTCAATTTAGCTCTTATAGTTTTGTAGTTAAGTAGAGGTATAAGGTGGCTGCTGGAGAGTTGCATTAGATCCTAAGATCTAGGTGCAGTGCTCTCATATTCAAGGCTCCTCACTGACAAAGGCCACAAGACAAAAACTAGTCTGGGGATATTGGATGAGTAGGCACTAGATGGAGATTTTATGCACAAGCCTTCTGGCATCATTTGAGTACTCTAGCTTGCAGTGCGGTAATATGTATAGTGAGTTTTTGACTGTTTTAATAACAGTTATAAGGAAGAATAAGAAATGGTGATCATGTGATGAATTTGAAAATATTTAGAAATGACTAATTTAGAAGAATCAATGACCTAGAATTCTGTAAAATGGTACATAAAAGAGATAATGATAACATAAAGAATTGTTATTATGAAGACCAAAAGTCTCAAAAGTATAAAACAATGTATTGTTATTAGAAAAAAAGATGTTCAGCCATACAAAATTGACACTATTACTGGAGAACAACATTGTAAAGTGTGTTGAACAATTTTGCAAAGAACTTTATTCTAATAAAAAAACAAGACACCAATTTATCTCTTACAAATACATTTAAAAAAAAATCCCAAGGGCTTAAAATAAAGAAGTGAGATATGAAATGAAAACTATGAAAAATAGAAAGCTCCAGTAAATAAGATAATTATTATAAACATTTTAAAAGAGCAAAGCAAACAATTATAGAAATTGTAGTAGAGTCATATATTCAATGTGTAAATAATAAAGATATGTCAGATGATTAGAACATTGAAAAGTGACATTTCTTTATAAAAAACGAAAAAGTATATGTGAGATAAAATTTGAAAAAATCTTTGAAGGATAGTCATAATTCTTCTATAGAAAATTTTGAATTCATACCAATCCAAAAAAAATAAGTTGTACTTGAAAGTGGTTATGTAAGATAACGAAAAATTATAAAGAGAAGTTATAGAAAGGATTTATGCTTTAGAAATTTCAATTATGAAAAAGTTTTTTTTATTATATAAGTACTTTTATGATAATTAAAGCTTTGAACATCAAAACATAAAATTAAATTTGAAGAATGCTTATTAAAATATAATAGCAGTGGTAAGACCTCATGATGACACTAAAACAAATAACTTCAGCATGATTTTGTCTCACCAAAATCTGTTATAGTAGTTTTACAGAAAATATTTTGTGAGTTAAAAAGATTTAAAAAATACAGATTGCTGTAAGCCACCATATTTTGCAATAGTGTTATTTTTGCCATGAATATATCCTAGTTTCAAAAATTGTTATAAAAACTATCAGATGAAGACCTTAAAATAACAATAAGGTTAAACTTTAAAAAGAACTAAAATGATGTTCAATGACTTTTTTCAAAAATTAAAGAAAAAATATAAAAAAACAATAATAGGTTAACAATTATAAATATCGCTGTTTAGTTTGTGATGGAAACATAATGAATAAAATTAATTAATTTTTTTTAGGTAGAAGTGATTTTGGTAGAAATAACTTAATATTAAAAATAACTATGACTGTCTGTTTAAAAACTATTTTTTAATTAATGTGTTTTAATATATAGGGTATATGAAAACACACTTTCACACAACCCACCACTCTCCACACTATCTCACAACATTGATACACTTGAACACATATATGTTGAAAAGATAAATAATCACCAATATATGTATTTCATGCTAAACCAGCAATCATCAGTTGGTTCAGATTACCATCTCCACACATATATGCTATAAGTGCTCAGATATATATTAAGATAGCCAATCCTCATACTTTAATGGACAAGCTTCAATCTACTCCACACTCCAAATCTTCAACCATCCATCCAGTTGAAAATCTGATGATGGAATGCTCAAAGGCCACCCTGAGACTGAGATTCTCATCACACCCATGTTGACTTAAGGTTAATCTGACCCCACATGTACAGGACATAATCCATTTAATACATATACAAGGGATGGGCAGACATCTCTACAATGTAATAACTGAAACACACAGGCTTATTATATACCTGTGTCTATCTTTTCAACATATATGTGTTCATGTGTATCAGTGTTATGAGATAGTGTGGAGAGTGGTGGGTTGTGTGAAAGTATGTGCTCATATACCCTATATATTACATATATAGACACATGTATATAAAAAGCCGGTGTGTTTCAGTTATTAATGTGTTTTAGCAATGTTTACCAAGAGATCTGAGATTTGGACATTTAATAGAAAAGTAATGAGTGATTTCAGACAATATAGTAAAACATAGAAAAATGTGTGTTGAGAAAAATATAAATTAACCAAAATCAAAATAAATGACTGAAAAATAAACAGGAAGGAATCAAAAGTAAAATAGATGAATGAAAAATGAACGATACCACCGGTATCAGTGAAACAATATAAAAACTTTTATTGAGTTGGGCTGAGCATGTCTAAACTGATTCCAAGATATTGTAAAAAAACTATAATGAGGTGATTTGCAAAAAAGTTAGGTAAATAAAATTTTTTACACGAGTAATGTAGTAATTTGGAGAGATTTCTTCCTGTAGTGGTTTCATATTGGTTGAAAATGATGAAATCAATCTATAACACGTATTATATTTAGTATATTTGTGGCTTTATGTTATTCTCATTTGTCTTTCTTTAACTTATACTTTATTAAATAATATATAGGGTATATGAGCACAGACTTTCACACAACCCACCTCTCTCCACACTATCTCATAACACTGATAAACTTGAACACATATATGTTGAAAAGATAAATAATCACCAATAAACGTATTTCATGCTAAACCAGCAATCATCAGTTGGTCCAGGTTACCATCTCTACACATATATGCTATAAGTGCTCAGATATATATTAAGATAGCCAAACTTCACACTTTAATGGACAGACTTCAATCTACTATCCCCCTCCAACTATTAAATAAGAAAATATTGTGTTATTTTAAAAATAAATAGTGTTCTTTCAAATTTTTTCTTCTTACTTTTGCAAATATATTTTTCAAAATGCCTTTAATTTTCAGCAGTTTTATTCTTATTTTGTTTTTTGTTTGAGGAATTAAACTAAGTTTTTTTTTGTAATCAAATTAGAAAATTATCAAAATTTCGAGTAACTAGTTATAAAAATAATATCTTGTTTTTATCTTACATAAAAAAACTAGAAGCATTATAAAAGATAGCATTTTCTTTAATAAATAATTCCTTTTAATATAATTCTTTTTAGTGTTTTTATCCTGACTGTTTTTGTAATTTACGTCTATTTAAAAACTTTCAAATACTTTTATTTTTTAGTTTTTAGCTATTCATATTTTTCTTTATTTGTAGTGCTTTTGATTCAAGATCACGACTAAATAAACTAAACTTGTATCAATCATTACTTTCTTATTGCCAGGCCTTTGAAAAAAAGTAAGAAAGGTTGTATCATAACTAAATATTAATCATATTCAATATTATTAAGTGCATGAAAATATCTGAGTTCATGGCAGGCTTATGAGAAGACAGAATTTATGCAAACGTAAGATATTGAAGGTGATAGCTAAAAAGTAAAAAAAAAAAAAAAGAATATAAAAAAGAGCAAAGAGAAAAGATAAAAAATTTTTTTTGACTGAAAACACTATCTAGCCTTTGATGAAACAGTCACTTGATTTATAAGACTTATATTATTGATTATTTGAAATTATCTTTAATATTTAAATGTTATTCCACTATCAACTATTTCTGGGTCATTAATAATATAAGTTCATTACTTGACTCTTCTTTGTGATTTCTGGATTGTGAAAACGATGTTGACTTTGGTTTTAGCTTCTAAAGAAATTTTAATTCTGGACTCGTGTATTTTATTGTTTAGTTGTCAACAATGAACAATTGAATAGTACCTAATACATCTTATTTCTTTTGCTCACTAAACAGAATGTTTGTGCTTTATATAGTTTATTTGTATTTTATAATCAATTACACATTTAAATTAACAAGGAATTAAAAAAATCTTTAAAATTTATTATAATGGTTTATAATATAGATGTTTTTTCACTATATCATTTATAAACTCTTCAGCCATTGACTTATAGATTTAGTTAATGTTTTTTAACATTTTTTTTTATTATTATTTATGATTAAGTATAAAACTTTGTGCTAGACTTGAGAGTTTCATGTTCCTAGTACAAGCTCAAATCATCATCTAATGTCACAAATGCGATCTTGCAGCAAATAAACAATTAATTTAACTTTTTAAAGAGTATTAATGCTTGTTAGAATACTTTATTATAACTCATCATTTGAGTATTTTTAATGTTATTAGTAGTGGTTTTCAATTCATTTATTTTAATGTAATTTACATTCTATCAACTTAATAAGCTTTATTTGAAATTCTTCTACATCAGTATAAATAGTTATATTCTTGCTTTTTTACTTTTTAGCTTATCACCTTCAATATCTTATGTTTTTATAAGTTCTATCTGTTATAAGCCTGCCATAAGCTCACTTAATAATATTGTGTGTGATTAATATTTAATTATGACAGCCGTTCTGACGTTTTTGCAAAAGTCCTGGCCATAAGAAAGTAATGACTGATACGAGTTTAGTTTGCTGATATATTTAGTTAACGTTTTTTCTTTTATTTATATAAACACATTAAATAGTATTATATATAAACGAAACAATTCTTTCAATATGAGGATGGTTAGTCATAGAAAATTATCTATTGACATTTTTTTAAAAATATAAACAAAATGTACAGCTTATAATAGACGTTAGTAGAAAAACAGTATAATTTAGAACATAGACACACTTTTAATTTGGAATAAAGTATTTAATACAGTTTACAATGGATATGAAGTGGTTTTCTCAGAAGTTCATAAAGAATTGGAGGTATAATCCATGGACTAGAAACTCAAGAATTTATTATTCTGACATCTCCAGGGATGTTTTGGTTGTGTCAAATAATTTCTATAATTTTTTTTTTTAAAAATACATTTGTGATTTTAAAATATTAAGTAAAATTTTTATAAAAATAAAGGACATAGATTATCATTTAGCACATTAAAAGTGGCAATTATTTAATATAGATATGAAACCGAAACATCAGATAAATTAAAATTTAGACCTTCCCTAAAGAAACATACATATATGTCTTCAAACAGACATATATGTCCACTCAATAGAAAACATGCATATATATTTGGAATTATTTATTTCACTTCATTATTTAACTAATATGATACTCTAATTAATTAGTTATGTAAAAATATTAAATAAATAAAAAAAGTTTCAAATATTTTTATTGCATTTTTATAATACTATTAATTAAATTTATTCTTATATACTATTACTTAGTATAATTCCTTTAACTTTGATTTGTAAAATCATTATTAGAGAGAACTTAATGTTAATTGGAATTTTTCAAATGCAAATTTTTATATAAGGTTTTTAGTTTACTTGTAAAGCACTTTTCTAAACATTGTCCACATATTTTTAAGTGTGAGATTGAATACACCTCTCTGCCTATCTATATATTTCATAATGGCAGTAAATGACAGCCTATTGTTATTGACTAATAAAATATTTTTAAATATCGCCCCACTAAATCTATCATTTATTTAAATTATAGTGATCCGGCCATTTTTTAAAACTCATGATCCAGTTTTAAGCTGGATATTCCCTATTATATAGTAAATTTTGGATAATCAGCCATCTTTTGATATTATTTTATAACCAGTTTTAGCTGATATATATATACATTTTTCTAACTCTGACTTTTTTTTTTGCACAGTTCTTTTTATTTTTTTATTAATTATGGATCTGTTTTTGTTTTTATGTAAAAATTTCTCTTTTAAAGGAGATATTTCTTTTTAAAGAACACATTTTTCTTAATATTTTAAAATGCATTGTATTGTCAACATTCCTTTGTCAGCTTATCAGTATAATTAAGTACGGATCTCTTATTTCTGTATTATTTTCCCAATAAATATTTTTTAAAAAAACTTTTACTTTTTAAGATTGATTTTTTTAAAGTTATTTTTTTTTATTATCTGTATTTTTTTTTTTTTTTAAAAGTTCCCTTCACGTTTTCAATCTATTTTAAAAGCATTCTTTTTTATTTACTCTTTACTTGCTTTAACATTTCTAATCTTATTAACTTCAAACTTATCTTTTTCCTTGCAATCCTATAATTTAAAAGCTTATAGATATTTTAAGAACTTCTGTTCATAGTTCATTTTTATATGTATACAAAGCTATCGTTTAAATAAATCATTTGAAAAGTTTTTTAGTAATTATAATTTTAATAATTTAAAATATTTTTTTTATTAAAACTGTTTATATATTGGAAATTTTTAATTTTCCATACGTATTATAATTAAATGTAGTTAATTAATGTATAATATTTGTAAAGACTGTAAACTTTCTATGCACAATCTATCTTAAATTTTAGTTAAACATAGTGCCCACATTATTCCAACGGTAAAGGAAATAAAAATGGGATCAATTTCACTTAAGAAATTTCTTTATTAGAAAAGTCAGTATTAATAATGACATTTATGAAATTCGTCATTGAATCTATAGAGATTTTGCATTGTAATTTATAAATTAATATATTGTACAAGCTTAAACCTGCATTTATATATGTAATATATGCGAGGTTCGAACATAGACTTTCATACGACACACAACTCTCAGTGCCATCTCATATTGCTGAACCACCTGATCACACATATGTTGAAAAGATAAATAATCACCAATATAAGTATTTCATGCTAAAACAGCAATCATCAGTTGGTCTAGATTACTATCCTCACACACATATATATAATCAGTACTCAGCTTTATATTAAGATAGCCAATCTTTATACTTAAATGGACAGGCTTCAAACTATTTAGTAAGGCTAATTCAATCAGGCCGTGAAAACAATTCCATAGCTGTAAAAACAACTCCACTGACTTAATATTGAATCTTGCATATATCATTATTAAAATTAATTTCTCTAATAAATAACTAATTAATAGACAAATGTAGTTCCATTTTATCTGCTCTATGATTGGTTGGATTATTGTATAAAGTGAATGTTTAATTAAAGTTTAATATCATCACACATATAGTACATCAATTCTTAAAATATTATTTATTATTATTTAAATAGATTCTTAATTAATCACCTTTAATATTTAAGTATAACTTCCAAATGACACATTTAAATTTAAATTTTATTTTTATTGACTTAATTTAATCACATTTTTAAATATTGAAATAGTTACATAATTTTTCAGTTTAATTCTTTTAAGTTTACTAATTGTAATATTTAAATAATAGTTTACAGTAATTTATTTTTTAAAATATGATTTTGCATCTATTAAAAACATTTGTACATTATCTGGTTTATATAATCCCAAATGTAACATATATGAACAGTGATTGTTTCAAGTAACTTAATTTTCTTCAAGTAAGCCACAAACAAATTTTATAATAGTTTTTTTTTTTAAAACTTAATTAATGCTTTTTAATACTAGGCTGACTGTTAGTATATATTTTTATAATAAAGTTGACCTGAGAATGATGTTTGCAATTTAATATTTAAATATTCAAAGTGTTGATGAAAACTGAAAAATTAATATTTGATGGTTAAAGTAAATTTAGTCTCAAAAACAAGTTTTAATTTAACAATATAAGATAATAAGCTGTTATAAATTTGAAATGAAAACAGAATAACTATGGTTTTGCATTATGTGGTAAAAAATTGAATCAATTAGGTGTTTTTAGAAATAAAAGTCAAGAAAACTGAAAATACTGAAAATTTTTATTACACATTCTTTTAAAATTTAATAAAAATAAAACTTTAGTTAGACTAAAAAAATATTTCATTTTCCATGTATGTTTTTAGATTTTAAAGTAAAATAGCTAAAGAAAATTTCACCACAAAAAATATGCAGAACAAACAAACAAACAAAAGACAAACAGACAAAAAAAACCTGATTATTTATTTCAAAGTGATAACAAGTAAAAATAAAATAAATATTAACATTTATTATATTAAATTTAATGTAGAGTCACTTTTTCTGCTTTAATTTAACAAACTTGAACTTATCTATACCATCATTTTCAATCATCATTATTCAATGCAGGATGAAAGTCCAAATTCAAACCAACTTCTCCAATCTCTAGTCTCTCTTCTGTATGTCATAACAGCACCCTTTCTAATTTTATTCATCCATCTCACATGTGGTTCCTTTCTATGTCTTTTAAAATCTCTTGGAATCCATTTTAATATTTCAACAGTCCATCTATTATCATCTCTTCTAGCAATATATACAGCCAAACTTCACTTCAATATCTTAACCCTTGTGCCAGTCCTTACGAGTTGACTCATGTCCACTTGACATCACTCGAATTCTGTCATTTTTAATCCTACACTTAAGATTTTATGATCATTGGAAAGGTTTTAAAAAGTTCTGTAAGATGCTGCCCTCTCTTGAATTATTTTACAAGTAAAAAATCAATAAACTGCTGGTAAAGCTCTAACAAAGAAATAAGCTTCAAGATGATTGGCTCTTAGCCATCAAGGACATTCTTATTGGCTATCAAGGACAAAGAAAACCACCTAATCAAAGAAAAACACTACGAAAATGATAAACAAATGTTTTAGCTCATTTCAAAAGTATTTTTTGACAGATTATAAATTATTTTGATAAAGTATGCTAAAAATAAACTAAAAATAAAATTATTTTAGAAAAATATTTAAGATGTTAGTAAAAATATTTAAGATTTAGTAAAAAAATATTTACCCTTTTTCTCAGCGTAAAACTGAGAAAGTAATCAACAATGTCAGCAACTCTTTTTAATTGGTCACTAACTTTCGTTTTTAAATTTTTCACTATCGAATATGTCTATAATAAATAAATAGAAATTTATTTTTGAAAAAAACTTTTGTTCACTTTGATAACTTGACAAATTATTAATATACATTTTACAAACGAAACTAAAGTGAATATAATATTAAAAGACAAATATATTTTGAGGCTTGAGTGTGATTTTGGCCAATTAAAAGTTTACACTTTTACCTCACTCGACCAATAAAATACTGGCTGTCACAAAGGTTAATACTTTCATTGATATCAGTAATGCTTATTTGTTTTCAATCTCTTCTTGTTACTCCTAGCATGCATCTTTCCATACATTTTTGATTGGTCTGAAGTTTGTGTATTGATATTTTGTTAAATGTTCAAATCTCAGATCTGTAAGAACTGGCAATACAGATTTATTAAAAATCTTCCTTTTCAAACACATATGCATATTTCCTTTTAATATTGAGGTAGTGCTATCAAAAAAAACACTCCTACTAAGTTTAATTCTATGACTAATTTCATCCATTATGTGTTCCTCTGTCATAATAATCAAACTAAGGTATTTGTAGTTGTTAACTTCTCTTAACTCACCACTATGGACTTTTTCTTTTTTTCTTTTGAGACAATTTATTGAACATTACTTTAGTATTTTTAACATTTACCTTTAATCCTACATTCTTACTTTTATTTGAGATAACTCTTGCAACATTTCCTAAAGTTCTAAAGTATTATTTACAAAAGCAATTATATCATCTGCAAAATGTAAATGACTTAAATAATCTCCATTTGTATTTCAAATGTCTATGCCTTTGTAGTATAGTACATGTTCATATTTTAAATCCAATTGTTTCTTAACCTTTTCTTCTAATTTCACAAAGTTCAGTAATATCTCATTTAATGTTAGATAGATCTTCCAGTTTTTGCAATCTTCCTTCGCTTGAAAGTGATATGTAGTTGTAAATACCTAAATATAAAAAGTCATTATCAAATCATGATATTATTAGCATCCTCTGTCTTCAGCTGCTAGCCTCGGTTAGTGATCTTACAGCCTCCTGGAAATAGGAGACATGATTTAGTTTTGTCTGTGTGATTGTAAATATTTATTAGAAAAAAATTCATTCACATATATTCACTCTGCCTTCAAGAACATTCAACTGATATTTAAGATAAGAACTATTAGACAACTGAAAAAAGGCAATGGTTATCTTGATCTTAAACTCAGAGAAGTAAAAAGCCAATAAACTTACCATGCTGACTAATATGTGTTGGTGAACGTCACATTGATGTTCATATACTATATGAATAATAACATAATAATAACAGCTGCGAGGATAAGAATGTATGGAATAGACCTTAAAATATTGCTCTGCTTGGTTTCTTTAAGGCCTTCAAAAAATCAAAGAGTCTCATATCATGTTAACAGAAAATTCCTTTCTTTAGCCTTTATCAATATATTAAATCTATATTGTTCATTATATTATTCAAATAAATATATGAACAATACACTAAAACATAACACATTAGTTATAAATGTATCTTTAACACTTCATCAACTAAAAAGATGATAATGTGAATTTCATAAAATAAAGTTTAGTATGCATACGATAATCACTGCATTAAATAAATAAATAAATTTCTAAAAATTTTCTACTTAAATATTTTTATTCATGTAAAGAAATAAATAAAAGATATCACGGCTTTTTTAAGCAATGACAGGTTGACCCAAGTACATTTAACATTAATATAAAAAATGTATATCACAGAATTAATAAACTATTATTCCAATTATTGTTAGATGTTCATTCTCATTTACAAAAATTTATTTATCATGCTATTTATTAAAAACATCAGTTAAACTCTAACAATGTAAATTTTGGTGACTATCTATCTATCTATCTATCTATCTATCTATCTATCTATCTATCTATCTATCTATCTATCTATCTGTCTGTCTGTCTGTCTGTCTGTCTGTCTGTCTGTCTGTCTGTCTATCTATCTATCTATCTATCTATCTATCTATCTATCTATCTATCTATCTATCTATCTATCTATCTATCTATCTATCTATCTATCTATCTATCTATCTATCTATCTATCTATCTATCTATCTATCTATCTATCTATCTATCTATCTATCTATCTATCTATCTATCTATCTATCTATCTATCTATCTATCTATCTATCTATCTATCTATCTATCTATCTATCTATCTATCTATCTATCTATCTATCTATCTATCTATCTATCTATCTATCTATCTATCTATCTATCTATCTATCTATCTATCTATCTATCTATCTATCTATCTATCTATCTATCTATCTATCTATCTATCCCTACCTATAGTTAAATTCCAGTAAAATAGTTACAGTTGAACACCTTTAAGATGTTAGAAAGTAAATAAAAACAAAAGCAAGGAAACAGACTCATCAGCAAGCAATGAGAAAATAAAACAATAATGGAACTGCAATTAAAGTTAGAGAAGGATTAAATCCATTAGAACTCAAAAATGCACCCAAGGTGTATAATATATATATATATATATATATCTTCCATGCTTATATATATATATATATATATATAAGCATGGAAGAGGGCATTATTTGATATTGTGCTTATTTATATGATAGACTCTTATTGATTGTCATCCATCATATAAGATAAAATAGATATGTTTAAATTACTTACCAACATGAGTGAGTAATATGGTGTCAGCTTCTCCCCAGTCATCAACATGGCTGAAATCCATCCACATTCCTGTCAATTCCCTGATGATTCTGAGAGACAATGAAGTACCATATTTATATTTATGCAGAGAAGTCCACAGCACCACTAAAATTTTGCTAGTAAACCTTTGTTAAAAATACATTTTACTGTCTTTTACTAACACTAACTAAATTATTGCTATTTATGTACTAGTTTTAACTTTAGTAAATTTTATAATATTATTAATTAAAGCAGGCAAAATTATATGTATTGTCACTCAGTGCAAGCCAGAGTAATCAATGGATGCCAGAAGGCTTGTGCATAAAATCCCCATCTAGTGCCTACTCATCCAATATCCCCAGACTAGTTTCTGGCTTGTGGCCTTCATCAGTGAAGAGCCTTGAATCTGAGAGCACTGCACCTAGATCTTAGGATCTAATGCCACCCTCCAGCAGTCACCTTTTATCTCTACTTAATTACAAAACTATGAGGCTTAAATTGAAAACACTATAATATTTTCAATCCAAGCTCATCAGCTTATATAGTCTTATAGGTCTGAACTCAGTTCAATACTCATACATTTTGGGGTCTTTGGTTCTTTAATAACCATAGTCACCACTATCATGTGATGTTTATTGGCTTAAATATTATTAATTATGTAAAAATCTACTGGTTTTGATTAATAATTGAATTCAAGTTAATTTTTTTTATCTTGTGAATGTTAGAGAGGGTAATTTTAAATTGTTTAAAAAAATGTTTTGCACTTCTCTTCACGTGAGGTCACATGAATATCACAAGTTAAGAAGACACTAAGTTTAAAATAAGACATTTATTTTTTTATATAGCGCGATGTTTTTGTTCTATAATCTATAATATTAATAAGCCAATAAGCTGATATACACATGCGCTTTGCAGATGTCACTATATAAATGAATACTCCCACTTTTTCAAACCCAAGATAAAGTCTTTAAGAAAATATAGAATGAATCCACCTATATTTTTTCCGACCCAACCGTATATGTATGGGCGAATCTGAAGTGTTTGAAATGAAAAATATAGGTGGATTCATTCTATATTTTCTTAAAGACTTTATCTTGGATTTGAAAAAGTGGGAGTATTCATTTATATAGTGTCATCTACAAAGCGCATGTGTATATCAGCTTATTAGCTTATTAATATTATAGATTATAGAACAAAAACATCGCACTATATAAGAAAATAAATGTCTTGTTTACATATGTTTAATTATAAGAATGACGTATCTTAAATTCTAGAAATTTCATAGGCGTCATTCATTTACGATGTAGAAAAGTAATTTAAAGTGATCAATTAATAACTTCACGCTCTTCATTTCAAACACTTCAGATTCGCCCATACATATACAGTTGGGTCGAAAATATAGGTGGATTCATTCTATATTTTCTTAAAGACTTTATCTTGGGTTTGAAAAAGTGGGAGTATTTATTTATATGGTGACATCTGCAAAGCCATGTGTATATCAGCTTATTGGCTTATTAATATTATAGATTAAGTTTAAAATAGTAAATTAAAATAAAATAACGGTATGTATTTTGATTGTGTTTTATTTTCTTCCCCCCCTATCATTTCAAGTAAAGATATTTTTTTCTTTTTCTCTTTTTTTAATCTTGCTAGGAGAGAATTATGGAAGGATGACGAGCATGATGATGATTGTTCAATATTATATATGCAAATAGGACTGCTTAAATGTTGCCCTAGAAATATGTAAGAAAATAAATACAAATAATTCTGTTTTATAAGTTATATATTTCCATAAGCTAAAAGAGTTTTTATTATTTAAAATGTTTATATTTCATTTATATATGTGCGGCACGCATCTATATATATAACTAAAGCCTTAGATTATAGTTGTCAAATCAATGTAATAAATAATGGATTAAAATATTAGTCAGTATTATGGATTATTAATATTCATCCTTGTTTTAATAAACTATAGTTAGGTTTTAAAAGTTATTCAATTGTAGACCGGTTATAGTTTCAAATAAAAATTTCTATTTGGTTAAATAAGGATATGTGCCGTATTATAAAAGAAATTTGTTAATTTAATTTAGTATAGGCTGAAGGTTAATTAAATTATATTTTCATTTCCATAATTATATTGCTTCATATAAGTGCTGCAATGGTCATTAAAATATTTGTTACCTCCGTTTCCTGCATAATACACTTATATTTGTATAGGCAGTTTGCCCAGATCCTGCTATACCTTTCCATGTGCCTGATTATCTAATCTCAAAATTAGCATCAGACTAGATTAAGCCAATGGACTGAAGTCTCCCAGCCACCCCAAATTCTAGATAGTCCACATGTCTCTTATTTGAATGTGCCTTTAGTTAGACACAGCTAACACCTTTGTGGTTGGAACATCTGCCACCCAGATCACTAAGCCAATCCTTGTCTTTCAACCATTGACCACCCACAAACAATGATGTAGTATCACAATATCTAAGTTACTTCTTAAAATTAAGCCTTCACCTATACATTAGCCATATCCTGAGCTAACCTAAATCTAACCTGTGCACAATAGTCCCTAATATTTCAGATTAAATAGAAATATTTAAATTTCAAACTCATAATTGATTCTTTTGATATTCATGTGTGACTACCTATGGATTAAAAGGACATCTGATGTTCATGTTTATTAAAATCACCTCACCTTCAAAATATACTTGTGTAAAAGCCAATAGAGTCATCATCATCACCATCATCATCAACCATTATCAATCCATTGCAGGATGAAGGTCTCTCCAAGTTTAATCCATCTTCTCCAATCTTTAGCTTCTCTTCTCCACAACATCCCTGCACATTTTCTTATTTCATCCATCCATCTCACATGTGGTCTCTTTCTGGGTCTTTTACAATCTCTTGGAATCCAGTTTAAAATTTCAATTGTCCATCTATTATCATCTCTTCTAGCAATATGTCCAGCCCAACTCCATTTCAATCTTTTAATTTTTTCAATAAGGTCAGTAACACCTGTTTGTTGTCTTACCCATACATTGCATTTTCGATCTCTTCTTGTTACTCCCAACATACATCTCTCCATACTCCTTTGAGTGGTCTGAAGTCTCTGTATTGCTCTTCTATTAAGTGTCCAAGTCTCAGATCCATAAGTAAGAACTGGTAAAACACATTTGTTAAAAACCATCCTTTTCAAACACATAGGCATATTTCCTTTTAGTATTAAGTTATTTCTACCAAAAGCACTCCAACCAAGTTTAATTCTATGATTAATTTCCTCCATTATGTTTCCATCTGTATTAATAATCTGACCAAGGTATTTGTAACTGTTAACTTCTTCTAATTCTTCATAATCAATCTTTATTTTCATATTTTGAGCAAATCGATTAAACATTACTTTAGTCTTTTTAACATTTATCTTTAGTCCTACTTTTCTACTTTCATCTGCTAACTCCTGCAACATTTCCTGCAGCTCTGAAGCATTATTTGCAAAAACAACTACATCATCTGTGAAATCTAAATGACTTAAATACTCTCCATTTACTTTCACTCCTTTAGTTTCCCATTTTAATCCACAAAATACTTCTTGCAGCACTGCTGTAAAGAGTTTTGGAGATATGGAGTCACCTTGTCTTACACCTTTCTCAATGTTGATTTTTCCAGTATCATTATGTAATCTAATTGTTGCTGTTGCATTTTTATAAATATTCTTTAAAATATGACAATATCCTGGATCTATACCTTGATGATCCAATGCTTTAATCACTGAAGAAATGTGTATAGAATCGAATGCCTTTTCATAATCTACAAATCCAAAACATAATGACAACTCATATTCATTTGTCCTTTCTATGACTTCTCTCAATACCTGGATATGATCTATTGTACTAAAACCACTTTTAAATCCAGCTTGTTCTCTTGGTTGGTGGAAATCCAAAGTTCTCTGTAGACGAGTTGTAATTATCTTGGTAAAAATTTTATATAAAACTGATAAAAGGCTGATAGGTCTGTAATTTCTAATATCTTCTTTATCACCTTTTTTAAATATTAATATTATTACTGCATTCTTCCAATCTTCCGGTATATCTTTATCATTTAGACATTTGGTATATAACTTTGCTAAAATTGTTTCTATTTCTTCACCTGCTTCTTTTAATATATCAATTATAATTCCATCATTTCCTGGAGCCTTTCCTTTCTTCATACACTTAATTGCATGTCTCACTTCTTCATTTAAAATTCTGGGCAATTCGGAAGATGTAATAGATATAGGAGGTACTTGTTCTTTATTACTATATAATTCTTGATAAAAATCTTCTACCAATTTCATGATGTCATCTCTTTTTTTAGTAATAATTCCATCTTTTTTTCTTATTGCAGATATAAATTTCCTACCAATACCAAAATGTTGTTTAACATTTTTGAGACTTTTATTTTCTTCTACAGCTTTCCTTGCTATTTCACAGTTATACTTTCTTATATCATTTTCAACTCTTTTCCTACCATTTATCAAAATTCGAGATATTCAATTCTTTTTAATACATCATTTTTGTATATCTTCATATTCCTTCTTTTCTTCATAAATTCTCTAGTCTCAGTAGAAATTTTATTAGTTAATTGCTTTTTTTTCTACCAGCTATGTTTGTTGCAGTTTTTAAAAGTGTATCAGTTATTTTCATATTAATTTCATTCAAATCTGTATCATGTTCAAAATCTACATGAAACCTATTTGTAAGTTCTAATTTAAATTCATTAGAATGTTTCTGAAGATTAGGAATATCAACTGTAAATATTGTTTTTCTTAATAATTTTTGTCTTTCTAGTTTTACATTAACATGTAACTTACACCTTACTAATCGATGATCACTTCCTGTGTTAAATTTATTAAGAACATTACAATCTTGAAATATGTATTTTCTGTTAGTCAAAATATAATCCAATTCTGCTGTACCTTCATTTGGATGCTTCCATGTCCATTTCCTTTTAACATTTTTCTCAAAAAATGAATTCATAATATAAAGTTTTTCTTTTTCTGCAAACTCCACAAGTCTATGTCCTCTCTCATTTCTATTACCATAACCAAAATTACCTACAGCAATTTCATCTTTCATTTGTCTACCAATTCTAGCATTAAAGTCTCCCATAACAATTTTAAAATGTTGTTTACTCTGATCAAAAGCCTTTTGTACATCCATATAAAAATCTTCTACTACTTCATCACTATGAGAACTTGTTGGGGCATAAACCTGAATTATCTGCATTTGGTATCTGCTATTAAGTTGTATAACTAATCTTGCCACTCTGTCTGATACACCATCAATCTCCACAATATTGTTCTTCCACTTTTTATTTATAATGAATCCTACTCCACTTGTATTTCCAATATGTGTGCCTTTATAATAGAGTATATGTCCACTTTTTAAATCAATTGTTTCTTCTCCTTTTCTTCTAACTTCACAAAGTCCAATAATGTCCCATTTAATATAAGACAGTTCTTCTTCTAATTCTTGCAATCTTCCTTCACTTGAAAGTGGTCTGCAGTTGTAAGTACCTAAATAAAAAGTCATCATCAAATGGCAGCCTGGGTCCACAATCAGAGGATTCTTAGCACCCTCTGCCTTCGGCCACCAACCGCTGCCTTGGTTGGTGACTTTACAGCCTCCTGGGAATAAGGGCCATGCTTTATTTTTGTCTGTCATAATTGTATATATGTATTGGAAAAATATTTATCATTTACACAAACATTCATTCTGCCTTATCAGGCACTGAGAAGAAAGACCATGGTATTTCTTGACCTTAAACTCAGAGGTAAAAAGCCAATAAACTCACCATGCTGGCTAATGTGTGTTGGTGAGCAGCCCATCCATGTTCATATACTATATGAATAATCACATAGTAATAACAGCTGCAATGACAAGAACGTATGGAGTGGACATTAGGAATTTGCCCTGCTCGGTTCCTTTAAGGCCTCCAAGAGGAATCAAAGGGTCTCCTTTCAGTTAATAGCAAAGTCCTTTCTGCAGCCGCCAATAGAGTACTTAATCTTAAATAACACAATATGTAGGCTACCCTGTTCATCCCTGTTCTTTTTATTTAATAAATGTTAGTCTATTAATAATATGTTTTCATTATTTGTGGTCAGAACTGTATTAATAAATATATAAATGGCTATATAAATAATCATAAATATAGTAATTATTAAGAGTGTATACCTTAGCTAATAGATTAGAGCTAGTGATTAAAATGTATTAGGAGTCAGTGAAAGCATGCTGAGGAGAAGAGTCCATGCTAAACCCTGAGATGAGCAGAGCTGTATGAGAAGAGAAGCTGTATGACATCAACAGTGTTAATTATGTAGTATAGAATGGAAAACCTAGGTAGGAGCTTAAACTAAAGTTGTAGGAATAGCAATACCCCTACACATACTGGTTGAATGTGCCTGATTGGTCTTTTGGTCTTGTTAGCAAATTTTACATGTTGACCATTACAGTATATGTCTACTTGTTTATCCATTTATTTATATATTGTAATATGTAAATTCATTACATATCATCCATCTATGTATTAGATTGTAAATAAAGAAAACAATTAAGAATCATTTGTTTGGATAATGTTAAATATAATTCATATTCAAATAGTTAGGTTGGTATTTTTGGATACTGTGATGTATTCATAATAATTATTGTATATAGTAAAATAATTTCTGCCAAAAAGTGAAGTTTTAGAAATAATTATTTAATAACTGAAACACACAGGCTTATTATATACCTGTGTTTATATATGTAATATATAGAGTGTATGAGCACAGAATTTCCCATCACACTTATATGGACAGGCTTCCCACACTACAACTCTTCAACCATCCATTCAATTGAAAATCTGATGATGGAATGCTCAAAGGCCACCCTAAGGCCAAGATTCTTATCATACCCATGTTGACCTATGGTCACCATGACCCCTCATGTATAGGACATAATCCATTTAATACATATACAAGGGATGGGTACACATCTCTACTTAGGTAATAACTGAAACACACAGGCTTATTATATCCCTGTGTTTATATATGTAATATATAGGATATATGAGCACAGACTTTCACATCACACTTAAATGGACAGGCTTCCCACACTCCAACTCTTCAACTGTTCATCCAATTGAAAATTTGATGATGGAATGCTCAAAGGCCACCCTGAGGCTGAGATTACCTAAGTAGAGATGTCTACCCATCCCTTGTATATGTATTAAATGGATTATGTCCTGTACATGAGGGGTCAGATTGACCTTAGGTCAACATGGGTGTAATAAGAATCTCAGCCTCAGGGTGGCCTTTGAGCATTCCATCATCAGATTTTCAATTGGATGGATGGTTGAAGAGTTGGAGTATGGGAAGCCTGTCCATTTAAGTGTAATGTGAAAGTCTCTGCTCATATACCCTATATATTACGTATATAAACACAGGTATATAATAAGCCTGTGTGTTTCAGTTATTACCTAAGTAGAGATGTCTACCCATCCCTTGTATATGTATTAAATGGATTATATACTGTACATGAGGGGTCAGATTGACTTAGGTGACCTTCGAGCATTCCTCATCAGATTTTCAATTGGATGGATGGTTGAAGAGTTGGAGTATGGGAAGCCTGTCCATTTAAATGTGATGTGAAAGTCTGAGCTCATATACCATATATACAGCAATAATTATTTTTAAAACTTTACTTTTTTAAAAATAATTTAAGAAATCCTTGCTTCATTTGAAGGTGACAAATGGAAGAAAGATTTTTATGAATTGAAATTTACTTATTTTCTTCCAAATTTAATTCAAGAAGTTTAGTTGCAAATATAGGAATAACGGTTGCAGGCGTTATTTTACGCCATTGTAAAATTATAATAATTATGATGGAACTGTTGCAGCAGATCTAATCCCAAATGACTGTTAACTGAATTCAAATTCGGAATATATATAGAGTAACTGTGTATTTTATTTAAGTAAAAATTAAAAATAAAATATTTGCTTAATCGTACTGAATAACAATAAACTTTGATTCTCTGAAGAAAAAATATCATGATCCAATTTTAAAAAGAACATGTTGTTGCTTAGTAACAATATAGATTTTTTTTACTTCTGTTTGTTTATATGTCTTATTTAACATTTTATGAATTTGATGGGCAAAATTATAATGCAGTTTGAGAAATATTATGAAGAAAGGGGTATGGACTCTTCTCAGTTAATATCTCTAAGATTATAAATGAAATAGATAACAATATAAAAAAGAAGTAATTTTTCTAACATGTTAAAAATCTTATGATTAGTAGTTCAAAGCAGTCCACATTGGATATGAATAGGAACATCGATATTTAATAAAAAGAAAATAACTGAATATCATCCAGGTACAATGTACATGGAGGCAGGAATCATTATTACCATTGTAGGAATCCTACAGAAAACATAAAAGAAAATGGAATTGTAATTAAATAATATCATAGATGGGATAACCAATACTGATATATGTAAATGGCTTATAAAAATTTTCATTAAATTTATATTTCTTATATTTTCAATATATAAATATATTATTTATTAATAGATATCTAAAATAACAACATATATTTTATTTATATTATTCAATAGGAATTTAAATAACTAAATCACATAAATAAGACTTGAATCAATCAATATTAGTAAGAACAGTTTAAACAATGGATTTAGCATTTAATTTTTTTTGAATATATCTAATTTTATAGAGGCTTATTTGATCTAAAATAAAAAAAATATTAAAAAAAATTATACATACATTTTCATTTATTCTATATATATATATATATATTTGTGTTTGAATATCAGTGGGAAAAATACCGTGTACTAACCATGTTATGATCGTAAAATATATGTGACAAAATGTTATTTAATGTGTAAATTGCAAATGAGTATTTGCAATATTCAAAATAGATTATAATGCAATAATCTTCAAAATTTATAAATGTTAAACTTAATATTTTTTTTGCTATTTATCTTAATAAATTAATTCATCCTTTGAGTCTCTTTCATAAAACATTGATTCACCTATTCTATAAATTACTTTACTTATGATATGTTAAACCACCCAATTCACAAATTATTTATTCATTAGATAATAGATCATTTATTCACTGAATTACTTATTTACTGAATTGACTATTTATCAACCTGTGGATTCATTGACATTTTATAAATACTTGAATTTGTATGAATTTAAAATTATTATAAATTCATTTATGGGAAAAATTCAAAGTTATAACATTATGTATTGAATTTACATTTCGACAAAGTTATTTAGGGTAGATTATAAATTTAGATATAATCACATATAATTATCTTTCATCTTTGTTTTAAATTATTATTCATTATACTTTGATGACATGTAGTTCCTAATAATGATTTATAGTAGTAGTATCTATTGGTATAATTAAATGACAAATTATGATATAAATGAAATCACACTCTGAGTTTCACTTGCTGATACATTTTTTTTGTCTATTCATTTTAATAGAATAATTTACTTATTACATTTTAATATACAATTGTGAAGCATGATTAGTATAATTTTATAATAATAAATTCAATTATAATCTCTGCTATATTTAATAGTATTTTTTTCTTCTCATGTGTCATAGCCTCAGCCGGGAAGTGAACCCGCTAACCCAGGACAACTGCTTGTAAAGCAGCTGTCACTGATCTTTCGACCACCAATGCTTGACTATTTAACTTAGTATATATTTAATAGTATTTTAACTACATAATGTAGCACATATAAAAGACAATTTTAATATTTTGTCATTATATTTTGGCTTGCCAATTCATAGGGCATAGTGAAAGTAAAGCTTTAGCATTACAATATCTATCTACTTAACCATCCATTTATCTATGTACTATTTTCCTATCTATTTTTTATTTCTCCATTCATTCATATGCAGGAGATAGAAACAGGAAATATCTATTAAATACATTTACATTCAGTGCTAATTTATGTAATGTTGAGCATGAGGAAAATTAAAATAAAGTAATTATTTGTATCTCTATAAATTATTAATATACTAACATATATGTATATACAAATGCATGTGGTTGGGCTTAAGAAATATATTGTGAAATCATAGGGACATTTTATTAATTCCAAAACACACTTAAATAATCAAATGTTCTTCAATGTCAAGGGTAAATATGTTATGTTATCTTTATAAACATATCATGTGACTAGAGTTTATTATCATGACAAGTAAAAAATAATAATACAAAAACCAGATTTAATAAAAATCATATACATTTTTATCTGCATTTAAGTTAAGATTTGTGTTAACAGATGATAATTTATTAATTTTTGAGAACTCGTGTATTATTCATAATTGACTATTGTAGTTTACACAAAATACAATAAGTGAAATACCAAGATGAATCAGTTTCATAAATTTCTGTCGTACATCTGGAAAGAGAAAACTTAACAAGGGTTAACATTATTAATTATATACATTTATTAAATGTTATGCTAAAGAAATTATTATTATATACATGTTTCTTGGATAGTTGATTAAAATACTAATAACTACATCAAACCTGTTCAATTATTCACATACCAATACACCTAAAGGTTCCCAACAAAAGATGAATCTAAGATAACTTATAACTATTTTTTATAAGTCATGGCTCATGATAAAAGATTACAAAGTATAGATATATATCTTAAAATTTAGGCAAAGACAATATCACCATTTCTCTATATCTAAATATAATTATGTATTCTAACACTAAGTAAAATAAAGAAAGAACCTACCTTTAAATATACATGCTAACAAAGCTTAAATTTATAATGATGCTACCTTTCATTAATGATATATACAAACTTTACTAATGTAGCAACATTATAAAAATTCAGCATATCTTAGAAACAATGTATTTAAATGTTTAAAAGGTTAAAATAATATCGTTTAAATATTTCAAATAACCATTGATCTAGTTATGTTTTCAAAAATATATAAAAATACATAAAATAAATATACAATCCATTCATTAATACTATACATTATAGTGTATATGCACACATATGTATATGTTTATGTTTAAAAAATAATTTAATTTACCTGGTATGCATAAAATTTTTTTGGAAGTGCTAAAGATAAAAAACAAAGTATAGCATGGCAATAACAGATAAAAATATTTAAATTTTTTATTAAAAGAAATCAATCAGAAGGTCCTTCATTTAAAAGTCTTTGTAAATAATTATTTTGTTCTGATCCTCCTGGATAAGAAATTTAGAAAAAAACATTCTTAAGCGCAAATTAGTTTCACTATGGTGACTTTTAAAACTTTGAATGAATAGTATATTGTTCTTGATCTAGTTAAATGGAGATTGAACAGTTCTTGGAAATATTTATGCTTGGTAGATTCTCATAGATATCAACAGTTATTCTCCAAAGATTTTTTTCACTAGGCTATCCCAACACACTTACTCCTACAATAAAGCACTGGTGGACACTGCTTATAGTTCAGTTTTTGCACAGCACCGCACTTCAGCTGGTCACGATTGCCAACCTGAAAATCCAGTAGTGGTTTGCAGAGAGCGACACGATATCAAAAGGAAGATAAAAGAGGCTTACTTTATCTCTAGAGATGGCGACGCCATAAATAGAAAAAACTCTTGCTACAAAATATCCAAGAAATGGAATGCGTAATCATTTCATTTGCATAAATTTACATTGTCCTAATCAATTTTTTACAAAACGGCTATGAATATGAGGACTTTGACCATTGAAAGCGCTTAGCCATTTGATTAAATATATATTAAAATAAAATAATATATACTTTTCTTTATTTGTTTTTAGCTTTGTGTGCTTGAGCGTGTTAGCGCATTTTATATATTTTGATTTAGAACAATTAGCCACAAAATGTAAACTGTTTGCTTATTACTTATATAAGTAGCCCAATTTTATTTTTAAAATCTTATTTGTATGATGTAAATATTATTGGGATGACTCTTATTCTCACGGAATATTGATTGAGTTTTGGTGGATATAAAGGGTTGAGCATGGCCCTTCCCTACTTTATTGGTTTTGTTAGCAAGACATTTTTTTTAAAAACTTCAACAATTTGATAATTTTGAAATTATAGGTAAACAAGGCATCCAATCGTTACAAAGGTTATTTTTGAAGTAAAAAAATATTTTAAGATAAAAAATAATCTTCTTAGAATATGTGCACTTATGTCAGCAATACTATGACACTTTTAGAATACTTTTCGTACAATGTATTATCGTATTATCTTCATCTAGATAGTTACACATATTCACTCACACTGTCGAACAACAATTTAGAACTATCAGACATGTAAATAATGTTTATTGTACTTTTTTTAAAAATATCTTCAATACTTTTTTTATATAAATTTTATTATAATTTATTACAGTAAAATAATTCCCAATTTACAATATAAATATTTAATATGTACATATATGTGTATATAAATAAATATTATATATAAAATAATTATTACTAATATCTCAATTTAAGATGTGATTCTCTTGATATTTCATTAATTATATGACTAATTAATTTACATTTAAGTGTAAACAATTTTAAAACTATTTTATTGGATTTTCTAAATAAAATGTAGTCTTAAAATAAAATAAACTTACATAGGAATTGAAAATAGACACAACAAAAGCAATTTTTTAAAGATAATATAAAGTCTCACATAAGAATTCTATTATAATATATAAAAGTGTATATACATATGTACACATAGACATTTTTAAAGATACTTATTGTTGTTACTCTGCATATATGTAATTAATTTTTTTTTTTTTACAAGTCTCCTTCTAACACAAAATTTATTAAAATTGATTGTATATTTGTATTTGCTCAAATACTATTCAATTTATCTTTTATATTGTTAGCTTTTTAAATATTTTTTTAATCTACATCTATTTTTTTAAATATATTTATATATAGAAACTATCGAAGTTTTTTAAAAAATGTTGCTGGAATCATTTATGCTACAAAGATTTTTTTATTAAGCACTAGTGTTCTAATTTTTTATCATAATTTTATTGTATTTTTTATTGCCATCAGATGTATGTCTAATCTTCAAGCAACACTTTTTAATTTTCTTTAGGATAAATGGATTTTATAGCATCAATAAACTTAAGTAATGTGAATATGACAATTTTTTATTTAATTTCTATTTCATTAGTCAGTTAAAAGTATATATATATACCCTCCATATATATAAAAGACATATTTTACAGGTTCATCCATGTTAAAAACTTTAAATATTGATATACCGACAACATTTCGAATTGATCACACAAGTCATTCACTGGGTGATAAAAGGTAGAAAGACAGTTGTAGAGGCACTACAATCACTGATTCGAACTGATTTAAGTTTTTTTCAAATCAGTGATTGTAGCGCCTCTACAACCATCTTTCTACCTTTTATCACCCAGTGGATGACTTGTGTGATCAAGTCGAAACATCGATATATCAATATTTAAATTTTTTTTTAACACGGATGAACCTGCAAAATGTCTTTTATATATGCAACCCGTGAAAATCTTCTTATCAACACACACACACACACACACACACACACATATATATATATATATATATATATATTAGCTGTTTAATGGTATTTCCAACGAATAATTTTTAAAACTGTTATCTTACAATATGTTTCTTTGTAATTTTAATTCTTCTTTCTTCAATTTGTTACACATTAATTTTTCCATTTCACTGCTATTAATTGTTTCAATCTTTATTCTAAAAAGTCATAGACTTTGATTTCAGCCAATTCAGAATTAATCTTTAATTAATATATCTTTTTTTGAAGTGATAATTCAGAAATGCTGTAACAGTATTTGTAAAAATAAAACCATCTTCAAAATCTACATGAATTTAATAATATCCATTTAGTTTTATTAGCTTTTCATAAAAGTTGGAGAAATAGATTCACTCTTCATAAATTCATCAATCTTAATTGTCTTAATCATAATAACAGTTTTGCATTTTGTTAAACAATCTTCAGAAATGGTCTTATAGCATTATGTGCCTCTATGGATTTATGTTTCAAAACATGAATTACTGAAGAAATGCTACATTTTTACAATTAACAAGTTTAATACAACATGACAACTCATATTAAATTCTCTTAATATCTGATTGGGGTCTACTAACTTGTAATTATTTTAGAATCTAACATATTCTTCCATTTGAGTTTTGTAGGCGGGAATTCTTATATACCATAGAGGCCTATATATTTTTTAATACTTTTTAAATATCAATGCCACAACTGATTTTATGCAATTGTTTATATTTTTATCATTTAGACAAATATATTTTTGCCTGAAATTTTTCCATTTTTTTAGGACTGATCTTTTAAAAATACCTGTTATAATTTCATTATTCTTTATTGATTTAATACCTTGAATTCTATTTCTTCTTAACTATATAATTCTTTGTAATTTTTTTGTATCCATTTCAAAATATCATCCCTTATATTACACTTTGACTTTTTTTACTTTTTCTTACCATTTTATAAATATATATTTTTATTTTTATCACTTTACAGATTTTTAAACACTCTGTTGTAATAATATTTTATACTCTTATTTTTTGTTTTTTAATATATTATTTTACCTCATTTAAAAATTTGGTAGGAATTGTTGCTTTTTGCATAAGTGATATGTGAAAGCTGTTTTTTAATGAAATATATAATTTTTTTATTGATCTTATTTAAGGTGGAGATATATCTTATGATAATGTTAATTTTAAAAATCCGCTTGTAAGTTCTAGTTTAGGTTCATTGAAATATTTCCTCAAGGTTAAGATATCTACTATAATATTGTTTTTTTTTAACATAATCTTATAATATATATAAGAACATTTTATTACCTCTTTAATTTTAAATAATTTAAAGCAAAACGATAATTATAAGTTTTCAGATTAAAAAAAATATTCGATGGTTTGTTCTGAAATATAGACGATAGTAATTGAATTGGTCGTCTTTTTTTGCTATCCTCACGCAAATATAATTAAGTGAAACTTGAAATTAGAAGCAAATTAAATATATTAGTTTTTCCAAAATAATTTTCTTTTTCTTTTTTTTTTTTAAAAGATTTTTTTTCGTAATTGGAGTTGCGATAAATTTTACTTAAACTTATAAAATTTTTTTTTACATAATTTAAAGCATAAAATATTAGACTTTTATATACAACATAAAAAACACACAAAACAAACCTGCTTAAAATAAGAAAAGATTTCAAATAAAATATTTAAAATATTGATTAGATTATGATAATCCGAAATCCTAAAATATATGGTTTAAAATGTTAAGAGAAATCTTTAAATAAGTAAAAAATGATCAACTATGATTAAATTTAATTCAGAAAAAAAAAACTGAAAAATACGGAAAAAAATTACTTAAAGTAAAATCAATAAATACAAAAATTGAGTTGAAACTGCACCCCCCCCCCACCCAGTAATTTGAATTGAAATTTATAATGAACGAATGTAGTGAAAAAACAGAATAAGATATGTCTATGTTAATAATTTTACTAATAAGAGAAATAAATATTTAAAAAATAGTATATTTATTTAATTCTATTTGGAATTCTATAAAAAATAATACTATACAGAGGCAAAACTATCCATAAAATAGCACACCACTCAACTGATGCAGAAAGGTTTGTGCATAAAATTCCTATCTAGTGCTCACCCATTCAATATCTCCAGACTAGTTTCTAGCTTGCACTTTCATCAGTGAGAAGCCTTGGGTCTGAGAGCACTCCTCACTGATGAAAGCCATAAGCTACAAACTAGTCTGGAAATATTGGATGAGTAGGCACCAGATACAGATTTTATGCACAAATCTTCCTGCAACCATTGATTACTCTAACTTGTACTGAGTAGCAGTACCATATGAAGTTTTGCCTTGGTGTAAACAGCTTGTGTAAGCATAAAGAATGGTGTTCATGTGACGTTTAGTGATTTAACAATGATACTGAGAGACCAAAATAAATAATATATATATATTATATATATATATAATATATATATATATATATAAAATAACAAACATTTGCAATGTTATAAAGAATACATGTGATATCATTAGCTATTATCTTGTATTCAGAAAAAGAAATAAGATAAATTTATCTCATTATTTAAATTGAAAACATTTTATTTTAACAAAAAAGTAAAAACTGCACTATGAATATCTTTTTATTATATGTTATTTTATAATAAAAGCATAACAAATTCATTACAACTCCAAGAAAAAAGTAATAGAAAAATAAAAATTATACATTACAGATGTTTTGCATTGCATAAAAACAGATGCACTAAACACAAATATAATACAGAAATATAACACGTTGGTCAGCAATCCTGTTTTTTTACCTTTTCTGCAATAAACTTTTTCTAAATGACTTCAATGCCTATTTAACTGCAGTTTTCCATTGCATTCCATCTTTAACTATATCTTCCTAATAAAATAAATCAATATTGCACTTCTTTAAAGTGCCTTTGAGACAATTTAAAAATGTAAACAGGGTCTGCCTCTTTTCACACCATGGTGAAGTTCACCAAAATACCTTTTTTAAAAGATAGTTTTGTATCATACATTATTTTACATATACAATCCATGAAGATGTGATTTTATAATTGTAGACTTGATTAAATCATAATCACCATAAAAACATGGTGATTAGTCATATTATATTGCCAACATATTTTAGAATTTTACAAGATATCATTAAATTAAATTATTCTCATACCTTTATGCTTTGAAAAAAATTGCTAAGTCGAACTCCCAAACAAAAATTATATAAAGTAATAGCTTTTTAAATACAATTACTTTAATTTCAGTACTATATATATCAGGGGTCCCCAACCCTATGCCTGTGGGCACCATGGTGCCCGCAGACCATTTTACGTGTGCCCGCCGCTATCTGAACGCGATAAAAAATATTTATCTGATACAAATAAATTTAATTTTTAAAATTTCTTATAAATTATTGTATTATATTGTAATCAAATTGTAGGGCATCTATACTTTTACAGCATAAAAATATAAACGTTAATTATACGTTAAAATTTTATATTTGAAATGAATATTTTTTTTTGTACATTATGTGTATTATTAACAATATCCAACTATAAATTTACACTGAAAAATAAATGGTGCCCACCATCTGGTTAAAAAAAAAGGTGCCCACCATCTGGCCAGTATTATAGAATGTGCTCTTAAGTGCAAAAAGGTTGGGGACCCCTGATATATATCATTGCATGAAATATCTTATTTTTTAATTTGTTAAAGTAGCAGTAGCACACTAGAGTTTGTTGCTTTTCAATGTTTAAATTCACTTTTCTATTTACAAAGACAACAGGATATTTACATTGTTTAATATTCTCAAGTTGATAATTATTCAAGCTAAATGTTGGCAAATATTTTTTTCCATTACTGGCTGGTGAAGATTTCAGTTTTTGAATGCTAATTACTAATCCAAAATCTTTGTTATATTTAAGCCAATAAATACATTTTATAGAATCATCTTTTGAAAGACAAGAATAGCATAATTGTAATCATATTGTAAATCGAAAAATCCATGTTTTTGCTGATAATTTTAATCATTTCAAGTTAAAAATTTGCTATTAAATTTGTATCTTGATCCCTTATTTATAAAGCCACCTATAAACACTTTAAATAATAGAGATAACATTTTTTAATATTAAATAATTTTATTTTCTGTGCACTAAAACGAAAAACAAATGTTTCTTTAACAACAAATAAAGTTTTTACATTTAACTTGGAATAAAAACATAGGGTGTTCAGAAATTAATTAACTCAATCCTTATTTTTTATAATAAGAAATTGACTTAATTAATTTCTGGACCTCCCTCCTTCATGCTTTTATTTTAAGTTAAATCTAAAAAACACAATTGTGGTGGAAGAAACAATTATTGATTTTCTATTTAATGCACAATCAATAAAAGCATTTAATATAATTTTTATTTATTTTTATTATTTTTAAATTTTTAGTATTGGATCAATAAATAAAAATGTAAACTATGTTGTAATTTAAATTGACCACAGACTTATGGTTAATATCATTAGGTAATTGTGCTATAAGTTAAAATGTATACATCTTATGTATATATCATATTTAGTATATGTACATAATAATGTATATGCATATAGATGATTAAAATGTAAAATATTCTTTTAAATGAAAACTATTTAACAGTTTCACTTTGAGTGGAATTTTTTTTTTTAAAAAAGCTTACCAAAACTATATTGTATAAAACTTCATTTAATATATATAATTTTACTTTAAATCAATTTCAACATGTAGTGGATATATATATATACATACATACATACATATATATATAAAACATACTTTAAAAAACATATATATATATTTCTGCAGTAAATTGTTTATGTATATATATTTAGTATGTGTACATAATTATATGTGCATAAAAAATCAGTAAATAACTTATGTGTTTAAAATTGTTGACATTTTTTCTTTTTATTTGAAAAAACAATTTTTTTTAAAAGGATTAAAATTATAGTATAAACATCTTTCTTATTACTTAAATAAAGTTTACAATTGCAACAAAGAAAAATCATGAGCTTTATTTAAAATATCCCTCCCCCCACTCTTCTATAACCAAGAAATTTAAGCCACCAATTTAAAATATTAATGTGTCCTATCACTTTATAATACTGAATGTCAAAAATCTTACACGCTTTCACTTTTCAGCAAAAAATTTTTTATTATTGATTACTTTCATAGAGATTTTTAAAAAATGTACAAAATTTCACCAAATTATCTTAAACCTAAATCTATTAAATATCAATTTTAAATTATTATAAAAATGTTATTAAATTGAAAGTCAAAATTTTCTATACAACACTCTTATGAGTCATATTTAAAACAAATGAAAGTTCTAAAAAGAATTTTTAACCTTGATACAGGGAAAATATTGAATATTATTTCCCATACTCTGTTTCATATCTAAAATCTACATAACCTATGGGAAAATATTAGTGTCTCAATTGAATTAGCCTGTTATTAATTAGTTATATATCAGATTTCAAGCAATTCTAGTAAATTTAAGTATCCAAAATTTAAAAAAACAATCCTACCAAATAACAAACAGATTTTCCAACTTCAATAAAAGGAATTAAAAACCAATGTCATAGAAATAAAAACAAAGTTGGAAATATATATATATTAAATAAAAACAAAGTTGGAAATATATATATATTAAATACAAGTTTTTATTTCCTACTATCTCAAATGGAAGATGTATAATATAAATAATCATTAGTAGATAAATAACTAACTTCAAATAGTGCCATAAACTTGTTTGATTATTGAATCTTTAATAATCATTGATCTATTATTGAAATCAACCTATTTAATAAAATTTTTGAAAGTACCTCATTTCTGAAGAGAAAAGTAATAATATTCAACCATGTCATTGTTTTTTATTTTTAAAATTTAGAACAACAGAAGCCTCCTATATGTTTATATATTGTTAAAAATTTTTATTATTCTTAAATCTAATTTTTCATTACTATATTTTGAAATTTTGCCAAGTGTCTCATCAGGAAATACAGATTTCCTATTTTTAAAATTAGAAAAAGGTTTTTTAACTTCATTAAAATGAATATAAGTAAACAGGCAATGATTCTCCATATAGTAGTGCCACCTTGTGGTAACCAGAGTAATCAATGGATGCCAGAAGGCTTTTGCATAAAATCCCTATCTAGTGCCTACTCATCCAATATCCCCAGACTAGTTTCTGGCTTGTGGCCTTCATCAGTGAGGAGAGTTTTTGCCTGTTTATTAACAGTTATGTGCTAGCATGTGATGGTGATCATGTGATAAAATGAATATGTTTGTTCAAGTCTAAGTGAGTAGATAACATTAAAAGGCATTATCTAAATTCTGTAGCATTATTCAAAAAGTGATTAAAATATTTTTTCCAGTTGTTCAAAATATTGTTTACATATAAAAAATAATATTGATAGATCTAATAAGATTATAATCTAGATTTTCAGATTTACTTGTTATGTTTAAATGTGTCAAAACATCTAAAATGAATCAGGTCAATAAATGTATATACTTCTTCTGCAGTTTTAATTCACTACCAATTTTTAAGTGTTTTTATTAATTGCTGAGTTTATGCTATGATATTTTAATATCAAATATAAAAATCCATATAAGAAAATTTCCATTTAATAAAGTCACTAATAGAAAATAGATATGATTTTTTTCATTGAAATTTAAAATAAATTGATTTGTATTCCTAGTATTTTTCTTAAGTTAATTCCATGCTTTTACAATTTGACAATTCTGAAATTCGAAATAAAAGTTTTAATGTTTAGTGACTGTTAAAACCTACCACAAATAATAGATACTTTTAGAAACTGAATATGAAGTTTCTTTCACATATAATGAAATAAGATATATGATGAAATAAAATTTTAAACATTTCTATGGCTATAATCTGGCCAATAATTTTCCCATTTAACTTCTCATATAATATAAACTTTTCTTTTGTTTTAATTTTTAATTTTAATGCCTTGCGTTATACATGTTGCTTTTGCATGAATATAAATGTATGTTTTTTATATCTAGTTTTCTTTCTAAAAAAAGTGTATAAACAGTCAATTCATATATCATATTAAAATATTTTAATAGCAGATTGTTTGACAATACAGTACCAATACTATTATATACAATAATTTTTTGATTATTGCTTAATCTAACACATATCCAAGATAAATAAAATATTTAATGATTAATAATATATGGATGGTACTCTTCTGATAGTCAGGCATAACCACTTGTTGGCATTGTTTATGTACAAAAACACATAAAATGTTGTTTATTTGGCCAGAATTATCACTGATACAACAGTTCTGTTGTATTAGCCATTGCAGGCCACTTGATGGCATTGCACAGAAACATTATGTCCTGTTTTATGCTTTATGCCATTTTATGTGAATTTGCACAATTCACAGTTGGCTACCATATTGTCTGTGGGTGGTTGGATTTCAAGTGGCCATAACTTTTGAAATCTCCATAAGACTAATTTCATTTCTACTTAAATCATGCAGTATGACTTACTAAGAATTGTCACACCACCCCTACCCTTCCCTACACAACTCATAATATGTAAAACATTGGTTAAAGATAGGGCTGAACATGATTTAACTGAACTCATGTGAAAACTCATGTTTTTGCAAGAAAATATACAAGACAAATAAAATGACACATTGCAACAAGCAGATTGTTAAATTGTGGCAGTTGCCAATAACAGGAGGGAGATGTGTGGTGGCATTTACATGGATGGACTTATGGCTAATACAACAGTTCTGTTGTATTAGCCATTGCAGGCCACTGCACAGGAATATTACAGTCTGTTTTGTGCCTTGTGACACTTTATGAAAATTTCACATAATTCACAATTGGATACCATGTCTGAGGGTGCCTGGATTTTAAGTGGCCACAAGTTTTGAAATCTCCATAGCAGAGTAATTTTATTTCTACTTAAATCATGCAGTCTGACTCACTAAGAAAAGTCACACCATAGTACACCAGCAAGTCCATGAAACTCTACATTTGCAAAACAACCTCACAATTCTCATGTCAGTCATGCTCCTGCAAGTGAAGCTATTTGATTTACACATGTTTCCAAAGCAAAATGTTGTGATTCTATGAAATAAATCATCAATAAAGTAAAAAGAAAATGATAGTTGAAAAAGTCAAAAGTTTTGGTTTTTATTTGACTTTTTTTTCAGGGTGTGTGTGTGTGTTGATAAAACGTTTGTTGTCTCTGAGACAAAAGTTAGAGACAAAAGTTATTTTTGGTTTGTTTTTATTTAAAAAAAAGATAGAATAAGATTTTATTTAAAAAACAAGTGTTGGTGGCCTAGCGGTTAGCATAGCTGCTTCCAAGCTGCTGACCCAGGTTCAATTCCTGGCCAATGCTTTGACATATTAAAAAAAAGGTAATACAAATAAAATATAATAAAAATTGGTTTTAAAAATAAAAGTTTTACTATATCAGTGGTAAAGATGTGTTTGTGTATTCCTTTTGTTATTGTAATTTGTTAGCAGGAAGAAAAAACTGTTTCCAAAAAAAAAAAAATTGTGATTCTACGATATAAATCAATAACAAAAAAAAGAAGAAAATATGTTTGTTTTGTTTTTATTACAAAAAAAGGTAGAACAAGATTTTATTAAAAAAAAAGGTAATAGAAATAAAATGTAATAAAAATTTGTTTTAAAAATCAATAGTAGAAAAAAAAAAGATGTAGAAAAAATTCCTCGTGGCTTGGGAACGTTACATTTGATTGTTTTTGCATAGAAGCAACACTATCAAGTGGCTGTGCCTGGCTATCAGAAGAGTACCTAATATACAGATAAATAAAGACTTTCTTTTTCTGATTTTAAGTTGGAACATTTGGTTTAATAAAATGAGTATAGATATCATTATACAAGCTAGATTTTAATACCATTAGATCTTGTTTCTGTTAAGTTTTAAGCAATTTGTATAAAATAAAATTTGCACATTATACTTAAAATATTTATTTTCTTTATTATTTAAAGTGTACGGGAATCTTTACACTTTATTATTAATACGAATACCACAATAATCTTCCAGCCAAAACAATGTGAACTGATTGTGCAAGACAGGCCATTTCAAATAATTTTTTCTAGAAACTTTTATGTTTATGGTAGAAAGGGAATCCTAATCAGGATGTAATTGAACTATAATTTATTTTAAAGACTAGATAATAGTGGACTAATTTGTCATCTATTTAAATGGATTGCATTAGTACAGACAAAAATAATTGTTAGTTTATAAAAAAACCAATTTTAGCTGACATGTAAAAGATTATTATAGTATGTGTATTTGAAAATCATTACTTTATAAATCTTATTATTTATTCTCATTCCTACTTATTTATAACCATTGTTTGTTTATGGGATTGCAAATAATAATAAAATTTATGCCTGCATTATGATTTGAAATGATGAGTCAATGGATTGAGCTTTGCTTAGATCATTGCTGACATAATGTTTCACCTTTAAAAATAACATCAATGATTAATCTATTACTGTACAATTTCAAATGAAAGTGAGATCAATTTTTATCTTATTAGAATCTTGCTTTGATATGGGATGATGGTGTATGTAAGTTTCTCAGAAATAATTCTAGGAAGTTAGATTTTAAAAGATCCTTATAGCATGAATGCATTTGAAGATTATTATTTCATGATTATTATTATATATTCCCTGCACTACACAACTGTTCATTATCTACAAGTTGTTAAAATTAATAAGGAGTATATATATATATATATATATAGTAACGGATTAAATAAATATTACGTAAATGAGATGTGGCATTAAGATCGTATTCATTCTAACCTGCAAACATTTATAATTTGTTAATGATGAGAATAAGAGCCAGGTTAGCTAGACATTTTATGACAACCTGGGTGGATGCCACTTACTAATCCAGTTATAGTGGCCTAACATCCTGTAGTCAAGGTGCATGTACAAGATATGAATGCTCTAAAGCTTGCTTTAAATGAATAGATGTAACAAACTCAAATGCAATATCCATCAATGATAGATCTTGCATTAACTCCAAAATAAAATAGAGAACTAAATAAATGTAGACATCAAGGACACCAAGATAAACGATAACAATACTAATTTTATTATAATTAATACACCATAATAATAAAGACATGCGCAAAAGTATCGTGGATCATCAATTATACAAAAGTTTGTTTAAAACATAGCATAAGTTTAATTTGTTAGCTTAAAGATTTATACAATTGATCATTTTTTAAAAATATAATCTGCCAACTATTTTTTTAGAAAGATTATTTCTATCATTTTTTTTAAAAAAAAAATAAATAAAGATATTCTTTTTAAAACATGATCAATAAATATTTATTTTTCATTGTTTACAATATATTTAACGACTAAAATTAATTAAAAACATTAGTACGTTTTTACAAATTACTTCCAGATTGGACGATTGAATGGTTTTAACAAATTATAAACAAATAGATGCATTTTTTTTTTTTGCATTTATTATATTTAAAGTTTTAATAAAATTTTCTGATAACACATAGGAGTAAACATTAAACATTAAAATGCCCGAGGGGTTTAATATATTTAATAATCCATTAGTACTTCATAAATTAAAAATAAAAACAAACGAAAACAAGATTAATTGAAAGAACATTAAAAATATTCAAATAACTTTATAATGCGTAATTATTTTAAAGTTAATTTTGTAATAAGATAAAAATATATATTTTACTTCCACAAATAATAATTGTAATAATATTAAATTATTTGTAGCATTGAGGAAGCAATAAAAATCTACAGTATATGTATATAATATTAATAATAATAAATAACGATGTTTTCAAATTTTACAAAAAATACTTGTCAAATATGTTTCGCATAGTCAAGCGTTGATGGCCAAGTGGTTAGCACAGCCGCCTTACAAGGAGTTGTCCCGGGTTCGATTCCCGGCCGATGCTTTGACACATAAAAAAAATGTTCAGCATAAATTTAATATCTTGCTACTATATTCATAATATAAATGCAAAATTATATTCTAAATAATAATATAAAATGACTATAAATTAAAATTCTAATATATACTCATTTGAATGCTATAATCTTTTGATTAATGCAAGACTCAGTATTAATTTCAAATTTAACCAATTGGTAAAGCTAAGCAGTATCATAAAAAATTAATCTTTTTAACATATATTACTTCAGCGTATATATATATATATATATATATAATTTACAACATATATAACGATTATTTAATGATGCTAACAATTAAGGATTTAATAACAATAGCAAACTCTCCATACAGTAATGCCACCAATTTCAAGCCCTCATAATTAATGGATGAAGGAAGGTTTAAACATAAAATCCATATTTAGTACCTACTCATTCAATATCTCCAAATTAGTTTCTAGCTTGTGGTTTTTATCAATGAGAAGCCTTGGATTTGAAAGTACTGTACCTAGATCTTAAGATCTAATGCAACCCTCCCACCCAGCAGGTATTGTTTACCTATTTGGTTAACTATAAAGCTAGGACTTTGTGCACAACTCTTCATGCATTTATTGATTGCATTTGGTGGCATCACTGTATGAAGAATTTGCTACTGTTATTAACAGCCTGTGTAAGCATATGAAATGTAATCATGTGATGAAATAAAGGATTTACTATCAAATTATAGCACATTTTAAAGCTCCATAGATTAAAAATACATTAATCTATTGAAGATAGATAATCAAGAAATTTTACTTAATTTAAATTTTCAAAAGTAGCTATACATTGATAATAATGTGATGCCAGTAAACAAAGGCTTAATAAAAATACAATGGCTCAGATTTGAATTGAAAGATCTAATTAATAAAAGGAAAAAAACCTAAAAATTGGTCTGGTAATGAAAATGAAGTGCTGTTATATTTGGCATTCCCAGATTACTGAAGCTGACTATAATATTATAAGAGCAGAACTGTTCTTGTTTACATCTACGTATTATCTTATTATTGGTATGGAACCTTTTTACTTGATGTACTCACTAAAAGCAATATGTTTAGTGATCCTGTTTGTTTTCATAAACAAAAACAAAAAACACTCTCATAGATATTTACAATTTTATGTTGTTATAAGATAATGATGATAGTAATAATAATAGTAAAACAAAGCATAAAATACTATTCCTAGAATGTGAATTTTTTTTATAAAAGAAACTACAGGTAATATTGGCATATTCTGATATGCTATTACTGAAAACTATATATTACTAATCTAAACATTCATATTTTGTTTACATCTAAGAATCCAGTCTCTCTTGACACCCAGAGAATTTAATACATCTCATATGAAGTGTATAAGGTGTCTTAAGTACTGATATAGATGAACATCTTAATATGGTAAAACAACAAGCATTACTATTATCAATATTCTTTCATGTTATAGATATTGGTCACAAGCCAGAGAGGCCATCTAGATTTTTAAAATAGTAGATAGTATGAACTAACAGAGAATTAAGTTATCTCTCATTTAAAAATCTTTTAAAAGCTCATTAAATAAATGGTTAATTTTTATATTAGATTATTCATTGATTATTAGCTTACCTTATATTTAACGTTCTATGATTAGATTGACATATAAACTTATATAATTGTTTGTAGAAACTCTAAATAAAATTATTCAACAAGATAATGATTGATGTGATTAAAATGAAAGATTGATGCAAAATTTGTGTTAATTACTATAGATAATCAAATTATACATAATAATGGTAAAAATAAACTAGTAATACAGAAATACTTTTGACTACTTAAATTGTAATCATTATCAACTAAATTTATACAGACAAAAATAAACATCACATGATTTTCCAGGATCTTTGTAAGTCAGTATTAGCAAATTGTCTATTTATTACAGAATTTTAAAATTGATTTATAAAAATTAGCTCTTTACTTTTTCATTTCTATGGTGTCTTTCTTCATGTAATATTTCCAAGAAATCTGAATTAATTAAAAGTAAATTTAAAATTAGAAGATTTTATGTGATTAAAGAAAGATAAAATAGTAGATTAAATATTTATATCATTTTTATCCATATAAAATAGTTGATATTGCATCCACATATAATTTGATAAATATGTTATTGTGCTTTTTAAAGCATAAAATATTTGGAATTATTATTAATTTGGTAACATTTGAAGGAACATAAACCAAAACTATTTTTCATCAAATATTTTTTAAAATAAATTTAAATTTAATATTATTTAGAAATAACATGAATATCCATTTTTTATTATTTACATTTATATTGATATTATAAAATTTATTATTAAATTTATTTAGTGTGTGTAAAATTTATATTCAATCATATATTACATTTATAAGTTTTTAGGAAAACTACAATATTTTAAATTTTGTCATTTTTATAAAGGCATAACGTTCTTCATTATGATATAACAAAAATTTATCATATGTTCTAATGGCACATTAAATGGATAATTTAAAAACTTTTTTATATAAGGTAATAAAGGTTCTGTAATTATAAAAGTAACAACGTATAAAATATTGAATATTTTTTTAATATTGACTAACATAAAATATGTATTTCAATACAGATACATCATAGAAAGTGATAATTGATTACTGAGGTGTAAGATATGTGCTAATGCAAAACTAGAGAAACAAAAACTATTAAGAAAGTCAATACTAATAGTTATTTGTGGTAATCATCTAAAATCCAGGCATGATTGCTTGATGGCATTGTTTATGTATCAAAACACATAAAAATGCTGTTTCTGCACCTGGACTTATGACTAATACAACATTTATATTGTATTACCCATTGCAGGCTGCTTTACATGACATTGCACAAAAATATTACAGCTTGTTTTATGCTTTGAAACTATTTATGCATATTCATTCTATTCATAGCTGATTACCGTATTGCTTGAGGGTGTTTTAATTGCAAGTCGGTACAACTTTTCAAATATCCATCATAGAGTAATGTCATTTGTAGTTAAATAATGTTGTAAATTATTAATAATTGTGATATGGTTCCAAACCTTTCCTAAAAAATGTTAATATGTAAAAAATTGGCAAATGGCATGTTCGAACATGCTTTGACAATGCTCATATGCTAAGTCATGTTTCAGCATGGAAATATACTAGACCAATAAAATGTCTGAGAAGAATGCACAATTTTTAAACTTTGCTGAATTGCCGAGTACAGAAAGTGAGGGTGTGTCCTTTTTTCAGGCACATAGTATCCTCCCAAATACCGGACTGTTTTTATTACAGCAATAAAATAAATAAAAATAAGCTCAAAAGTATTGGGATTATCTTTTTTCAGTGTGGTTAAAATAAATTACTATTTTTGTTAATAATAACAAAGTATGACCCCCCCCCCCAAGCAGTTTATTTTAGAAGCCAAAAAAAAAAAGGTAATTCAAATGAAATATAAATAAAAGTAAAAAGTAAGAAAAAGTTGTTGAAAAGAAAAAATTATTGACTTTTTGTTACAATTATTTATCCGAGGGTGGGGGTTTCAAAACAATTTTTTACCACCCAAAAAACACAAAAGTTACTTTTGATTTAATAAGAAAAACAATTTAGTCAACCCCCCAAAAAGGTAGAACAAAGTTGAAACAAGTCCCAAATAATTGTATTATATTTTTTCAGAAGGTTAATTCAAGTTTTTTCGTCATGAAACAGTCAAAAGTTTTAAAATCAGAAAAATAAACACAAAAATTAAATTAGAAAATTTGTTGAATAAATAAAAATGTCAGGTTAAAAAAACTATGAAAATGAATATAAAAATTTGTTTAATAAAAAAGAAATCATGTTATAAATTAAATAAAAAAAAATCATGATATATAAAAAAAAAGTTGCGGCCCCGGTAACATTACATTTGATTGATTTTGTATTGCATCAATGCCATCAAGCGGCCATGCCTGTATTTCAGATGATTACCAAACTTGCAAATAGTTTTAAAATATTAACTGACTTTGACTATCGTTTACATTTGAGAGAAATAAATTAGAAAATAACTAATATTATATTAAAAACTGCAAGAATGATAGCTGGTACAAAAAAGCAACAATTTACCAGTATATTTTCTGTTGTTAAAATAGGCATAACTTACTATACGAATTGCCACTCACTGCAAGCTAGAGTAATCAATAGATGCCAGAAGGCTTGTGCTTAAACTCCCCATCCAGCACCTACCCATCCAATATCCCCAGACTAGTTTCTGGCTTGTGGCCTTTGTCAAAGAGGAGCTTTGGATCTGAGAGTACTGCACCTAGATCTTAGGATCTAATGCAACCCTCCAGCACCACCTTTTATCTTTACTTAACTACAAAACTATGAGTCTTAAATTCAAGCTCATCAGCTACAGCCAGAAACTAGTCTGGAGATATTGGATGGGTAGGCACTGGATGAGGATTTAATGCACAAGCCTTCTGGAATCCATTGATTACTCTAGCTTGCAGTGAGTGGCAATACGTATCATGAGTTTTGTTTGTTTTAACAACAGAGATGGTGTTCATGTAATGTTTATTGGCTTAAATTTTCTATTGAGACTAGAGAATATATGAAGAAAAAAGAAGAGATATAATAATTTTTAAAAATAATTCCTTAAAGAGAATTGAATATCTAGAGCTTTGTAAAATAATATAAAAAAATTAATAATAAATTTAAGAAAATATAATTGTGAATGGATAAGAAAACTATAAAATTATATAGGAATAAAAAAAGAAGAATTATACAATAATAAAGAGCAAGAAAACGAAGCATCACCTATACTTATTCCATCTTCTAAATTGCCTGCATTTTAAATGAAGATGTAAAAAGTGCAATAAAATTTATTAAGAAATGATGAAATTATAATTAATATTTTAAAAAAAGTAGATGAAAATAGAAAAATCTTGACAAAGTTATATACTAATGACTGAATGGTAAAATATATGAGATGATGTGAAGAATAAAATAGTGATATTGATATATAGTAAAGACGATAATTAAGATATTAGAAATTACAGATATATAAGTCTTATCAGGTTTATGCAAACCTTTATCAAGTTAATTTACAACTTGTTTCCACCGACTATTAAATTATAACCAAACAAAAGAACAAGCTGACTCTAAAAGTAGTTTTAGTACAGTGGATAATATTATAGCATTGAGAGAAGTAATAAAAAAATTCAATGAATATAATTTGCCATTATCTTTGGATTTATAGATTATGAAAAGCGTTTGACTCTATAAGCATTTGTCAGTGAGTAATGCTTTAGATCATCAAGATATATACACAGAATATTGTATATTCTAAATAATATTTTTCAAAAATGAAATAGTGATGATAAGATTAGCAGTGAGAACAGTGTGCATCAGAGTGACTATATATACTATAGCAGTTTTGCAAAAAGTATTTTATGAATTAAAATGAGAAATCATGGGATAAAAAGTAATTTAGATTTTGTAAATGATCTAGTTGTTAGTGTAAATAATGCATCACAGATTCAGTGATTTTTTATTATATATGATCTTAAAAAAGGAAAACATTTTTTTGAAGTTGAGTATCTTCTGAAATTCAGTGCGCCTAGAGATCATTATTGGATTAGAAAGGCTTTGACCACATCTGCATTCTTATCACCAAACCAGAAGATATTCTTTGATGAAGTAGATACTAAAGACATTCAACACACATATTAGATGATGGAAATAGTCCAATATAAAAATACAGCTAGACACTAACAAGTTTGCACTCCAGATATAGAAAATTACTATTGAATCTTCTGATCTGACTGTAACCAATGGTATAAAATTGACCATAAACTGTGATCTACCTCTCATTGAGAGTGAATCTATCAAGGTGGAATGAAGTCATTTTTTGCTTTATTGCATATTTGGTATTGTTTTAGTTTTTGCATATTCGTATGTTTATTTTAAAAATCATGGTTTATTTATATATATCATTTGTAGATTTTATGTTTTTTATGTTATGTTTGTTTTTGATTTGTGTAATTTCTTGTTTTTGTACCAAGTTTCTGTTCTTATGCATTGGTTACTCTTATATACTCCTAGGATGCCTGTACACTTGCTGCTCAGACTGTGTTGCCTTTTTAATTAATTGCTGTTTAGTCTTCCTTTGCTATTTAAATTATGTAGTTTTTGCATCTGAATAATATCAGTATTAATGTGAGGGGTGTATATTCTCTCAAATGGCTATTTGCTATCAGCAATTGGATCCCTGAATTTTCTCCTCACATTAATTTCTTCTCAGGGACTAAACATTATATACATTTTGATATCAATCTTGTTAGATAATTTGGGAGGTTGGATTTTTACTGTTTTCAATCCAATACTCCAGCTGCAAGGGTTGGAATTTGAGTTCATTATAAACCACCATTTGATTTTTTTAACATTCTTTATCTTGATCAAATCATGACTGTCATTACCTTTTATTATGTTGACATTACAGTGAATGTTATTTACCACAGGCAAAACTCACTATACGTATTGCCACACACAGCAAGCTAGAGTAATCAATGGATGCCAGAAGGCTTGTGCATAAAATCCCCATCTAGTGCATACTCATCTAATATCCTCAGACTAGTTTCTGGCTTGTGGCCTTCATCAGTGAGGAGCCTTGGATCTGAGAGCACTGTACCTAGATCTTAGGATCTAATGCAACCTCCAGCAAACACTTTTTATCTCCACTTAACTACAAAACTATGACTGTATAAGCTAATGAGCTTGGATTGAAAATATTAAGGTGTTTTCAATTTAAGACTCATATATATAGTGAGTTTTGTCTGTTTTAACAACAGTTATAAGCAAGCATAAGAAATGGTGATCATGTGATGTTTATTGGCTTAAAACATTATTTATCTTTATAACAGACCCACTCTTATACATCATATGTCATATTAATCTTATTCTTTCATCCAACATTTTTCCTTCTCTCCTTTTTGATGAATTTAATATGTCTTATATTGATTTTGTAGCTAAATATATTGATGAAGGTCAAACACTCCATAATATCACATACTTCTATACTTTAAAATCTCTCATTGACATTTTATTTTATTCACCTGATCTGCATTTTATAGTTAATCCTTCTTTAGAACCAGTATTTTTTTCTGATCATTTGGCACTCATCATGCAAGTGGATATTAATCTTTATACACAAACTGTTCTTTACTACAATGATACATTAAGAGTATTGATTAAGGTTACATTTCTGGAAGTAGTAATCTTGGAAAGTTATTTTTATTTTAAGAAGTCTGATATCCATTTTCAACAAGTGTCTGTAGCTTGGTTTTCTTTTATCAATATTATTCAATTGGAGATTAAATATTTCACTAGTAAAAACAAATCACCTTGGCTTTAGTTAGAGAACTGGGTTCTATTAATTTGAAATTGAAAGGCAAACACCAAAGTAAGAACTCTCAATCTATTTTGGCAGGGTATCTTTCTACTAGAAAGGCCAAAATATTTTTGCTCAACCTCATAACTGGTCAAAAGAGTAAATTCGCTGGGGTTTTTCTTATAAAAGTAAAAAAAAAAACATTCCTTCTTCAATTATTGTAAATAAAAATTTTTTCACAGAACTCAATATGTTACTTTTTATTTTTTATTATATTGAATCTAAGTTGCAAGTTTTCAGATGTCCTGACCTGCCAGTATTTACTTTTGGTGAAAGTCATCACTGTCATGATATTACAAAGTCTGACATTATGCTTAAGGTGCAATTTTTACCTGATAACACACATCCTGATCCCCATGTGATTCCTAAATACATTCTCTTGCATATTAAATTTTTATGGTACCAATCATTATGAACTTACTTGACTTTCTTTCTAAACAAATTATCATATCGATAAGTTGTATCCAGTTTTCTTAGTTCCATTTTTCAAGTAAAATACTTTTTCTGTAAATAACCTTCATCCTATCTCTATGTCATCTTTACTTATCAAAAATATTAAAAACATCATTAAAGAGAAGTTGCAGCCTTCCTATTATTCTACCTTCCAAAGAGTTCTTCCATTTCTGATGCTATCACCCTGTTTAAACTTTTATTCACCAAGTCAGAACCATTAAAACAGCTAATCACATAGAAGTACAATTTGATATTTTATCAGGTTTTTATTCTATGCCTATTGACACCTTTATTGAAGCATTACAATTGGTTAACCTTCCCATTTATATTCTTTACATTTTAGCTAACCTAATAAATACAAATTTTTTTATCCCTCTTAATGGAAAGTTATACCAGGAATCAAACTTCCTAACTTTATTCCACAGAGTTAATCATTGAGAAATTTGTTTTTATTACATATATAAATCTGATGCTACTGAAAATAGAAAGAAAACTGCCTGGTATCTATATTCCACAGATTGATAAAGCAGTCAAGCATATATTGTTCATGGATGATCTCATTATTTTGGTTCTCTAAGAAGTGCCGTCCTTTACTTATTTCTATTTTGGAAAAAAATATATGGCACACTATAAACTTCAGTTTAATCTTAATAAATCACTCACATAGAACCTACTCTCAGGTAATGTTGTTTTTATGCTCTTCATTCCTGGTTCTTCATGACTTTGTAAGATTTTCCACTTATAAATCTATGAGAGCTATGGTAGTATTTATTCAGAACTATATTGTTACATCTGCTGAAATTATAACTAATATATTGTCTAAAGCAAATCTTTCCCTTCATGCAAAACCTCTCTTATCAACATCCTGATTTTTTTCAAAAACAACTTGCAATATGCTCATTACAAACTATACTAATGCTTTTAAGAAAGTTAATCTGCTTTGCTGTAAACTTATTTGGACTAAGAGTAGTTGCAATCACTACTAGAACTTTACAGAAACATGCCAAATAGTAATCTCTTCTATCACTCTATCCCTAGCTTTTACTTTCAGGGAGAATTTAATATTATTTTTATTGTCTCTGTTTATTTACATGCTGTAAAATTTATTTTAATCACCCCACTGATGAGTCTCTATCCAGTACAGTTAATTTCTTTCACTGCTTAATCAAATCCACTGCTGCTTATAATGATCTTAATATTTACCCATTCTTTAGAAAAATACTCTTTTGAGAAGTTTACAACATGATTTGTAGTGCATCAACTTTTACCACCTCCATCTCTCCTTACTATCAGCAGTAAATAAATAATAGAAAATCCAAATTCTGGTATCTAAAACCAAAACATACTGATTTCCTTATAAAAATCAATTTACAAGCTTTTTATATTAGCCATTTCTTATCATAGAAAATGGAAAATGCAAGTATTGAACCTCTTCATTTTTTTTATCATACATCTGGGGAAACAATACATCATTTCCTGTTCCAGGGTCTTGCTCTTCTTACTTATAGAAATATCATTGAGTCAATTCCCATATCATGTGTTTTTTCTATTTCTACTCTCATTAATAGCATAAAGCAGGGCCTTTTCCTTTCAATTAGGATTACTATTTTTCTTATATTTACCCTTTTTGGTTCCTAAGATGCTGCTTTTACTACAACCTTACATCTAGATAATTGCAACCACTGATTTACAATGAAATTTCAAAAATTAAAAAGAGACAGACCACTTGGCCCTCTAGATATTGATAATGCTATATGAAGTTTGGTATCACTTCCAACCCCATTATAAGTGATTATTTTTTTTATGATTTTGTTATGTTTTTATAAAATGTACTTCTAATTTATTCACCATTGAATTTGTTTCTTTTTGATGATAAACTGTGCAATATCCAATTGAATTTCGAATCAACTTTTTCAAATTTGCAAAAAAAAATTTTTGCCTAATAAAATTATTTATTTTCACTTTGTATTTTGTCTACTATTTTTTTTTTGTATTCAAAGGCCACAAATTTACTTTTTAAAAATAAAAAAAAATTGTTTGCTTTAAAAAAAAAAAGAAAGTAAAACTAAAGTTAAATATAAAAAAACCTAAAGCAATTTTCAATGGATTTTCTCAGAAAATAAAAATTGATATTCATGAATTAAAAAAATTTAACAATTAAAAATAACTTGATCATTATTATAGATGGAAACATAATGGAAAGAATTAGCTATATAATTACTTTAGATAGAACATTTTAGTGGAAATCATTTGATGTTTTTTTTCATATGTCAAAAACGTTGACTGGGAAGCAATTCGGGCCAGCTGCTTGGAAGGCAGCTATGCTAACCACTAGGCCACTAATGCTTGACATACCTATGTGTTTGAAAATAAAGATTTTTAGTAGATTTGTTGGTAATACAATTTATGATGATCCACACCGCTCTATGGTGCTGTTACTAGTGCAAAACAAATAGATATAATGTTCCCAGACTTTTTTAAAAATGAAAATATAGATATATTTTTACGATTTTTTAATTTTTTTTACAGTGTTTTTTTTGATAATAAATCTATAACAGTTTTTTTTGGGGGGGCGGAGGGGGTTTGTGTGTGTTTTTTAATGGGTTTATTTCAATTTTTTAATAACAAATATAACTTTTTTTTTTGGTTTTTAAAACCTTCGGTCTTTTTTATTTTTAAAACATCCCATATTTTTTCAACAACCTTCTGTCTTTTTTTTCTTTTTAAAACATTCAGTCCTTATAACTTTTCTTTTTTTTTGGTTTTTTTTTTATTGATTTTAAAAACATTTTATTATTTTTTTTTTATTTACCAGGGGTTCAAAAAGATTAACTTTTATTCATAAACAAATACATAGAATAATTTTTTTTTTTGGATTTCCATATTTATTTTTAAACTATAATGCTTGTGTAACAAAATCAAATAAACTTTCATTGCATATATATGCTTCACTGTAGCTCATACGATCTGTTGTTCAGACATTTGTTTATCTCGCAAACGCGACTTTCGCGTGAACTTTGCCGAATCTGATTTATACTCCTCATTTTTTAAATTGTGTCACCTAAAAAAAAAGTAGGGACGTTTGCGATATAATTATAATTTGTAGTTACTCATAAAAATTAACTCCATTAAAAAAAAAAAAAGATTTTAACTGCTACAATTTTTGTGATTACAAATGTAGACACTCTCATATGATATGCTGTTAACAGGTCATTACTAACATCTATATAGACTATCACAACACATTGCTAATAATGTTCACATGCCAGCGATGTTGGGGAAGTGTTGACTGCATCAACATCAAGTGTTTCAACAGTTTTATATGAGCGGCCTTGTAAACAGCATATTTCTGTGCTTTTGCATAGAAACAGCACCATCAAATGGTGTGGATCATTACTTGCTAATATGAAATTTGTAGATTTAACAAACAACAAAAGCACAGTAACTTAGACCACTCAGTAAATTTGAGATTTATATTAGAAGTAATAATAGAATGAAAATCAAACACATTGTGAGAAAAGAAATCAGTATTATTTAAACAACTAAGAGACTGAAATGGAATAGGATTAGACACATTTTTAGAATAAATAAATTGACACTAGTATTTTTAAATTGGATTAGAAGAGATAGTAAATGAAATTTTAAAAAAGCTACATATAAGATCGATGCATAAATGAAGAAGGTTTGTTGATATATTGTGAAGAACAGAAGCTAGAGGTGAGAGAAATTGAATTAAACTTGCAGAGACCTTCATTAAGCAACGGATTGATAATAACTAAAAATTATATATATATACTTGTATTTATGATAAATGCTATTACAAGAGAAGGCATTCAAATCATTTTTATCTTGGATTGTCCAATCCCCAGACCGGTTTCGACCTATGGGTCTCTTCAGTGAGGAGTTGGGACATTAGATTCAAAAAACCAACTTAAGCAAAGCATTTATCATAAATAAAAAAATAAAAAAGCTTGTTTAGAGCTCATTAGCATGCTCTTAATTTTACATATTTGTAAGTGCAAGCTATATATAAGTCATGTGACATCTGACTTTTTATTATTACTATTATTGTTTTGCTGATGGGGATTTGGCTAAATTAAATGGCTAAGCCTACTAATATATGGAGTATCTGAATGAAGTTCAGGCCCATATGATTTTTTCAGTTGGAGAGCTGACTTTAAAGACATGTAGATGTCTAAAAGTTTCAGATTTTCTTCTAACAATTAACTTTTAGATAAATGCTTTGCTTGAGTTGGTTTTTTGAATCTAATGTCCCAACTCCTCACTGAAGAGACCCATAGGTCGAAACCGGTCTGGGGATGGGGACAATCCAAGTTAAAAATGATTTGAATGCCTTCTCTTGTAGTAGCATTTATCATAAATAAAAAATAAAAAAGCTTGTTTAGAGCTCATTAGCATGCTCTTAATTTTACATATTTGTAAGTGCAAGCTATATATAAGTCATGTGACATCTGACTTTTTATTATTACTATTATTGTTTTGCTGATGGGGATTTGGCTAAATTAAATGGCTAAGCCTACTAATATATGGAGTATCTGAATGAAGTTCAGGCCCATATGATTTTTTCAGTTGGAGAGCTGACTTTAAAGACATGTAGATGTCTAAAAGTTTCAGATTTTCTTCTAACAATTAACTTTTAGATAAATGCTTTGCTTGAGTTGGTTTTTTGAATCTAATGTCCCAACTCCTCACTGAAGAGACCCATAGGTCGAAACCGGTCTGGGATGGGGACAATCCAAGATAAAAATGATTTGAATGCCTTCTCTTGTAGTAGCATTTATCATAAATAAAAAAATAAAAAAGCTTGTTTAGAACTCATTAGCATGCTGTTAATTTTACATATTTGTAAGTGCAAGCTATATATAAGTCATGTGACATCTGACTTTTTATTATTACTAATATATATTTGTAGTTAAGTATTATATATATATATATCATTTAGTTCTTGAATTAAACTTGCAGAGACCTTCATCAAGCAACGGATTGATAATAACTAAAAATTATATATATATTTGTAGTTAAGTATTATATATATATCATTTAGTCCTTGAAGCTATTTTACATTTTCTATTAAAATTTTTTTGTTATAATAGATAGCCTTAAATTTTTTCATTATTATTTTTCATTTTTTTACTACTTTTTTTCTTCAAAAAGGCAGTTAGTATTATTTAATATCATAATAATGGAAAGTGTAATTAATACAGTTTAAAGTTATTAGAAGTTCTATTCACCTAAAATTATATCTTACTCTTATATTTTAGCAATTAATATTAGCTAATTTAAAAGCAACTTCCTTTTGGGATATATTTTATCCACCTAGCTTACTAAATCGTTTAATGTATGAATTTTAATACGCTTGTGTCAACAATTTAAGAGATAATAGATACACATTTAGATTTTTTTTCCTCTTCACATTACAAAATTTAATCGTTTAAGTTGTGTATATTTCTAATATAGTTTCTATTCTTCAACATATTTTGTGGAATTTGAAATATTACTATGACATATTATTAAAATTATATAGAAACAATTTACAGAAACAAAAATAATTTTAATATAAGGCTACTGTCTCCAATAAATATAACAGATTAAAAAGAATAAAATCAAAGGGAAATTTTAAATATGTTTTTTATTGTTAATTTTTAATTGAAAGTTTAACTTTTCAAAGATGATAGAAGTTAATGGCGTTTATATATATTGTATGAATTAATAAATATTTAAATATTTAAAGAGAAAAGGCTTAAATTGATTTAAATCTTTTCATTCTAGCTTAGCGCTTTTTTGGTACTTCGAATATCATAATCATAACTTTATGAATCAATTTAGCTAAAATTTGATGTTATCTGTATTTGTTTATTTTTTGCCGGAATCGGATTTGCAAAAAATTAAATTTATTGTTTTTATCCAAATCTATGTAAATGTTGTTAGAGGGGCCATTTTTTAGATAGAGGGATGGTAGCTTCTTTTTTATTTAATGGGTACTTATTTTACCTCCTTATCTACAATATCTGCTTTAGAGAGATCAAACTCATGGTCTAATTGCACCTCATGCTCCAATAATATTGAAGAGTACTTGTTGCTTCTCCCCCCCCCGTTATATAAGTAGTTGTGTTATGCCAGTCTTATGGACAGGTTTGCCATTGTCTCACCATAATATGTATTTGAGCAATTAATATTTTTGTACTTTATTCTACAGATTACTTGGTCTGCAAAATATTAATTGTTCAAATACATATTATGGGAAGACAAAGATGAACCTGCCACAATTCTGGTACTACACAACTACTTATATAACAGGGCAAAAGAAAGCAACAAATACTCTTCAATATTCTTGGAGCATAAGCTGCAATCAGGACATGATCCTGATCTTTCTAAAGCAGATATTGCAGGCACTAAACAAGTTGACAGAGAAAGAAAGTTTGAGGAGGCATGGACTATTGCCAAGACAAGTGCAGATTAAATAAAAGAGATGTTAGCATTCCCCTATCTAAAAAATGACCTCTCTAACAATATTTACATAGATTTGAATAAAAACAATACATTTAATTTTATGCAAATTCAACAAACAATAAACTAATATAGATATCAAATTTTAGTAAATTGATTCATAAAACTGATCATGACAATCAAAGTAGTGAAATTGTTAAGCTAGAATAAGGAGATTTAAAGTAATATGTCTTTTTTGTTTAAATGTTTAAACATTTATTAATTTATTACAATTAATACAAAAAAGAAGGTAAATAGAATTACTTATTGTAATGGTATAAAAATGAACAACACAGAAATGAGACTATTTTACATGCCCACACTATGAATGCCAAATTTGTACTAGCATAGAAATGAAGACATGAGAATTCCTCTTGTTAAAGTCTTTGGACAAGATATATCTGTAACAGTGCAAAGTGAGGAAAGGACTTAATTATTATATTTATTATAATAAAATACAAACACGTATTAACATTAAAATCTGTAATAAAATAAATTGATCATTTGGGAATGTTTATTCTTATATGCGCTATGAATAGGTAAAGTTAAAATCTATAATAATATAAGCTGAGTTACTTATTTATATAGTGCTGAAGCAGTGCATATCTACCTGTAGATATACTTGCTTCATGTACTAACCTATCTCTCAGCATCGAAAAGAGTTATTAATAATATCATCCCACAATACATTAAATATAGGCACATGTGTGTGTGTGCAATTATAGTAGGTAAATGGTTAAAGTAAAATGGACTTCATTATCAGACTTGGCAATCTTAGGTAAAGGAAATATTTAAGTTATTTATTAGAAACTTTCAGCTAAGTTTAAAGTGTTTTAAAACCATTAAAAGCATTTGCAAATATTAAAAATTGAATATACAATGGAAGAGTGATTCAAAATGCATTAAGTGAAGTAACCTGTGTACTGTATCCATAGAGCTATGTAAAAATAGTTACAATTTAGCACCTTGACGAGGAAATACATTGTACCAAGAAAGTACAAATACAATACACAGCTGGACAGTGTGGTGACAAAATGAAAGAGATGCATATAAGGAACATCTGCAATTAACTTTTGAGAACATGCTGGAGACAGAAATGTAGAAATATAAGGGGAGAAATCTCATTGTTAATGAATATCAAGAAATATAGTTATAAGCATATAGAGTGAAATCTTAATCTAATAACTTTTAAATGAGAGTATTGTATTATTGAAAATAGCAATAAAATATTGGAAACATAGTAAAAGAACTTTATCTTAATATGTAAATTTTTATCCTTCACAATGTTTGCAGTACCTGAAAGAATGGCTGAGTAAGCAGCATTGGTTTCTCCAGGTCATAGGGCCAGGGAGTTAGGCATCCTAGTTGTTTCAGAGTAAAATGTAAGGAAAGAGACTGTCCTCATTGCTACCACTTGTTATTCCTCATGAATTCACTCAGTCATTATCAAAAAGTCAATTAGAATGTCAGTAAATTTTTACTAATGTATTTTATTTTTTTAAACTGTAAGTAAATCTATCAGTCTTGCTTGGTCTTAACCTAGTAACCTTGGTAAAACATATTTCTTGACCTAAATATTAATATGTAATTTATTATTTTATTCAATTAAGCTAGTTGATAATTCAGTTATCATGTTATAATTATATTGTTATTATATGTGTAATTATTCGACTTTACATGATGGAGAGATCTATAATTAGTTAATGAATCTTGTTTATGCTCCTTTCAGATTCTGGCCAGATCCCAGATCCCTGAGGACCATCCGAGTCAGAAAGACACCAAAAAAATCAATAAGTGAAATTAGTGAATAATGCATAAATCATCCAAAATAGATCCCCCCTCATGATAAATTATAACTAATTTATTTTGTATCAATTGTGTATAAAAATGATGAATCATAGTCCATATAAATTAACTCCTAAATTCTAAGAAAGTGCCATAATTACGTACCTTCAGTAACAATGTTTTAAGTATTTAAGCCGTCAACTACTAAATTATAACCTGTTTATCTATATATGTAATGTGTTGAAGTCATAAATAAACTTATTTCACTGAATGTACAATAAGGAAAATATGCTGAATATAAATGAAAACAATCCTCACTTATTTAGTAACATATATACATATAATGTTATTGAAGATAAACCTTAAGACACATGATAAATGTTAATGTCAAATAAGCCGTTAGTGTGATTGTCTGCCCATGTTAATATATAACATATTAATTATTTCTCATAGCCAGATTCGCTGTCTATTTTAAATGCTTGTGTGGGTTTAAATGCTATATAATTATTATTGTGAAGTGGCAATCATAGGTGAATTATTTTTTTCTCATTAATAAGCCAATGGACTGTATTAGAGTCCCTATAATTGATATAATTATTCTTGACTGGTTTACAAGGCTAAGCTTACCCCAAATTATATATATTAGGTGTGGTTTTCCTTTATATGCCTGTCCAAAGTGACAGTAGGCCCATCCATCAGTCTGGTGCCAAGGAGCTTGATCTTCTGATGTACACCGGTCTGAGTTCTGCAGATACTGGAGAGTTGCTGCGACATCAAATCCCAGATATAGGATACATGGCATAACTCTTGATCTCCAGAATTCAAGGTACTCTAGGTTGGAAGCAGATATACCTCTGAGGCCTAAGACTTGAACCTATTCCAACCACTGCCTTTATCTTCTAAGGGAAATATGCTTTATTTTAGCTTTAGCCTCTGTGAAAGAGTCAGTAAGGTTTCCATAAGTAACTTGCATTTGTTTAGTCATTAAATTTCCATATAAATCCTAACCAACCAAGTTCAAACTCAACACAAGATAGCTAAGTAAATGCTTGATTAAGCCACATTGGATAGTATGGGCAGCCAGTCATTATTATGATAGCATATTAAGGCACTGTATATTTATGTAACCATTATCAGTCATCATGTTGTAATAACTGGCAAGTAGTCTATTTATAACTGCCATTTAGGAATGTTATATATAATTCAGTCACTAGTGTTTGTCTGATAAATATTTAATTGCACACTTTATATATGTATATGTACCTATAATTTGTGGTTGGGGTCCAATGCACACTCTGGGAGTGAACATCAATATAGTTTATAGCTAGAAAATGAACCCTGAGATAGAGTATCCATGTCCAATCTGATGAGTTAAGCTATGACATATGGGGAGAGTGAGTGGTTACCATAAAGGATGTTAACTGGAGGGTGGAGACAAAGAAGGTCAGTGGGTTTAAACCTAGAACAGGGGTAGCTCTGAACCAGGTGGTTAATAGCCAGACTTGGTCTTTCCATCTTGATAACTAGTTATACAAACTTAACTGGTACAGTGCTATGTTTTAATCTGTAACAATCACTAACGATCACTCCTCTGCATGTGCTGTAAACTAATAAACATTTTAAAGAAATACCCTCATTTCCAAACACAAAATAAAGCCTTTTAAAAAGATAGAATGAAACACACTACTTTCATAATCTAAACAGATATGTATAGGCAAATCTTAAGCATTTGAAAATGAGAGTGTGAAGATATTAATAAATCACTTTTAATTACATTTGCCATGTTTTTATTATTGACATCTGTGAAATTTTTACAATTTATGGTATGCCAGTATTAGATGTAATATTAAACATATATATATAATGAGTTATTTATTATGTAGTACTATATAAATAAAAAAATTATATATATGGTTAATATTTCATCTAATACTGATATGCAGGTAATTGTAAAAAATTTGCAGACGTCAATAATTAAAACATAGCAAATAGGAATTAAAAGTGATTAATTAATATATTCACACTCTCATTGCCAAATGCTTAAGATTTGCCTATATATATATATATATATATATATATATATATATATATATATATATATATATATATATATATATATATATATATATATATATATATATATATATATATTCTATTTTTTCAAAAATTTTATCTTGCATTTTGAAAAGACAGCATTCTTTAAAAGTGTTTATTAGTTTACAGGGTATGTGTAGTGTAGTAATCCCTAATAATTGTTAATAATATAAGTTGAAAAACATCAAATTTGTAGTAATATAAATAGTCTAGCTAAAATTGATAGAGCTACACAAATTGATCAAACCAAATCTGCAATGGAATAAAATTTAAATAATCTTATTTATGATGTACAAATAAAATAAACCAAACAAATTTTAAAATTTATTAATAATATTTATATACTAAATAAATATCAACCCAACTAGATGCCAATATTGAGTATAATATTTGAAAAACACATGTCATTGTTAATAACGTATATTGGTATTCCTTCATAAATAACTATTACTAAAATACTAAAATTTATACTATATTAAAGCAAGAACAAAATTATTTAAGCTTGATAATCATATAAAATTTTATGATAAATAATTTATTAATTAGCTTTCATATTAAAACGGTACCAATTAATGTTCATAAAACATTAGATTGACTTTTAATAATTATTGAATTCTAGTACAATAATAAAATTTTTATTATTTGGTTAATTGAATTTTATATGTTTATGTTTGCAATAAGACTCCAAATTATTATTGCTATATCATATATGAACTAATTTAAATAAGACTATTAAATCAATTCAACAAATAATAATTTTATTTGCAAAATAAAACCTCTACACTAATAATTTAAATCAATGTATTATAAAATCTGATATTTGTTTGAAATGTAAGATGGTGTGAAGATATTACACATTTTTAAACCACAAAGAATATATATATATATATATATATATATTGTAATGGTCCACATTTTTCACCTGAAAAGAGTAAATGCATTTCACTATGGTCAGACCTAAGGTCATTTAGTATGATGCTGTGACTGTCATGATGAAGTACCTAACCTATAAGCATATCTACCTCCAATAGACTACCTCTAAGTTTACACATTAAATTTAGATACAATTTGGCTAGTACATCCATACCTCACCCCTTTTTCAGGTTCCATTATGCCTCAGTATTCAAACTTAGGGAGAAATCTGCCTTTGGTTCTCTTCAGGGGTGAATTTACACCAAATAGCAACTACCCCACCTTTATACAGGTTCCAATTAATTTAAAAGATCTATCCAATAATATTACTGGATTATTATATAACAATGAAATGTGTGTGTATGTATATATTTATCTGGTTATAAGTTGAATGAATGTATGAAAGGTTTCTATAAACTAGAGACTAGTTTAATTTAAATCAAATTGACAATGTTTATTAAATAAAACAAAAATTCAAAACTTTTTAACATGATAATTGTGTGTGTCAAGAATGTATTTCTAGCATATAAACAATTAAATGTGCTATGCTAAACCCTTACCCATGGTAGAGACACATAACACAACAAATGAAAATAATAAAATCATTATGACCATGAAGCTGACTCGTTTATTTACAATATTATATAAGCATATGTGTAATAGCCTCATCATCCAATTCCAGTAATTGATGTTTTATCTTCTTTGGGAATCCCCTACCTATGTACAGTACCTAAGTTTGATAGAAAAGAGCATGCATATGGAAAGATTAGTCACTAATACCAAAAAAATAAATTTAAACAATTGTTAGTTAACAATAAAAAACATAAAATCTGTCCTGTAGTAAGTGCATGAGCTTAATATGGTATGATATCAAAAACCTTATTTTATTCTATATTATAGTAGTGATGATCAATGTCAAATCACTATGGAGAAAAAACTGACTTCAACCCTATTTAACATAAATTTTTTTTGATCTAACTTGATAATTTTTCACCCTTTCATTTTGTTACTTTCAATCATAATGGACTCTTCCAACTTATAGACACATTTAAGCTTCCAAGTGTGGAGACAAATAAAACTAGAACTTTACAAATATATATGAAATAAAAAAAACATAATAAATAAAAACATTCTTTAAATCTTTTTCATTGATGTCCATGAGTTTGGCAATAATGTCTTTTATTGATACAGTCTACCTCTCTTCAGATCATTCTTCTCCATTAAATCATTCATCACTCTCTAGAATTTTTCAGCAATGTGCTTGAAATGATGTTTCCATTTTATGTATTTGCTTTCCTTCTTGATCCATTTAGACATTTATTGTAGGATACTTGGTGTTTGTTTAGACATTATACAGGAAAGTAGATTAAGTCATTGTGCTTTTATGGTCTGGACAGTAGCAATCCAGTCCTATTACAATGTTAATTTAACCAAGATACACTTCACAGCAGTTTATAACACATATTTTTTTGTGATTTGCTATTAGATATTTAATGGCTTATATAAGAAAAATTTACTCCATCATTTTATTTAAAGGCTGTTGGTGTTCTATTTCTTCTTTTAAACATCGGTTGTAATTTTTTATAATTTTATGATAGAAAAATTATATGGATAATATGGAATATTTGAACAAATAATCCATCCTCTCTTGTATTCAAACATTTGATCTTAAGGTGTTGGCTTTATAAGTTATTGCATCATTTGAAAAATAACAAAAGATGATGGAGATGAACTGGGTTTGTTTTTATACCAAGCTTAGTTTTTGGTGTTTAATACACTAGCTTTTCCATTTCTTTTTCCATTGCTGTGGCTGTCTATTGTTGCACATATTATATTGGTTGTAGTTAAAAAAATAAAATTATGTCACAAAATTGTATTTTTATTTTCATCACTTGCTTACCTAATAACTGGTTTGACATTAGGTCATTGCTATGTTTACTAAGTCTAAGTCTTAATTCATGATGTAAATCACCTTGATAATTAATTCATTGTTGATATACATATGTATTTGATTGGTTTCTTTAATTGGGCTTTTATTTTTCATTAAATAAAAGAAATTAATTCATTGTGACATCATCTGACTGGACAACTGTCATCTGTGATCACTACCACCTCCCATCCAAGAAACATCTATCAAAATTTTTGGAAGGCCCACACTATTGCTAGTGCTGCTAGTGCTTCATTCTCAGTAACCATGTAATTTATTTCAGAACCATTCAGGAGCCAGCTGATAAAATAGAGGAGGACTTTAAGTTGGCTGCCTTAGTGGATCTGGGATAGTGTTACCCCTAATCTGTAACAACTACTGTCTGTCTGGACAATGATTGGTTTATTAAAATCAGGGAAGGCTAACATGGTTTGCTCTAGGAACTCTGTTTTAATATCCACAAATGCATTGTCCTGTTCCTCAGTCCAGTTCTAATGCTCATCTTTCCAATGAGTCTTAGCAATGATTCCATGTGGACTGAGAACTTCTGGTGGAATAATTTATAAAAATTGCATAGGCCTAAAAATGTTCAAATTTGCTTTCTATTGGTGGGTTTGGGAAAGTTTTGAATGGCACTGATCTTGTCTGGATGAGGCCTTATCCCCGTGCAACCAATGATATGACCTAAGAAGACTACCTGGTCCCAAACTAACATACTCTTCTTGAAGTCTTGATACCTTTGTTGTAGCACTCCTCAAAGAATATAATAAGGTGTTGAAGATATTTTTCAATCATGGCAGATGCAATTATTACATTATCCACATAAATATTGCATTCTGTTTAACCTCAGGAGATAGGATTTTGTCCAAACACCTTATCCAACCATCACCACTATTGATTAATTCCAAAGGCATCCTATTAAACTGATAGGTACAACATTCATATCAGAAGACAGTGTATTGACAATTTTCTGGATGGAGTTCAATCCACCAATAGTTGGAGCTTAGATAAAAATGCCTTCTTGTTTCCCAATTTCATGAATAATTCATGCATGTGTGGTGGGATATTTCCTGTCAGAAATGGTAATCTCCTTTAGTTACCTAGCATATAAACAAAACCTCATCGACCTGTCTTTCTTCACAGTTACAACTGGTTTACAGTAAGATGAAGAGCATTTGGAAATGATCCCCAATCCAACATTTTGTTAATCTGCTTGGATATTTCTTCTCAATACTGGTATAGAATAGGGTATGATTTGGATTGAAAAAGTTGGTCATGTACTAAGTTAATTATTTGTAGGAATCCTTTTATTACTCCTGGTATTTCTAAAAATAGGGCTAAATTCACTGATAAGTGCATTCTCTTTTCTAAGTAAGTTGGATTCTATGAGTGCCTCTGGGATGATAGATATTATACAGTCAACTTCAGCTATATCATACCTTGCAAGCAATGCCATCTCCAAGCCCTCATTGTTTATCCTGACTGTCCTATAAGAGAAATCAATAATGCAAGTAGTCAAGTATAAAAATCTGCTCCTAAGATTACCTCATGTATAAGGTCATTCAACATGAGAAACATGATATATTGTTTGGCCTATTTTTATGTGAACTCAGATTTGTTTCTGTGTTAAGATTAAGCTTTCCTACTGTTAGCCATGATGACTTGAATCAATTTCAGTGGTAGTGTTTTGATGTTGGAGTTTTTAGACAAAATTTTATGATAGAACTTGATCTGTTACAACTAAAATCTGGATAGAAGAATCTAAAAAAGCTTTAACAAGCAAACCCTCAAATAAAACCTTGATAATGGGGCAATTTGCAAAGCAAAATTAGGTACTTCATCCTCCTATGAACACATAATATTCTCGATCTGGGGTTTGTTTCACTTTTTCTGTGTCATTTTGGTCTCTTGAGGTGAGAAACATAGCTTCAAGTACTTTTTACTTTGATTTCTGTACAACATTGGGTGTGTGGTTGCTATATCCTAGTTTTGGAGATTTCCCTGGGCTATTATAGGGACTTGTCCCCATATTACTATTATTAGTCTGATTTCTCTTAGGCAACCAGATATATGGGACATTTTGTTATAGTGATTTTCTTTTCCAATGACTAGTATTATTATTGTTTTTTCTCTTTTTTAAAACATGGCATTGAAAGTCACCTCTTTCTTTTTTCAGACACTCTGGTAGATATATTAATGTTATCCATGTATATGCTATTTAATAATTCAGCCACTTGCTTGGTGATTTTAGCACTCATACACAAGAGTGACTATTGTATTTTAAGGGATACATTTTCTCTTTATGATTCTAATGATTTCACTCTCACTCAGGAAGTATGTATTCAATGTTCTTAATTTCATGACCTGGTAGTGAAGGAAATTTTGCAATGCCTTCCCTGGTGTCAGCCAGTATTTCTCTCAGAACAACTGGTAGAGCAGAGCTTCTTGCCTGTCATTATTCCAAGTTTTTTGATCAATAATGCTTGATAGTTATCAAAGGTGGAGGGAGTCTGGTTCAATGCTTCCTACTGCATCAATGCATCCAATTGGAGGTGGTTATAAGTGATAATGACTTTTTCACCTTCCAACAAATTGCAATTTACAGAAAAAATAAGTTAGTGCTCCTAGGGCATTCTATATGAGCTTCATTGGTAGATCCCTTAAATACTTTCAGACCTTACAAACTGATTGATTGCACTGATCTGAGGGTCCAGTACTATATATATATATATATATATAATGCCCTTTTTATTGCTACACCTTATTATAAAACAAATTGGGAATAAACTTTAGTAGGCATAATTTTGAATTTTATAAAATCAAAAAAAATTCACTTATTAAACTATGAAAAATAATAGTCATTTTAGTTACCCCAGGATTTGAACTTTGACTTAATTAATTTAAACTAGTATAAAGCTTAAATTTTAAGATATTTATTTTTAAAGGTATATAAATGATAAAATAATAAACTATAAATTAATAATATTTCATAATAAATAATCATTTGATAATCATTAAAATGATAAGGGAGTTCAAACCTAATTTCAGAAATGAAAATATGCATTATATAAATGAATAATTAGGTACGTACACATTTGGGATTATTTATTAATAACTTTCTGGTGAAATCTTAAGTTAATTTCTAAAATAAATAATTAGAATTCATTTTTGAAACTTTGTGATTAAAAGGACATATGATTAATCTCAAATTTAATTTGAGTGAAATAAAAATGATTTAAATTGTAGTATTATTAAATCCATTAAAGGTATTGCTTTTTTATTACTAATAAATATTTTAAAAAGATAATAGTGTTTTTAAAAATAGTTAAGCTACAAACAAGTCATTAAGTATTCAAAATCAAAGAAGTGGGAAAATTAACCAATGAGAATGCAAAATTTGGAATACATGAGCAAGCAGATGATATTTGTTAAAGCATGTCTTTTTTAAGAAAAAAAGATTAATTACAGACTGGAAATATAAACCAAGTAACTGAGTTGTGTTATGTTGAAAAAAAAGTTTGCTGAAGTTTTTTAAACCTCATTATTATTTTTTAAAAAAAATAAATAATTAAGGATGATCAATTTAAGGACTTCAAATTTTATATTAACAAGTTTTCAGTAGGATGAATGGCTAAGACAAAGGAAATCTCTGCTGGCTAATTTGACAATCAATAAATTTGCTAAGGTATCATAGAATCATTATATTAGGAAAATATTAAACTAATAAAAGGAAAAGATTGGATATTTGTACTAATGTTTTATCATGAAATACTGGAACAGGAGGAACAAACTGTAAGTAATATATTGGTATAATGCTAGAATTGGTAAACAAATGAAAGATAAAAGTGCCACAGGTAATTTTGGTTATGGTAATAAAAATGAGAGAATACATAGACTTGTGGAGTTTACAGAAAAAGAAAAACTTTATATTATGAATTCTTTTTTAAAAAAATGCTAAAAAGAAAAAGACATGGAAGAATCCACACAAAGAGATAGCAGATTTGGATTATATTCTGACTAACAGAAAATACATATTTCAGGATTGTAATTTGATCATAGATTAGTAAGATGTAAGATATGTGTTAATGCAAAACTAGTCAGACAAAAATTATTAAGAAAAAATATTTACAGTTGATATTTCTAATCTTCAGAAAAATTCTAATGAATTCAAATTAGAATTTACAAATCAGTTTG
>JAQFVV010000063.1:6400656-6588156 GCA_028023455.1 Epiperipatus broadwayi | reverse complement strand
CATATACTAACCTATGTGCTATTACTAACAGTTGAATGTATTTGGAATATTTAAATAAAGTTAAAATTTTCTAAAGACATTCAATACTTAATATTAAAAGATGAAAATAGTTCCATACATACGTACAACTAAAATACTAACAGCTCAAATCTTCATTATATGTATTCTCCCAACATTTTGAAAAAAAAAAAAAATCATAGAAGACAAAAATGAATGCTGAAACAATTAATGAATGTAACAGAAAATTAAATAATTAATTCAAATCAAATAAAAAAAAACATATATAATTAAAATATTAAAAAAAAATTCCAATCAATATTTATTCTCAAGCTATCAATTCATTGATAGCTTTTTTACTTCAAAATTATTACTGGCATATCTAGATAATAATAAAAATCTCAAAAGTTTAAAAAACAAAAATTATATTTATTACAAAATAAGATTCAAAAATTTGATTTATTGGAAAAAAAAAATTGATTTAAAGAATTAGATAACGATTTCTGTCCTACTAATTCTTTAAGATTTTTGAAAATTGCTTTTATTACTAAAATGATATTACTAGAATTATTTCCAAGTTTGAATGTGGTTTTGCATCAATAATGAATATTGTCACTAAGTTTATAATAAGTCAATACCATATAATACTCATCTTAAATCTTAGAAATCGACCTGATATCATAGATATAGTTCTAAAATTTGTGTTTGACACAATCTGTTATAACATATGAATAATCAAACATCAGTCTGAATCTAACTATAAAAACAACTGGATTGCTTACCTTTTAAAAAACAATGTATAATTTGTATTTATTTGAATAATATATTCATATCCAGTACAATAATAAAGATCTGCTTACAGGAAACAGAAGTAGAACTAGAAAAAATTCAGTAATTTTATTATATGCTGAAAATAATAAAATATTTATGTTAATAACAATCAATTTGTTGTAATCAAATTACAAAGTGACTTGAATAATTTGAACAAGTGTATTAAAAATGTTATAAAAATAAACATTAATAAATGTTGCATTGTATTATACATTAAAAAAAATCTATTATTTTTGTGTGCATTATTCTATAAATAGCCAATAAATAAATAAATAACCAAATCTTATAAAGACCTTGTATAAACATGCCATATTTTTGGGATCAGAAGTATGAAATTGTAAATGTGATAATAATGTATACGACTCAGAAAATATACAATAAATTTAATAAATATATTAAAGTTGACCAGACTAAGAATTCTTCTTTTTCTCTTATATAACAAAGACAAGTGAAAGTCTTAACATTAAAATATTATAACTTACATAAAAAAATTACATATAATTAACATAAGTGAACTACTACAACAAGGTAACCAAAAGAGTTGAACCATTAGAACTTTATATCTGTATTAGGTACTTATATATTAGTCTGGTGGTGAAATTTGCATAAGTATTAGTCTGGAGATAATTTTCTAACTTTGTGATCTTGTAAAATAATGTCTGAACAGGATTTTTTTGACAAACTTAATCTGTCAATTTTGATAAATGATGAGAAGTAACTTCATTTAATACAAAATGGTGACCTATAACTTTAGTAAATGGAAATAAACAAACAAGTATTTAACATTTTTTTTTGTGTAAAAAAATTATGTTGAAACAACTAAACTTTTAGTAATATACATTTATAACAATAAATATAAAAAAGAAAAGCGAAAGATTGTTTTTTTAAAATTACTGGGTTGAATTAAAGTTTTTTATATTCTGCAATATGCAAACAAAAATGAAGTTATGATTTATATGAAAATGTTTGTATCCAGAAGCTAACAAGTTATTACTTTTGTTGAATTTTGCATTTTTCTCAGAATAACACCCACAAACTTATCACATTCAGTCATTTCAGTATATGACCATCGTTTGAAAGTAGTGGATTGCTATATTGTCCTCAGTAATGGGCAGTTCCCAAATTTTAATTATTTTGTTGGACAAAAAGGTCATTCAAAAAATTTATTTGGCAGGAATTAAAGCTTAACAATAAATCATGCTACACATTACTTTTGTCAGATAATCTATTAGTCATAACATCATATTTATAACATTCTAGCATAGTTTAAACCATAAAATTAGCAGTGAAACCAACATTTTGACTAACAAATTTCTCCTGATCAAAATATTATCTAATATTCACTTAAAAATAATTCACTTTTTTTATGAAGAGTGTTTAATTCGGTCTTTATATCACCACAAAACTAATAGTAAGAATCCCACGTTTATTATTCTTACAAAAATAAAATTATTTAATGTAGAGAATTAAAACAATCTAAGCATAGAAATTTTATCAATTTATAAGATAATATATTTAAAATAATTAAAATTAAAGAAAATAATAAATTTATATATGAACAATACTGTTATAATAGAGGAATTTTAATTTTATTGCATACATACAGTATATTATATTTAGTTTGCTTCCCTATAAATGGTTTATTAATTGAACTGAGTTTCAGTATGGTAATATTTATTTATTTTATATACAACTTCTTTTAAGTATCTGATTCATTCTAGCATACACGCACATGCATAGTGATAAAACAAATGTTTCATAAATTGTTAAAAAAATGAAAATGTGAAAAGATCTATAAATTTTATTAAGTTTATATTTACTTCTTTCTATTTTTATCTTTTAACTTATTTATTTTTTTACACGTATGAGGTAAAAATCAAATCTTTTAATTGGCCAACTCACAAACTGAAGACAAAGCCTATTGTTAAAACATATTCGCCTATAATATTAAATTCAACTCAGATACGTTTATAAAAAGTATATTACTAATTTTTCAGGTTATGAAAGAGAATGAAAGTTCTTTCAAAAATAAATTGCTATTTATTTATTATAAAATATATTCAATTTCGGCAAACTTAAAGCAAATGTCTAAACAAAAAAGTGCTGACACAAACGCTTTTTTTCAATTTTACGTTATGGAAAAGTAAAGATTTCTTTTTGCTAAATCTTAAATATTTTTACTAAAATCTTCAATATTTTTCGAAAATAATTTTGTTTTTTTTAGTATATTTTATTAAAAAACTATTTTAATTTCTCAAATTATATTTTTTTAATACTTAAATTGCATTCAAAATGAAAATCTCAGTGTTTTTCTTTATTTTCTTTGATCAGGCAGTTTCTTTGTTCTTTCCAGCCAATAAGAATGTCTTTTTCGGCTGAGAGCTAGCTGACAGCCAATCACTGACAAACTTCTTTCTTTGTTTAGTTTTAAATGTGGTTTTTTTGATTTTTTACTTGTAAAATAATTCGGAAGAGGGCACCATCTTACAGAACTTTTAAAAACCTAATCAATAACTGTCAAATGAATATTCTAGCCTTAAAACTAGCAGAATTAGAGTGATGTCAGATGTCGATGAGATGCCTCATAAGAGGCGGTTAAAGAATTTTAAAGGATGGTAAAATAATTATATAATGAATTAGTAAAAAAAAAAAGAAAAGACAATTAAACAACTAGTACCTATTCTAAGTAAAGTAACAGAAAGAAAAGAATTGAAAAATATTAGATCAGTGACTTATTGATAATAGCTAATTTCATGTCTACGTTAATGTAGTTACTATTTTTAAAATAATTTAATTGCTAATCTTAAAAGTTACACATATTTAGAAATAATTACTTTAAGATAAATTAATAGATTTTTGAAACTGATTTGGTAGCGAATTAAGTTTCATAGTTCGCCAGCTTGGAGTGAAAAAAATATATTACACTTGGATAACCATTAGTCAGTGGCATACTAGCTGTTACTCAAAAAGTTGAATAAATTTATATATATAGAATGTTTTTTCTAATACTGTTTTTTATAAATGGATATCTGAGCATATCTAGTTCGGTATTTTAGACATCTAAATTCTGTCTGGCTTTTTAATTTTTGACTGTCTTTAGTTTCAAGTTTTTTGACATGAATGATTATCAGTTATAATTTTTGGAGATTTATTGGTGTAAAAATTTGATGTGTTTTGAATTTTGAGAGTTAAGATAAAAAAAAATTAATACAAAAATATTTTTCAGATAATTGTTCGAATAAAAATGTACCGTATGTTTTTACTATAATACTATAAAAGTTTACTATAATTAATTGTAATAACTGAAACACAGGCTTATTACATAGTAGAGATGTCTGCCCATCCCTTGTATATGTATTAAATGGATTATGTCCTGTACATGAAGAGTCAGATTGACCTTAGGTCAACATGGGTGTGACAAGACTCTCGGACTCAGGGTGGCCTTTGAGCATTTCATCATCAGATTTTCAATTGGATGGACGGTTGAAGAGTTGGAGTGTGAAGTAGATTGAAGTCTGTCCATTAAAGTCTGAAGATTTGCTATCTTAATATATATCTGAGCACTTATAGCATATATGTATAGAGATGGTAATATGGACCAACTGATGATTGCTGGTTTAGCATGAAATACGTATATTGGTGATTATTTATTTTTTCAACATATATGTGTTCAAGTGAATCAGTGTTATGAGATAGAGTGGAGAGTGGTGGGTGGTGTGAAAGTCTGTGCTCATATACCCTATATATTATATAATTAATTGTATATTTTAAATATTTTAGTGTAATGATCAGTTTAAGGTTTAATTTCATGTAGGGGATTTTATTAAAATCTTTCTTGTGAGTACAAGATATGTTATAATTTTTATATGAATCACTAATTGTATAATATTTTAAAACTATGATCCTTAATAAACTATGTCCTAAAAAGAAAAAAAAAATATTATTTTAGTAGTCAAAACAGAATCGAAATTTTTGATAATATATTTTAATGCTTGACAGCCGTATTATGGATGAATACTTAAAATCATTTTTGTAAAAGAAAAACCAGCAGGAGATATACTGATATAAACGAACATATATAATTGCCAATCGCGAAAAAAATTATGCGAATTAAAATGCATGTTTTGGTGTAAATATATTGTTGCATGTGACATTGTATTGCATAAAATGTTTTTTATTACATGATCATTTGCTCTTAAAAAATAAGTATCATTTGTGCTTCATAGTGTGGACCCCAGAACAACAATTTACACAAATACTCAGTAATATTTACCAAGGCTGTAACCTCGAAAATATGCGTGTAAAATGCGATAGTAGAGACCTCTACAGGTCTTTAACCCCAAGCTTATGTGGTTAAAGATCTGTAGAGGTCCCTACTATCGCATTTTACACGCATATTTTCGAGGTTACAGCCTTGGTAAATATTATTTACATAATCAATGCGTGTTTAATAAATTTATAATTACAAATATTCAGTCTAAAATAGTTTCATGGGCGAGTTGATCTAAAAAGTGTAGTTTTGTAGGTAATTCGATTTACTATTAGATAACTTCTTTAAGCAAAGAATTAGTTGCAGTGGTGATTAAGTTTGAAATATGTCTGTATTTATGATAAATAAAGTTAGAATTTAAGCATTATTATAGGGATTTTGTATTTATAATTGGTGAAAATCATATCGACTGCACTTTTTTTTTCCAGATTTTATATTGATTTTCTAATTGAATGTAAATGACAAGAATTATCTTTAATTTCATCAGTAGTACGTATTTATTGTTTAAATATGATTTAAAATAAATTTGTTATTGCTGATGCTATAATTTACAGTTTTTAAAATTTATCTTTTAGAAGTTTATTCATAATGATTATTGATGCCAATTAAAGCACTTGAGGAGGTATTTTTTATATTCATACTCATTAATTGTGTAACTCGACAGGTTTTCCATTTATTGTCTTTTTTTTTTTTTAAACGGTGGTTGAAAATCACTTCAATACTGAGACATACAAAGGATTTTAATAATTTTTATTTTTGCTCATTACTTACCTTTTATGTTACCCCCCTCACATCTTTGAAATGATGCTAGTTATTTTTGCCAGCAATTTTAATGATTTCATTATTCTAGAAGAGAAAATTAATATTTCCCATAGTAAAATGAATTGCAAGAGCTAAGATATAAAATAATTTAATCACTTTCATTCATTTCAATAATAATTAAGAAAAAAAGAGACTATTTTGATGTATATTGAATTACTAAAATAGTTAATTAATGTATATTTAAAAATAATATTAAAAACATGTATTTTAAAATCATTTCAATCATATCACCTATATATAGACGTATTCTATTTACACTCAAATTGAAGTATATTTAATACATCATCAAAAATATAACTAAATAGTCAAACGTTGGTGGTCGAGAGATCAGCACAGCTGCCTTACAAGCAGTTGTCCGGGTTAGCGGGTTCGCTTTCCGGCCGATGCTATGACATATGAATATATATATATATATAACTAAAGTAAGTTAGTACAATATGTCTGTAAAAGCAAATGATAATTTTCTAATTATATACCTTGCATAACCAAGACTGAGTCTGAAACAGGCACTTCAGTAATACTATTCGATTTAAAGCATAAATAAATTAAATATAATGAACGAATGACTTAGATCAATTTACCATAGTTTTCTTATATACATAGTTAATTCACTCATTCTTATATATATTTAAAATAACCCCAGTGTATCAGCTACCTGTTAAGAAGTTTAAACTATGCCCTCTGTAAATATCTTTTTGGACTGACTGCTTGAAAGTTGGCCATTATTCACATAGGGCATAGCTGAAATTTCTTAACTACATCATTTAGATAAAGTCTTTATGTTAATTTACTTATACAAGGGATGATTGTTTTGGAAAATTGTTGAGTGTTGTAGTGGCAAGGAATGGGATAGAAGAATAGATGCATTAATAAAAAATAGGGAGATGGTGAACTCGTATAAAGAAGAGTTTAAATACATATAGAAGTAAACATAATATTGGATACAAGTTAATTTATGACAATAACAAGGAAAGTAGTTTACTGTTTAAGACTTGAACAGGATCGTTAGCAACAGGAGAATATACACATAAAAAAATGTGCATGATTTAGACTGCAAGTTTTATAAGAAAGTCATAAAAAATATTAGGAATCTGTTAATTGAATGTAAATTCTTACAAGCAGAAAAAGTACAAATAATAAAATTGTGGGAGGAACAATGTGATTAAACAGAAAGTGGGTTCTTGGTTTTTATACTGGGTTTGAAAAAAGATAAGGGGTATTTAGATATAAAAGTCATAGAGTGGACAAAGAATGTTGTGGAAATGAAATGAAGCAGGATAAAGAAGAATATGGAAAAAAACCTAGGGAGGTGAATGGAAAGGGAAAGTAAGGTGGTTAACAGGTTTTTCTGGGAATAGTAGTTGAGAGATTCCAGACTCTAAGTAGTCCATTGCATCACATCACATCAGTATTAATCCCACTCATAAATTTTTGAATAGATTCCACAACTAATATTTTTAATATGATGCCATGTTTGATTTTTTTGTGTGCAATTAAATCTTTTTATGTATATTAGAAAATTAATTTATATATTACATTATAATTATTTTAGCTTTCTAACAATTAGATTAAAAAATATTTATAATTAAAATTTGAAAATAAGTATATAACTAAAAATGTTACTGATAACAAGGAACACATCATTATTGGCTCCAAGATACTTATTCAAAAAGTTAGATGAACAAAATATTAGATATTAGAGTTTTATTTAAATAAAAAATGATATCTAATGAGAATTAGTTATCATCAAATAAACAAAAAAATTCTAAAAGTTAATAAATCATTAATTATTATTAAAATATTTCACTTAGTTTTTATAAAAACAATTTTCTTTTTAGCCTCTAGTGGCTGTTTCTGTGGCAATTTTTGGTTCTATACTTTCTAAGAGCTAAATATTATATGATATATACTTTTTAAGAGCTGTTTTTTAAAAAAATAAAATGTTTTCAAAGTCAACACTTTCTAGTGACATAATTTTTAATATAATAAGAAGTCTTTTACAACAATATTGCATCATAATCATTAACAATTACTGAAAAACATGTTTTTGTGGCATTTGGCAATAGAGGAAAAGAATCTAAAGCATCAGTCAAAGACAAATTGCCACTTCCTTCATAGCTTTGTCAGAACAATAGAATGTGCTCTCAATCACAGATAAAGATCCAAAAGGTCCATATATTGCTGACTGCTCTTGGACTTTTTTAAAATTAATACATTAAAATGGAAGCTTCATAGAAAGAATCGCTGCAACCTGTCACACACCTTAATTTAACATAAAAAACACTTTAAAACAATGTAGAAAATTAGTAACCACAGCATCATTATGCTGTCTAAAATGTTAAATATGATCGTATTATCACAGTTCATTTTCAGTAATTTTATATATATATATATAATTTCAGTTTTTATATATAAAAAGATATTTTATTATTCCCATAAGTACAACAATATAATATTTTATGAAGAAACTAATTCTAATGCATATATCATAATAATAATTAACATGTCAGGCTCAAAAAGTCATTTTAATAGTCTTATAAATAATACTTACAATCTAAAATTAATATTAATTTATGAGTGTTCATTTTTGTAACTACCATATTATTATGTGTAAATAAATCAACCACTGATATCTAAAAATGATGAAAGTTTCAGATCTTCTCAAAGTATTAATCAACTCTAAGGTTCAATTAATTAATATTTTAAAAAAGATCATTGTTAACATAAAGTTTCACTTTTTTCATGTGTTGGTAAAATGGTATAACAATATAGCAGTTAGATAAATGGGGACCATTTTTTCCTACCTATGTGGGAATTACATGTTTATTAAAATGGTTCTTTGAGTCTGGTTTATGAATAATTATTATGGTATGTATATCAAAGTTAGTTTCTCGATAAAATAATATACATAGTGGTCAAATCACATGCCAACATTATGTTTTTTCAATTACACCCTTTGTGAATAAATATAAAAGTCTGAACTTCAATAAGTTTAGGCTTTATATTTATTTACAGAGGGCATTTCTGAAAAAAAAAAACCCACAATGTTTGGAAAGGTCATTTAAACATTTTGTATTTCAGTTTTCAACTAGTAACATGCACTGGACTTTTATTTTTCATATGATTTTTATTCCAAAATTCTTACATTTAGACCTCTTACATGCATGCCATCTTAAGAATATTAAACATATATCTAAATAAATTAATATAGTGAGAACATCTAAATCAGATTTTAGCACTACTTTTGCAAATACAATCACATACATTTATATTTCCTACACATTATATAAACATGCAATTATTATTATTATTATTATTATTATTATTATTATTATTATTATTATTATTATTATTATTATTATTATTATTATTATTATTATTATTATTATTATTATTATTATTATTATTATTATTATTATTATTATTATTATTATTATTATTATTATTATTATTATTATTATTTTCAGTTTCTCTTAAAGAAATTATTAAAAGGAAATCATTTCATCATCGTAAATATTGGAAAACTAAGAACTTAAATTATTATAACAATTTTATTAATTATAGAAGATTGTCAAAGGTTATATATCATAGAGATTTTCAAAAATTTATACAAAATACTGAAAGTCATATTTCTGATAATCCCTTGCAATTTTGGTCTCTAGTTAAGGATTTAGGTATTACAAAAAAAAAAATTACAGAATAATAATTCTAATCTAGTTGCTGATGATTTTTCTCATTATTTCTCAGAGCTTTTTAAACAATCTAATTCTTTTACTGATTTGACTGAAAATAATGATCTAGTTGAAGAAAGAATAACATTGGATTCATTTATTGAATCTGATGTTATTTTTGCTATTGGGCAGCTTAAATTACATTCTAGTGTGGGCCTTGACAATATTCCAGCTTTCATTTATAAAGGATGTGCTGAATACATTGCTTCTCCTCTTTTGCATATTTTTAATTGCTCTTTAGCAAATGGTACTTTTCCTACATCCCTTAAAATTGCTAAAGTTGTTCCTATTTTTAAGAAAGGATCTAGAGATTTGGTAAGTGACTATAGGCCTATTTCAATTCTTCACACTGTTGCTCGAATTTTTGAAAGATGTTTGTATAATAAAATTATCTTGGATGTCTCTAAGGTTTTGGCACCAGAGCAGCATGGATTTTTGCCTAATAGGTCCATTGAAACAAATTTGCTAACTATTTTTGATCACATTTCAAATTCAATTGAGAATCAATCTAGGTTAGATGTTGTTTATTTTGATATGTCCAAGGCTTTTGATAGAGTTAATCATAAAATTCTTCTTCAGAAGCTTTGTAGGTTAGGTTTTTCTAAATTATTAATTAATTGGTTTGACTCTTTTCTTAGGGATAGAATGTCTTGTGTGAGGTTTAATGGTAAATTGTCATTACCTTATTATTGCTTCACTGGGGTGCCTCAAGGCAGTGTTCTTGCACCTTTATTATTTAATGTATACATTGATGACCTAAAAACATGCATTAAATTTTCACATCTTCTATGTTATGCAGATGATTGCAAAATTTTTAGGCATATTTATTCTATTAATGACTGTTTTTTACTTCAAAGTGATGTAGATAATTTCTTGAATTGGTGTGAATATAATTATATAGATATAAATATGGATAAGTGCTCCATTGTCTCTTACTCTAGAAAATCTGAAGTCTTAAGGTTTTCCTATTATATTGGGGACTCTAAAATTATAACAAATGATCATCAAAGAGATCTCGGAATAATATTTTCCAATAATGGATCTTTTCGTAATCACATTAATTTTATGGTGAATAAATCTCTTAAAATTGTAGGAGCTATTTACAGATATGGAAAAGCATTTAATAAATTTACAAAGATTAAACTTTTTATATCCTTAGTTCTTCCCATCTTGGAGTATGGTTCAATTATATGGAATCCTCATAACAGGACAGATATCATAAGAATTCAGTCTGTTTTTGACAAATTTGCAAAATTAAATAGTTTAAGTAATGAACACTATATTGATTTACTACTGAGACGAAAAACAAGAGATCTCAAACTTCTTCATAAATTCATCTCCCAGAATATTTCTGTATCTAATTTGCTTTCTAACTTAGGTACTAAAAAAAAAAAATTATAATACTCGTACTCATAATGTTTTTGAACTGAAAAATTGTAAATCTGATGTATTAAGATTTTCCCCTTTATTTCGTTTACCTAGAACTTATAACAAAGATTTTGGTAATGATGATGTTTTTAATTTGGATTTTAAACAATTCACTAAAGTCCTCATAAAAAAATATTTTCCTTAATTTCATTTGATATATTGCCTTTTTATTTATTTGTGCATTTTATTGATTTTCTATTTTATTGGTATTATTTATTTTATTATTATTATTATTATTTTTTTAATGCTTATTTAGATTTGTATTATTGTGCAATCTATAATTGGCTAAATGCTGTTGATATGTACATTAAATAAATAAAGAATTGAATTGAATTATTATTATTATTATTATTATTATTATTATTATTATTATTATTATTATTATTATTATTATTATTATTATTATTATTATTATTATTATTATTATTATTATTATTATTATTATTATTATTATTATTATTATTATTATTATTATTATTATTATTATTATTATTATTATTATTATTATTATTATTATTATTATTAAGTTTCAACAATAGTAAACTTTATTGATGCAATAGTTACATAGTATTACAATGCCATAGCAAGATACATGTTGAATCTTATTATTGTTAGTTCAATTTCAAGTGCTACAATGTTCATTTTTTTAAAAGTACATATCTATATGGGTAATTTTACATGATTCTATCCACTTTAGCAACGTTAATTAATTGCATTATTGTCCAATAGGAGCATAATCTGGACCATGCTTTCTTTAATTTTTGTTCTTTATAGCTTTGCTGTTTGTCTGAGCAGGGACCAAGTAGCTGCATAAACATCTGGGCTGGTGATCTGCTTGTCACTAACTTGAATTTTATTCAACTTATTCTCAAATGTGGCTGGATGCCTTCTGGGGTTATTACCCAATATGAACACACACCTAGTGCACCAAAGTGCATATAAGACAAACATTGAGGCCCTTATGGCTGGTATAGACCTTATTATTATTATTATTATTATTATTATTATCATCATCATCATCATCATCATTATTATTATGTTTCAAAAGGCCCTTTATTAACTCAAGAAAATGCTTACATTGAAGTTACATTTTGTAAATTCTTTGTTTTTTTACATGGAAGTGTCTAGATTTTTGATACATAGTTTCATATAAGAGTGTATATACATCAAAGAAAACTGTCTCAATACTGAAAGATGTCACATTGATTACAACCATGTTTGCATGTTCATTTACATATTGATCAACAAGTTTCAATGACAAAAGTTTAATATATTGAACTATGTTTGTGGGCTCAAATCCTAGTCCAAATTTTGTTTTATTGTTTTTATGATTTTGATATTCTTGTTGTTCTATCAATTCATTGTTACCTGATTTAAATTCATATGATTGCTATAGATGTTTATCCAATAATTATCTATAGATTTAAAACACATGTTGTTCATTTATTTAAATCACTTAATGTCTATAAATATATATCCTTTTTTAATAATTTTTTTCCTGTAGAAACACTATAGCAGTTTTGTTATCTAATTATTTTGATGTTTTTAAGTCTGTATCAATTTTAGAATCTAATTTTACTTGCTGATATCCATTTTATTTTCTCAGTTAAATTGTTTAAATTTTAAGCTTTATAATGCAATTCAATAATGATTTATTAATTAGTATTCATTTAATCACTTGATAAAATTATTTTTTAATAGAAATTTTGTAAAACTTATAATTTGTGATTAGAAACATTTTAATAGTAACCCACATAAACAATGATTGTCTATGGTGCTTTAAGGCAGAAACCCATATCATAAAATTAATTATTTTATTTATTGTTTATTTATATTTTTTATTAAATACATTACATTTATGAATTTTACTCATTATATTTTTTTATTTATTAACAGTTTTTTTTATTTATATATCTTTTTTTAGAAAGCATATAAAGAAAATAGTGTACATTGATTCAGCATATATCATGGGTTCATTGTACTTTAAATTAAAATAAAATTTGAAAACTCAGATATCAAACGTTTAGAATTATACAATTATCTTAAGATTAATCAAAGTCATACACATAAAAACACATCCACACCCATATATATATATAGCTAAATTTTTACTTGCTTTTTAACTTGTAACAATCTTATATTGACAATGGATTTTTTTGCTGATTATTTGTTTGTTTCAATAGATTCTTCAAATTTATCATTGTATTCATACACCATTCATTATATTTTTTTCTTTTTTATTCTGTAATCCAGTAGTTTAACTTTGAATGTTTAAATATTTCATATTCAGGAACAGGTCAATTTGCTACAGAAAAGTCATTCCTATTGAGGGTTATCTATACGAACATTTTATATTAGGACATAAAGTTGATATGTAACTTGGACATATAGTCAAAAATATATATTTCAAGTGGGAAATTTAACAAATCATTTAGAGAAAATTTATATTATCAAATTTTAAAATCATTTTTTTGCATAGAAATCATATCTAATTATTTCAATTCTTACCTGATGCGTTTTCGAGTCTTGGTTGATCCTAATAACTAATAGTATCTTTATCTCTCTTACTGCTATATAATATCACTGCAGTGCTGTTCTTTATCATACTTATCATTGATTTCTTTAACTGAAAGCCAAGTTTATAATTTCTTGTTATCCTGTTACTAGATTAAACCTTCCTAAAATGATTATTCTTTAATTAACATTTTCTTATCTATAATTAACTTGTTTTTCATTATCTTTACTTTTTTCTAAAGTTATATAATAGCTGAAATACACAGGCTTATATATACCTGCATCCATATATGTAATAGACAAGGTATGAGCACAGACTTTCACATGACCCACCACTCTCCACACTATCTCATAACACTGATACACCTGAACATAGTAAAAAAAAAATATTAACTTTTAAATCGGTTTTTAGTTACTAATTTATATTTTAATTTGAATTTTTAGATTTTTTTTATCCAATTACTATTTAAATATTGTTTAATATTATTCAAATTTTTTTTTACAATAAATACGTTTCGTGCTTTATGTTTTAAAACATTAATAATTAAAATCAATCACTGTTCTACAAACTATCATATTCATATATTCACCAACAGATGATGCAAATAATTTATAACATTTTATCATCATATTTCTAACTTATATGTTTGATCTGTGTAAAAATCTGATTTACTGTTAAAACATTTTTTAAAAATAAACTAGATTGAGCAACGAGCTTTATATGTCTCATTATATTTGTGTGTTTGCGAGGGTATACGTACACAGTTAATTCATAATGAAACGAATCTATTTGAGAAAAGAGAACGATGTCTGTTATTGCAGATAGATAAAAAGATACAAATATATACACTGTAAAAACTGCAAATTTATACATAATTTAGAAAGCAATTTAAACGAAAATTTTATTGCAGTAAATTCTATAAACAACTATTAAAAATGAAAAGATTTTAAACTTTATATTTATATAATTTTAGCAACAGTGAGAAAAAATATTTACTCTTCAATCTAAAAATCTGAAACTAAACATTCTAAGTTTTACGATAACTATGCCATAAAATAAACTGGTACTAGTAGATATTTGATATTTTTTATTGTAATATTTTTAAAATCAAATATTACTATTTTAAATGGATATATTTGTTATCTGTGGAAAAAAAAAATTTGGTTAGAATGAAACAAAAGCAAATACTTTTTAAATTTTACTTGTAAAAGTGCTATTCATTAACAACAATAGAAAATCTAAATTACTTTGAGCATTATTTGAAACACCAGGCACTCTTACACCTGGAGCAGAATTGTAAATATAGGGGATTTGAACTCAGACTTTAAAGCCATTTCAACCACCCACACTATCTCATATTACTGATAAACATGACCACACACATGCAAAAAAAATAAATAATCAACAATTTAGGTATTTCGTACTGAACCAGCACTCATCAATTGATCCAGATTATTATCTCCCATACATATATACAATCAGTGCTCAGTTTATATTAAGACAGCAAATCTTTATACTTCAATGGACAGGCTTCAATCTACTACAAGCTCCAAATCTTTAGCCATCCATACCATTGAAAATCTGATGATAGAATTCCCAAATCTCATGCTGATGCAACTATTGTTTTTATGTTCATGTTAACCTCAAGGCAGCACTCTAACCCCTCATGTACAGGACAGTATCCATTTAAATACATAGCAGAATGCAGGCTTAATATGTAAGATTTGAAATACAAGGCACTCTTATACCTGGAGCCCAATTGTTAACATAGGAAATTTGAACTCAGACTTTCAAGCCATTTTAACCATCCACACTATCTCATACTACTGAGCACTGATTGTATATATGTATGGAGATGATAATCTGGACCAATTGATGAGTGCTGGTTCAGCATGAAATACATATATCTGTGATTATTTATCTTTTCTGCATGTGTGTGGCATGTTTATCAATAATATGAGATAGTGTGGATGGTTGAAATGGTTTGAAAGTCTGAGCTCAAATCTCCTATATTTACAATTAAGCTCCAGATATAAGAGTGGCTGGTATTTCAAATCTTACTTATTAAGCCTGCATTTTACCCATCGGTCTTCTATGTATTTAAATGGATACTGTCCTGTACATAACAGATCAGAGTAACTTGAGATCAACATAGGCATAATAACAATATTGGCATCAGCATGGGGTTTGGGAATTCTATCATCAGATATTCAATGGTATGGATGGCTGAAGAGTTGGAGTAGATTGAAGCCTGTCCATTGAAGTATAAGGATTTTCTATCTTAATATAAACTGAGCACTGATTGTATATATGTATGGGAGATGATAATCTGGACCAACTAACGAGGAGAGCTGGTTCAGCACAAAATACCTATATTGGTGATTATTTATATTTTCTGCATGTATATGGTCATGTGTATCAGTAATATAAGATAGTGTGGATGGTTGTTTTAAGATTAAAAATCATTGATTTTTTTGGGTACAAGATATATTAGTATTCAAGAAGCAATTTTGTAAACATCTAAAATTATATATATATTAAATGTAACAGTAAAAACTATGTTCATTCGTTTACACACACACACACACATATATATATATATATATATATATATTGTAATGGACCGATGACCCACCCTCAACCATCTACCTAAATTCATCCCACTGCATGCATACACTGAAACACGAATCCGTCCGTCCATAGAAAAATTGGAAAGATTCAGCAACACTACAGCCAAAATGGATCTTTACTACCATTCAACCCCCATTCATTTGGTAATACACACAGGATTCACCCAATTTTCATGCCACTCCGTTAGATTCCCAGAATTCAAACCCAGTCATAATCTGAGCAGTTAGACTCTGTTCAGGTATAATTTATTAGTATATATCTAGCCAATGTGGGCAATGACTTGACGTTATAGTTCATATAGTACACTTATTGGATGCATATTACATATATGTTTCCATATCAAGAGATATGTGAATTCAGCGATATATTCTCAACAAATTATAGACAACCCTTGATGTAAAATCAATTTAAATTAACAAATTTATTTAAACTTAATATAACACATTTAAATATATAAATATACACTTTAAAACACCATAAATATGATTCCTACCACTTCCACCTAATCTCATCCAAACAGAAACAAAAAAAAATAAATACATAAAATAATATTATCATTAACTATGTGTCATTCTTGGTATTCATCGGCATCTACCTTTCATGCCATCATATTAAAATAAATAATAATTTATGATCATTAATACCATCTAAACAAATGACGTTATTTGTTATTTGTTATATATATATTTAAAAATAAATATGGTATCATCATATCAATATATAAATTATTATTTTATAAATATAGTTGAATTAATGGATTCGTTTATGACTATTATCAGTTATGAGAACTGGAATTGCCATCAATTGATTAAATTAATTATATGTACCTATAAGTAATGGTTAGTATGTGTCTTGTTAATAAAGAGTTAATATGGATTCTATTAATAAGTAACTTTGTTACTAAATGTTATGTCTTTAATGGGTCAAAAAGTAAGTCTTACCTTCATTTATATTCATTTCATCATAGTCTAGTCCTTCTCTCTCTTTCTAACAGAACCATTTATATATTTTTTTATTTCAAAAATACATTTTACATCATGAAATGCTTACATCTAAATTATTTCGATACTTCCAGCTCAAAAAATCCAATGTGGAAGTAACAAAAAAATAAATAAATAAATAAAGGAGAGAAAACCTTATATAATTTATAGCATCAGCATGTCAACTATAACAAACAAACAGTTACATATCAACATCAAATTATGAACGATTCTGTAAACATCTTGATCAAACATGAGCATCTTCTTTAAATGGAAAAATTCATGGTAAATTGGGAATTTTCAATGTCTCTTTTACTTGCTTCATTCTTCAAAGTAGTGACTTCAATGATTTATCCATCTCCCACAAGCTGACCAAGTAGTTTGGATAATCCTTGATTTAGCAACTTTCACAATTGATATATAAAACTTCACATAATATTTAGTAGCCATTGCATACATATATATATATGATGATGGGAATTCACACCTATCGATCGTGTTCATCGCCCTCTTCAAAAACCATCTGAGTTGCCTTGACCTTGCACAACAACCTTCAGCACACCTGCATCATTCTTACACTAGTATATATGTATAATTTTTTTTGTATATCAGCAGTGAGCATGTTATAGCTATATAATAAACAAAACACGATTAAAGTCAATTTTAATGATAATAAACATTATTAAGTCTAAATTTTCAACAGTTCTAGAATTATCAAACACTTGATTACATGAAAAAATATCTCTTCACATATTTTATAGTGAAAAGTTCAATATAATTATATACAAAATAAAAAAAAATCTTGGTACCTATTATGCTTTAATCAACATATTATAATTTATTTACTTCTTTAATTTCCATAGTTTATATAAGAGTTCAATGCTAATGGAAGCATAGTGATATTTCTCCATTTCAGTTTTTTTTCTTTCTACATATTTATATCAAATTAAACAACTTACAGTTCTATGCATCCTTGTTCTTTCTTTAAAATGCTGAAAACGTTTTATCAAAATACAATAGTCAAATTATCAGAATTGCTATCATTAACGAATATAAAAAAGAAAATCTTGCATATAACTTTCTCTATATGTTTTTAATTTTTCCAGCCATTAGAAAAAAAAATAGTTGTTTGTTGTTGTCATGGTTACTGCCTACATTCTACCAGGTTTTATTTCCCCTTAGCATTACAAAACTAAGTTATAAAATCGGCTTTTTTTATTCTTTACAAGACTTCTCAATTGTTTGAACTATATCGTTTTGTCAAAGGTTATTTTAAAATATTAATAAAATGAAATTTAGTAACAAATTTATGACTTTGTTTCAAGCATTTCCAGTTCATTAAACTACAATATAATTTTATTCATACTGTTATATATCATCAACTTACACTGTTCAATAGATATATTAGCTTTTAGTAATCAACACATCTATGTATATATTTATGTTCAAATGCATTTAATGGTAAGGATTAGGGATGAAACCAATAGCGATCCTTACAATATATATATATAAACAAATGAGCATAGTTTGTCATGTTACATTTAACATCAAACTACAGAGTTTGTTCTAGTTTCCCATAACCTTTTGTTGGAATTTACAGAGAATATTTATTTTTAACATTTCTTTCCATACAATATATTATAACGGAAAATGGTTATTCGTACGGTTGATTAATTATTTGTACCTTTAACTATATTTATTTTGATTATTTTATTCTATATTATACTTATTTATTATCTCCATTTATTCTTTTCATAACTTTTATTTCAATCCATTTATTGTTTACCACTTAGATTCTTTATTATCTTATTTATTATTTTAACCAACGCCATTACAATACAAGCAGAGAGCTAATACAGATACAAACTTAATTTCATATCTATACCCTTGATCGAACCCCAAGGCAATACGTACATATTATCTTGGCGTTATTTTTCCCGACCAAGATACCCTCGGCTGCTGAACAACGCAAACTATTTCAAAGAAACTTAACGAATGTCCAGCGCTTGCTATTTATTTTTTAGAATTGGGATTTCACATGAACAAGCAGCACATGAATATCTTAAACAAATCAGTATGCCCCTTTAATCACTACTTACAGTTTCCCCCCTGTCGTAGCTTGGTGATAGGAGAATAAAGCAAGGATACGAAATTTAATGACAAATATGTTTAATAATAATATTTACACTTTATATAAAAAATTACATTATAATAATAAAAACACACACTTATAAATACATGGCTATAATAAATATATGCAAATAGATCAGATATAAAAGTTCTTAAAGTCCTGTTGATAGAGTTCTATTTTTCTCAAATCATTAATTTTATATTTAGTTATGAATAGTAGACAAATGAAAATGCATGCATGCTTTTACCTAGGCTTTGTTGTAATTGTCCCATGGGTATTTCTTCCGAGCGCTCTTGATTAACTTCCTCAGATTGTGGGGTTACTTTCGTTCCAGTTTTGGCTTGTTAATTCCTCAGGTTCTCCATTAACTTCCTCAGTTTGTGGGGTTATTTTCATCCAGTTTGCTGGTTGATTCTTTAGGTTGAGTTTCAATCGACAGCTACAGAAGCGGCGGTCCCTCTAGCAGGTCAGGCAAAGATCTTACATTGCGAGTCAGTGATGAGACGGCTCGAATCCGAACCTACGTCCCTTTAACGCCACTAGCCATGCACTTCTTCCATTTTCTTTTAGCTGTTGCTTCTCTAAAGTCTCTACTAGCAATGCCAGACAAAAATTGTAATTTTATTAATCTCTTTCTTTGTTCGTTGTTTTTAAAATTTTTAATTAAGACTTAGATTTCCAACCAATTCTTATCATTATGTTTCTTTATTTAATTAGTGGCTGGAATGTAAGTCCCAATTAATTTAACAGATCAGGCAAAGATCTTCCGTTGATAACATTTCTTTGTCCGTGGAATTTAATTTGTCCAACAGACTTTCACACCTACGGCCATATTGTTTCTTTTTTATATATCACATATTACATTTATTTTATTTAAAGTTTACAATTCATTCATTTTTTTTCACATTTACGTTTTACATTTACTTTAATTTGTTATAATATATTTTTTAAAAGAGAGAAGAAACACATTTTTTTTTATGCATCCACTTCCCCTCTCCCACAATAAACAAAAATAATTTCTAGCATTTGACTTATCGGAAGAGAGAAAGAGACAGAGTTCTTTATTTATGCAGCCCCCCCTCCCCTTCTCTTACTATTACAAAAACCACAGTAATTTTGACATTAGAATTTCAATTTCTTTCTTTCCCTTCCTTCTTTTTAAAAAAAAAATTATTAGCTAATTTATTTCACCTTTATTACTTTCTAATTTTATTAATAACTATATATGTGTGTCGATGACTTTACGTGGTCGTCACATTACACTCCACCCGATTTTAAGAATTAAAATCGGGTCGAATCTTATTCTGAGATGAGAGCCTATTTTAATTCTTTGCTTTCAACTCTTACTTCTGCTTTTATTACAGACTTTCCCACTCTGTCATGACGAGTGATAATGATGATGAGGATGACTGCAGAGAGACAGCTAGGTAAAGCTACACAATTCTTTCCGATCGATTTTGGCTGATCAACCAATTTAATCTCAACGCATACGAGACCATGGCATAACTTAACTCTATCAAAAAAAAACATAACAGGGGTTTAAAGCGTGTGAACAGCAGGATATTTCTACTGCCTGTTCATCTTGCGCAAACAACAAATTCTTATTCTTGATTTATTTATTTATTTTATTCGAGGCACTAATTCTTATTTCTTCATTTATTTATTTTGAGACACTAATTCTTATTATATTGGGACATTAATTCTTATTATATAATGAGTCCAGGATTCTTACTGGTGCTTCATTTAAAAGTTTAACCATCGAGAGCCATGAGAATCTAAAGTGCGAAGAGACGGCTGAATCAAGCTCAAAATACGACCCAAACATAATGCATACACACACACATATATGCCTCAATCTGCAACCTCATACACCTATCAGTGATATCTATCATTTAAGCATTATCACTGTTGTTCATTTAGTTTATTTTATTAATTATTAAATGGCTCTTTAATGAGCCTAAACGATTCTTATTTTTATTTTTACTTCTATTTAATTGTTAACTCTATCTGCATTTATACCTGACAGATTGTGATATGAATAAATTATTTATAGATTTCTTTTCTTTTTTTTTATTGTTATTACTTTTATTTACATTGTCTTGTTGTGCTTGACTGCATATAAACACTCCTTAAGTTTATCATTGATTTTACTCCGTGAATATTATCCTTTTTTTTTGTTTATTAAAGTAACTTTGATTTTGTCGTGAGACGATTTGCCCCACCTGTCATATTTCAAAAAAAAATTAACTTTATTTCTCATGATCCCATGACATTATCCGTTTCACTGAACCGACATTTCCGTCCGTTTATTTCTTTCGGTTTAGTTTTTGTCTGGAGGTTTCTTATGCTTTTTACCATACATATTTCCACTTTCACTTGGAACTGGAGCAATGTTCCGATGTCCTCTAGAGTCAACCTGCTCATATGGATAATTGAAGTCTGAACTTCTACCGGTCTGTTCGGACATTTCAGCCCTCTCGGATCTATCAGGAAATGCCTGGCTTCCTTCCCAATAATCGTGATGAGGATTGTATTGCATTCTTCTGATGTGTGGATCGTTGGGCTGGGGTTTAATACCCCGATCCTCTGCCTTGTAATTAGGCCTAGTGCTGTCGAACGCATTCAGCAACTCGGCAACCTGCTCGACAGTCTTTCCTTCTGGGCCTATAAGCATTTGCTCCACATTGTTACTTTCGCTTTTTATTTGCAAGCACTTGCTCATGCTTTCTTGCTTTTTACTGTCAGCTCTTATTATCTCTGTTATATTTTCTATTTATTCTCACCCCTTTCTACTCTCACTTCTATCCTTTCAACTGTGTTCGCTAACTGAGTTCCCTCTAGTTGTATGCTTTCTATAACCTTTCTGTTTTCATTTTTTATTCCTTCAATTTCCTCCCCTTGCTCTATTTTCTCCAGTAGCTCCTCCTGGTGATTCAGCCTTTCATTTGCAACCTTCATTTGGTCTGAGGTTTGTTCACATTTTTCCTTCACTTCTTCAATTTTTTTGCTAAAATCCTTACTGTGTCGTTCGCCCAACTCTTCTATCTTCCTACTATTTCTTTCACCTATTTCCCTCATTTCCATAAACAACCTTTGCTGGCCTTCCATTAATTTCATGAACATATCCCTTATGTTATAGCATTCTATTTTATTTTTATCATCCCCCACTGTCTCCATTCTTTCGCTAATTTCTATTTCCCCTTCATTAGCTATTTCTCCGGACGGTTCCATTAGTTCTTTGGAGGTTTTTCCTATTTCGCCCACTAGAGCGTCCATTGTTATTTTTGATCTGGTGTGCATCAAATTTATTTAACACACACTAATTAATTACTTATATTGTATTCTACGGCTTTACTATCTAACCTTATCCTTATAGGATTATATTACTTTACTAACTTTATATTTCACAGACACTAGGTACATTTGTTTGGCTCTCCCCATCTCACTCACTAATCATCACTCACCCATGCCTGCCTTCAAGACCCCTCCACAACTGTCTCCAATTTACAACCTAACTTCCCACGTTATATTACGTTCTCTTTCTCTCCTTTTACACTCTAATATTTATTTTATTTCTTGCTTTGTCTACCACCAAGCTATTTTTGATTTGTTTATTAATTATTGCATAAACTATTAATTTTGTTATACTCGAATTCAAATGTGCTGAACTTGTAAACGTGACTTATATCCCGGACTCTGGCCCCCAATTATAACGGAAAATGGTTATTCGTACGGTTGATTAATTATTTGTACCTTTAACTATATTTATTTTGATTATTTTATTCTATATTATACTTATTTATTATATCCATTTATTCTTTTCATAACTTTTATTTCAATCCATTTATTGTTTACCACTTATATTCTTTATTATCTTATTTATTATTTTAACCAATGCTGTTACAATACAAGCAGAGAGCTAATACAGATACAAACTTAATTTCATATCTATACCCTTGATCGAACCCCAAGGCAATATGTACATATTATCTTGGCGTTATTTTTCCCAACCAAGATACCCTCGGCTGCTGAACAACGCAAACTATTTCAAAGAAACTTAACGAATGTCCAGCGCTTGCTATTTATTTTTTAGAATTGGGATTTCACATGAACAAGCAGCACATGAATATCTTAAACAAATCAGTATGCCCCTTTAATCACTACTTACAGTTTCCCCCCTGTCGTAGCTTGGTGATAGGAGAATAAAGCAAGGATACGAAATTTAATGACAAATATGTTTAATAATAATATTTACACTTTATATAAAAAATTACATTATAATAATAAAAACACACCCTTATAAATACATGGCTATAATAAATATATGCAAATAGATCAGATATAAAAGTTCTTAAAGTCCTGTTGATAGAGTTCTATTTTTCTCAAATCATTAATTTTATATTTAGTTATAAATAGTAGACAAATGAAAATGCATGCATGCTTTTACCTAGGCTTATGTAATTGTCCCATGGGTATTTCTCCTAAGCACTCTTGATTAACTTCCTCAGATTGTGGGGTTACTTTCGTTCCAGTTTTGGCTTGTTAATTCCTCAGGTTCTCCATTAACTTCCTCAGTTTGTGGGGTTATTTTCATCCAGTTTGCTGGTTGATTCTTTAGGTTGTGTTTCAATCGACAGCTACAGAAGCGGTGGTCCCTCTAGCAGGTCAGGCAAAGATCTTACATTGTGAGTCAGTGATGAGACGGCTCGAATCCGAACCTACGTCCCTTTAACGCCACTAGCCATGCACTTCTTCCATTTTCTTTTTAGCTGTTGCTTCTCTAAAGTCTCTACTAGCAATGCCAGACAAAAATTGTAATTTTATTAATATCTTTCTTTGTTTGTTGTTTTTAAATTTTTTAAATTAAGACTTAGATTTCCAACCAATTTTTATCATTATGTTTCTTTATTTAATTAGTGGCTGGAATGTAAGTCCCAATTAATTTAACAGATCAGGCCAAGATCTTCCGTTGATAACATTTCTTTGTCAGTGGAATTTAATTTGTCCAACAGACTTTCACACCTACGGCCATATTGTTTCTTTTTTATATATCACATATTACATTTATTTTATTTAAAGTTTACAATTCATTCATTTTTTTCACATTTACGTTTTACATTTACTTTAATTTGTTATAATATATTTTTTAAAAGAGAGAAGAAACGCATTTTTTTTTATGCATCCACTTCCCCTCTCCCACAATAAATAAAAATAACTTTCTAGCATTTCTTACAAGAGAGAAAGAGTCGCATATCTCTATTTATGCAGCCCCCCCTCCCCTTCTCTTACTATTACAAAAACCACAGTAATTTTGACATTAGAATTTCAATTTCTTTCTTTCCCTTCCTTCTTTTTTAAAAAAAAATTATTAGCTAATTTATTTCACCTTTATTACTTTCTAATTTTAATAATAACTATATATGTGTGTCAACGACTTTACGTGGTCATCACAATATATTGGGTGACTTTAAAATTCCAACAGTATTACACTAAAATTTGGATAAAATTAGAAAAGAATGACACCAAACACATATATGTGTAGCATTTAAAATTCTGCTGACTTAATACACTACAAAAAATCATAATTTTCGATGATGACCATTTTTTTTGCTGCTGATGAAAGCCATAAGCTAGAAACTAGTCTGAGAATGGATGAGTAGGTATTAGATAGAAATTTTATGCACAAACCTTCTGGCATCCATTGTTTGTTATAGCTTGCATTGAGTGACGTTATTGTATGGAAAGTCTGCCACTGTTTTAAGACCTTTTATAAGCATAGGAAATGGTAATCATATGATGTTTAGTGGTTTAATACCAATCGTGCCTACAGTATGATCATTACTATGGTTATTATATAACCAAAGTCACCAAAATATATAGATACTGGACTTATTTCAGATCAGTATGACTATATAAGTGAATGATTCTGAATTGAAAACATTATTGTGTTTTTATTTTGGACTCATAATAGCTTTATAGTTAATTAAAAAAGAAAAATGTCACTGCTAGAGGATTGCATGAAATCCATAGATCTAGGTACATTGCTCTCAGATTTAGAGCTCCTCACTGATGAAAGCTATAAGCTAGAAACTAATCTGGGAATATTGGATGAGCTGACACTAGATAGTATTTTAATGCACAAACCTTTTGACATCTATTGATAATTCTATCTTGCACTGACTGTCACTATTGTATGGGGAATTTTGCATTTGTTTTGCTTATATTTTTTTGTAAAACTTCTTTGGCTAGATGTGTAATTGTAAGTTCTATTTCTGAAAGAGGATTATTATTAAAGAAAAGAAAGATTGAAAAATTTCAACAAAAAAAGACCATTATGAATGGCTTTTTATAATTGCACTTCAAATACATTACTTTAATGCATTAATAACTTCCACACTTGCAATAAAAATATTCCAGTGTTGTCTTTTTAAGAAATAGAATATTTAAATATATAGATTTGCATAACAATATTCAAATATGGCATTACTGAACAAGAATGCTACAATCTGACCATACAGATTGCAAGCATGCTCTGCAAATTAAAAAGTCCTTGTAAGAAAACATTGAATTTATGTGTTAATTAATCCTTTCTGGTAAAAAGTTTAAATACATTTATATATAGAATTACAAATAAAATAAGAAAAGAATAAATACCTTTCAAGTAATTATAATATAATTAAATGTTCATCACACATGCAATTATTCATTAGGGATATGTTAAATGAATATTGATGGTTAGAGTTACTTAATATATTGCAAAATTTTGCAACTTTTTAAATAAAAAAATAAATCACATAGGATTTATTAAAAATGACTAAAGCAGATAAAAATTTCATTATATTTTGAATAATATTGTTACAAATATTCATTTAAATTTATGTTATTTGTCAAATCAATGACATATGACAAAAATTAAATCTTACATATTTTAAGGCTAAATTATTCCCTGAAATAAAAACATTTGTATAATTTATATTACTTAATTATATTTTATTCATTTATTACATATGCATTTTATAAAACAAATATAAATTTTATAAATACAAGTATATTTTATAAACCTGGATTCTAGATGTAATATAAAGGATTTGAACATAGACTTTTAATTCCTTCAGTCATCAATTCTATCTCATACAACAGATATACATGATCATACACACGTGAAAAAGATAAATGATCTCCAATATACATAGTTCATGCTGACGATCAGATAAGCGCTGGTTCAGCATGAAATATGTATATTGGACATCATTTATCTTTTTTACACATTTTTGGTTGTGTGTATCAGTTGTATGAGATAGAGTGGATGGCTGAAAGGAGCTTGAATGTCTGTGTTCAAATCTTCCATATTTTATAAAACAAATAGAACTGTTCAAAGCAATGACTACTTATATATATATCAAACAGGGTGGGAGTTAGATCGCTAAAAAATATAGAATAAAATTTTTGCTCTTTAATAAAAACATAATTGTGAAACATAGTTGTTGAATTCTTTTTATATATAAAAATATGACAAAATTATTTATTATAAATTCAATCTACTCCAGCTGCAATTTCAGTATTGAATCACACTTGTCTCTCAGGCAGAGAAGCATAATACCTAGAGGGTATCTATCGCTAGACTGAAATTATACAAGGTATAATTTACAGCCACATTTCCAAGCTACAGAACTTCTCCCACTGCTGAATTCAAACCCTGTTATTCAAAGCACTTTTTGTTTTGAAGTAAACTTCAGGTGCCAGATAACTAAAAGAAATAGTTAACATGCCCTGAATGACAGCTACTAATTCAATGCCTTAATATCCCAAATAGATCAATCAACAAAGTAATATAATAAACTACTTTAATTAGTGGTATTAGTAAAAGAATTGACCGACAAATACTAATTTCCCCCCAAAAAATATTTTAAATACTTTAAAATTAATTAGAGAACTAATTCATCACTTTCTTGAATAAAATAATAATTACATAATATCCCAGGCACACACATTATAATAAACATAAAACATTAAATAAACATAAGAATTAAAACATTATATACCACACACACATATTCTGTCAAGTAAGCTGTTGGTTTGTATGATTCAACAAGTTTTAGGACTATTGGTTTATTATATTAACTTGCACATAAATAGTTTATTTTATGTTGGTTATGGAGCTCATTTCAGTTGACTCTGAATATCTCAAAGATTGCAATGGCTACAATAATAAATTACTAACATAATAAGAATGGGAATAAAGAATAATTAATGTTACCTATAGGTTTTTCTGATGTGTTTTTCTGGATAGATGGCTGCTTCTTTCTCCTGTGTGATGTGTGTTGAACCAACCAGTTGGAAATTGGATTGTTGATGAATGTGGTTTCTTGCTGCATTTCAGTCCAGCAGACAAATGTTCAAATGGCTCAGTTTGTTAGATATTCATTGCAGCTAATTGGAAATCTTCACATATTTTAGGGAGGTCAGAGATTAGAGTGCAGCAGCATACTTCTTCTGATTAGCAATGTATGGTTTTCTTGGCATTTACAAGAAATATAAGTTTTATTTGCACAGACTGGAATAACACTGCTAAAAGAGATCTGATGATGACAAGTTTTTTTTGAGACCTATTTATATGTGGCCCTCTTATTGTTCAGTTTGATTAATATTTAAATTATATAAATTCCCATTGTTTATTTGTTGACATTTTTTCCAGATTAATCTACTTAGGAAAAGATGTAACTTTTTTAATTATTCCCATTGTTTAATTATAGCTATTGCTAATTAATTATTTCTATTCCATCTTGGTTTATCAGTCAAGCAATCTTTGAGTTTGACTTAACTTTTATACTACAAACTTTATTTTTTCATTTTTGTAATTCAACTTTTTTTTTCATATGCACACATATATTCATATTTTAATGTATTTTTTAAAATCAACACACACATTTTATTTTATTTTAAATAAATGAAAAGAGAGAAATATAGTTTTTAAATCTTTTTTTATTTAATTAAATTTCTCCCCCCTCACATTGTTTTATTATTATTATTATTATTATTATTATTATTATTATTATTATTATTATTATTATTATTATTATTATTATTATTATTATTATTATTATTATTATTATTATTATTATTATTATTATTATTATTATTATTATTATTATTATTATTATTATTATTATTATTATTATTATTATTATTATTATTATTATTATTATTATTATTATTATTATTATTATTATTATTATTATTATTATTATTATTATTATTTAAACTAGTAAAACTTATACTAATACATGACATATTGATTTACTCTGTGGTGATCTACACTTGTACAAAAATTATTTAAACTTTCTAAATTACACTTCTCTTTCTTAAACTATTATAATTAATTCTTTTGAATGAAATTTTGACTTTATCTGGATAAAATAATTCCACAGTATTTTTGTTTAAACTTCTTTAACTAACAAATTCTTTTCATATTTTAATTTTATAATATATAAAATTTATGAACATGTATCACTGTTCATGCGTGGTACAATATATATATATATATATATAATCGTTACTTTAAATAATCAAATTTTATCATCAAATAGATTGTATTACTGGAATTTAAATAAACATAAAGTGGCTGCAGTGATATGGATGCTGATTGACTATTATAGTATAGAACAATATTAGGGAACTATTGGCCAGGAACATGTTCCTACTGAGACTGATTTGATTCTTTTTTCCTATAGCAATTGATAAAATAATGCAGATGTTATTGTAAAATATTGATATCTCTTCAATTTATTTCCTACATTTACAACTTCAATAGTGGTTTATTGTAAGTTTCTACATAATTGCACTATGAGATTATAATCTCTATGTATTATCAAACATTGATTAAATTTATAGTTTATTATATATAATTCTTTTACTTAATTATTTTATCTGAAATCTTGTAGAGGTTTTAATATATTACATCAGTTCTTTTAATGAAGCTGTTACATTATGCAACTATTTATTCATTATCATGTGGTCATTAATTATGAGTATGTTAATACAAAATGATGGTCAAGTATATATAATCATTATAAAATACTTCATGTTTAAAAAAAATTTATTTAAAAAGATTGATGCAGATAAAAACATTCAATTATAGTTTTAAATGCTTTATTAGAAATATTTCTTTTGTTATAATGTTTATGGAGTTAATGACACTTAACATAAGTCAATGTGTGCAATTTAAAGCATTATAATTTAAATTAGTAAAGTTTCATGTTTGTTTATTAGCAACAAATAATATTTTATTATTCATAAATGATTTGCATATTTCAATTTATTCATTAGCATTTTAACTTTACAAATGCCAAATAATTTTTATTTTTTTGAAAATAAATAAAAAATAAATTGAAATGATAACCAAAACAAAGTGGTTTATTTTATCTACAGAGGTATATCAAACATTTTTTGAACAAATAAATCTCAATAAGCAATTAAATTTAAATTAATGTTATCTGTTGAGTAAAGAGTACATTAACTTTTTAACTGAAAAAAAATCCTTTTTTAACTGCACAGTTTTTTTATTGGCTAAGTGAATTAAAGTTTTACAACTTTTGATTGGTCAATTACAAAATCAGCAGTAAAAATATATTCATCTTTTAATATTATATTCATTTTAGTTTCATTTGTAAAATGTATATTAATAATTTTTCAGACTATGAAAGTGAATGAAAGTTTTTCAAAAATAAATTTGTACTTATAATTATAAAAATATTTGATAATGGAAGACTTAAAAATAAACTTCATAACAAATTAGAAAGTGCTGTGGATGTCATTTATTTCTTTCTCAATTTAGGTTTGTGTAAAAGTAAATAATTTTTTACTAAAATCTTACTATTTTTTAAAATAATTATATTTTAAGCATATTTTATCAAAATACATTATAATATGTAAAAAATACCAACAAAATATTATAAAACATTCATTTTTGTTTGAAAATCAAATAAAAAGCTTGGGGTGATGAAAATTGTTGACATGTGTCAAAATTGTTGTTAGTGCTGATTTGTTTTTCAATTTACACTCATGTAAAAGTAAATAATTTTTGACTAAAATCTCACTATTTTTTTTAAATAATTATAGTTTCAGCATATTTTATCAAAATAATTTATAATATGTATAAAGAATAATAAAAACATGCTAAAACATTCATTTTCATTTTGAAAATCAAAACAAAGAAGTTGGAGTGGTGAAAACTTTTCTTTTATTCACATTGAGAACCAACCAATCAGCATCTAGCAAAGCCTGCCATCTCCCATTGTTGTAGCTTCTTATGTCAATATTATTGATTTTTTACTTGTAAAATAATTCTAGAGAGGGCATCATCTTACGGTACTTTTTGAGCTTTAAAATAAATGTAAAAACACTATGGTAATGTAAAAACTGATGGTTTTCGAGCACATTGATACATGATTGTTTCTCAGAAAGTGTTAAAACAAATAATTTTTACAATTTAAAAATTTAAGTATAATTTTTTTTTAAAAAAAGTAGAATTAACCATGCCAAAAATTGCTATAGCTTTCTGTTTTATATTTGAACTTTTGCACTTGACATATTTTCTTATAAAAATAAAAATTTTCAATATTGTGTCAAAACTGTTATATATTTATCAAATAGAAGTAATTAATTAATTTTAATTACAAAAATTAAATAAACAAAGCCACAGTCCTGAAAATGCCCTGACTACATTGCATTTAATGGACAGTCTTCTTCTTTACTTGAAATCTCAATTGTATCTTCTCTTCACTTGAAACCATATTTTTTAAAGCTGTCCCATGATTTTATGATATCCAAATATTCTTATTAAAATTATTACCATCAAATATATTTTCAGTTTAAGTTTACATCATTAAATACATGAGAAACTGTTAACTTTGCAAGCTGCAGGATAGTCATAAGTGGTCCATTCTTTATCTCATTCCATCATCAATTAAAAAGGATTTGCAATGGAATGTATATCAAATGGAAGGAATTAGACATTCACTCTTTTGGCCCCTTTAAAGCCTCAAACAGGAAGTCAAATAGATTTCTTTTAAATCATAGCAAATTCTATTATTCTTTATTAAAAAAAATCTGTGTTTGTTTGTTTTTAGTAATTACACTTAGTTTCCTATTATTCAAAGTCTGTATATATTATATGTTGATATAAACAAAGAGATTTGAACTTAGAATTTTCAGTCTATATTTAGCCTCCACTCCACCTCAAACAACTTTTACACATGCCCACACACATGTAAAAAGATAAATGATACCCATTACTTGCATTTTATGCAAAAAACTGCACTCATCAGTTGGGCCAGATCATAATCTCTGACACATATATACAATCTGCTTGGTTTATACTAAGATAGCAATTCTTTAAACTTTCATGGACATGATTCAATATTCTCATCCTTCCAACAATTCATCTGTTCCTTTTATTAAAAAACCAATGATGGAATGTTCAATGTCCTTGGTGGATTTTATATTATATTAAAACCTGTCCATTAAAGTTTAAGGAATTACTATTTTAATATAAGCCAAGTACTGATTGTATATATGTGTGGGAGATTGTGATCTGGTCCAACTGATGAGTGCTGTTCTGCATGAAATATGTATATTGGGGATAATTTATTTTTATCATATGTGTGTGGTCATGTGCATCAGTTGTTTGAGATAAAGTGGAAGATGAATATAGACTGAAAATCCTAAGTTCAAATCCTTCTACTTACTATAATAAACGTTCAGTATACTGAATGCATAGGTTAATTATATATATTCTTTATAGCTACAGAGTTAAAATCAATAGAACTTAATTAAGCTTTAATTTTCTATTGGACGTTATTGTATTTTTATTTTTACTAATGATGTTTTTATATAAAAAGTTTATAATATAGCTTACCAAGAGATCATCGCAGCCGCCTTGCAAGCAAGTAGTTAATTGCTGATGGTTGTGGTTTCGCTTCCCGGCCGATGCTATGACATATATAAAAAAAAAAGAAGTTGTAATAGTAATACATCATCAGTGTCAATTAAATTTATAGCTTGATTATAAATAATGCTTTTATTGAGTTCCTCAACATGAATTCTTAACATAGAGATATTAATATATTACATGATAATAAACCTGTTATAACTGAAACCCACAGGCTTATTATATACCTGTGTCTATATATGTAATATATAGGGTATATGAGCACAGACTTTCACATGACCCACCACTCTCCACACTATCTCATAACACTGATACACTTGAACACATATATGCTGAAAAGATAAATAATCACCAATATCCGTATTTCATGCTAAACCAGCAATATCTGGACCAACTTATGATTGCTGGTTTAGCATAAAATACGTATATTGGTGATTATTTATCTTTTCAACATATATGTGTTCAAATGTATCAGTGTTATGAGATAGTGTGGAGAGTTGTGGGACATATGAAAGTCTGTGCTCATATACCCCATATATTACATAGATAAACTTGTTATGTGATGTAATTGTTTAATTATATATGTATTCTATATTTGTACGTTCATCATCGCACGTGACTATTCCTTATGGATATATTTATATATGTTGACAAGCATATTTAATTTATTGCAAAAGATTTTAAATAAAAGAATTAAATCTCACAGGATTTATTATAAAAAGATTAAAGCAGATAAAAAATTCCATTATAATTTGAAATATATTTTTACAACTATTCATTTTAATTTGTTTGTCAAGTGGATGACATATGTTGCAAGTTAAATCTTAAACATTTAATTAATAAAATGCAATATAATTTCTTAAGGCTAAATTATTCACTGAAATAAATAATTTTTTTTTTTATAAAGTCGTATTTTATCTTATTTTATTTGTGTTTTAGTCATTCGATACTTATATGTTTTATAAAATAAATAGAATGTAACTCTTCAAAGTTTAACATCAAATAGACTATATTACTGATATTTAAATAAAAATAAAGTCGCTATAATAATGTAGATATCGATTGTCTGTCATACTAATGATAAACATCAGTGGCCCAATTGGCCTGAAACTCATATCCTTGAGAGATTGGTTTGCTTCGTTTCTTCACTGCTATTGATAAAGTAAAGTATGAAAATGTCACATTGAAGAATTAATTTATTTCAGCTTATACATTTAAAATTCCAATAGTTATTTATTATAAGTTTTTAGTTAATTGACTGGACTATTATCCATGTAAATAGTAATTTTACATTTAAAACAGAATGAATTAGCAGTGGATTGTTTTAAACAAGTTTAGTAACTTTGAACAAATTGAGAATAATTGCTTAGGATAGTTACCATGAAAATCATTTGTTATTGAAGCAATCATTCCTAACTGACGATTGAACATCATGGTCCTTCATAAGTTACTAACCCATGTTTAAACCTTATGTTCCATCCTGCTTCTATATTTATGTATAACTATTTTATACGTATGTTTGAGATGTGCACTAAAAAGTTATAAAGTTTAACTTTTAATATTAATTATTATTAATTCTTATCAAAATCGGAATATATTAGGTTAAGACCTGTAGAGGTCCCTACCATCGCATTTTCAAGCGCACAAAAAGAGTATTATTTATGTATAAATTTTAAATCCCTGAACAATTAACGCTGTTAAATATTTTCTCTGTCACTCATTTAATTCTGAAAAGGTGATTTCTTATTGTTATTTTTTTTTTATATTTCATATTACAATGCTATACTCTTAATATTTCAAAGTCTTGATTATTCTAAAGTACTAAATTTCGTGAGGGTGAGATTTCAATATGTTAAATACCAAGGAAGGAGTACGGGGGTAATTTTAAAATCTATTTTGTATAAATTAAATCTTTCCCATATATATTACATGGCATAGCATTAATTGCCTAACTTATAGCATTTGAGTGAGGTTCATGTATCTTAAAGTAGTAACTTCCATTTCATATCATTAAAGACATAGTGTTAATTCTGCATTGCTGATACATGGCTTAGTTTTTTTATATTATGTGCTTCTAGTCTGGAGGGTTGCAATGAGTTTGAACCCATAGACATTCTTCATGCCCTATCCCACGCACAGTTGACCTTTCTGGGATCATTTTCATATAATAGGCCTCTTGTGTCAGTCACACCAGAGAACCCTGGGAACTATGCCATGCCTAATTAAACTTTTCTAAGCAGTGCCCTAGAAAAGGGATTCTTAGCCATTTTGTTTTCTTCATTTAGAAGCATGATCTCACTTCAGATTCTTCTACCATCATATCAGCATCACTACTTTTTCATTATTATTAATGTATTTATTTAATGGCCTCATTTCGATGCTGTACCAATAAAATTGCACTTTGTTCATCTTTACAATAATAGTGATTAATTTAATTAATAATGTTGTTTTTCTTCTTGTTTTAAAAAACTCCACCATCACAATTTATCCCATTTATTTAAGAGTATACATATGTTAGAAAGGTGAAGTGTTCTTTTCTTTTTAAATACAAACTTAAAGAATGGTTAAAAATATTTTGTTCACTAAGCAAATAAACTTGATTTTAATGTATGTTGTTTTATTAAATATTCACTAATATTATCTTTAATGAGAAAACTATTTTTTTAAAAATATATTTTATTGATTTTCATGACCGAAATGGCGTGGATATAGTTTATGTAATATGTATAATAATTCCTAGAATGCTCCATAAATTTGTATAGTTATCATCACCTTTCAGAACCACCACTAAAGTATTAGTTCAAATATGTTATTAGTTTGTTTTGTAATCAAATGATTGGCATCTTGATATCCCCACCAAATATACCTATTTACGTAGAATATGTCATTTATTCATAAGAGCATATGAATCATAATAGTGTGGACAATTGTATGTAACTTTCTACCTCCAGGTAGATCAACTTGTCACACACATTCAAGTAAATATATAATTAATTTACTGTCTCATTAAATGTTTTATTAAATATTTTATTATTCAAGCCCCTTATGTAGTTCAAATTATCTTCTCTCCACTTCCATACATTTCAACATATATATGCGTTCTTTTGTTAAATATGTCTCATTGTCTCTTTTGCTCTTCTAGTGGGCCAGATTTAAGAACTAATTCTTGTGTGCTATCATTAGTATGTTATTCATTAGATGTTTGATCTGGGGCTTGTGGAATGGGTTCGAATCCAGGTTGGTCCCTAATCTAAATCTCAGACTTGACTGGGTTTGAAGTACATTTTATTGAGTTCCAGCTCATGTTAGATGGATCAACATATTTTTAGTTAATTGATTGGTCTATTATCCATGTAAATAGTAATTTTACATTTAAAACAGAATGAATTAGCAGTGGATTGTTTTAAACAAGTCTAATAACTTTGAACAAATTGAGAAGAATTGCTTAGGATAGTTACCATAAAAATCATTTGTTATTAAACAATATATATTTTCGTTTATATATTATTCAATAATAAGTTTATATAATTGTGATATCAAATATATGCATACTGCATATACAAATAATTAAGGATTATATTCAGGAAAAAACCCAGTTAATTATAATTATAATAATCTTTAAAGACTTCATTAAAAATTAGCTTAAATTACTTGTACTATATATTCTATATCATCCTAATGCTTATATTTTATCCAGATTTATTGGTTTTACACCCTTAGATCTGTTTTTATTTTGGAATACACATAAATTGAGTAAAAGCATATTTAGTATGACGTTTAATATATATATATATATATAAGACATATTTTGTGGGTTCATCCATGTTTATGTCTTTTATATATGCAACCCGTGAAAATCTTTGTATCAACACACACACACACATATATATATATATATATACGTTTACAACTAACTACAGATATATTTTAAGGCACCATATTCAAAATAACTGAGTTTTAGTATTATCCTTGCTTTAAAATAATGACCACAAAAGAGGCATTAGATTAGATGTTAACTCAATTATCCAATCTAATGAGATTATCCTAAACAGAAAAGTAAGCTCTTTCAAATCATCAGACAAAATAATCTTGGAACTAAATTCTGGAAACTCATCACAATGTTAAAATAACCAGAATTTTTTTTTAGATTAGGGAAGTCACAGTCCAATGATGAGCTTTCAATATTTATATATAAATGTTTGTGATTATTCTAGATTTATATACAACTATCACGCCAATACCACATCTCACAAATAAATTTATTGCCATATTGAATATATAAAATGAAACATTTGGTAATACAATTTTTAAGGATCATAACTATATTCTTGAATATTTCAGTAGAAGTAACAAAATGGAAGCAAAGCAGACTGCTAATTTAGATGACTTAAGAAATTGTAAATAAATTACCTGGCATTTTTATTTTCTCAAGTTGCTTATGCAAAATAAAAAACAATATTTTGATTATAAAAAGTACTATTAATTTAACTTTGTAACAAAACCAAGATTACATACAATACTATAAGATCTACAAAATATAAGTAAGAGTTTTTTTTTGGAAAAGTTCAATAAATTACTAATGCATTGCTTCATCAAATTAAAAGATGTAACATAATACATGCCACTATGTATGTTCAAAAATTATATTTTAATTTGTAAAGAAAGCAAACAAAGCTTCTTTGTTCAATTCCATATTAGTAAAAAAAAATTATTTCAGGGAGATATTACTTTTCTTTATCCTGAATTATTATATATCATCTTCAACCATTGCTAAAATATCTCTAACATTGACAATGCAAATCAAAGCCAAACTTTTATATCACAATCATATTTGTAAGGTAGCCAAGTTATAAATAGTAACTGTTAATCTTGCACATATGTTGCCTTATAATAGTAAGTGGATGCATCTTGATAACATGACAAAAGATAAATTAAACAAATATGTTAAATGCTTATATGTAGGAATCATATAGAAATCATTTTATGTCTAATGTCTTTGAATAAATAAAAGTCAATTAATTTAAAAGATTTGATATATTCTGATTGAATTTGAGTTATAAAATAAAATAATCTGAAAAGAAGAAAAATATTTGGGTGTTAAATTTACTAATGAGTAATTGATCATGAATGTGGGGTTGTGTAATTAAGTATAGTGATGATGTGAAAATTTCAAACCTATCAAATTTTGGATTCCAAATATCATATGCCCCCAGAGTAAATAAAAATTTAATGATTTTTTTTTAAAATTTTCACTGATAATATTCAATGTGAACCTGAAATAAATATTACTTTATATAGTGTTTGAATTATTGTTGAAGATACATTTATTGAAATACAGTTATAGTTTTGTAAAGAGAAGACATAACTGATATTTGGTAAAATTACATTTAACCAAATTAGTATTGCCAGTTGATAATTTTTTGGAGATCAAATTTTAGTGAAAAAACTATTGTTTTTTTTTAAAGAATTAAGTATAAGAAAAAAGAAATTCAAAAAGATTGAAAGTAGACAATTTTTATAAAAAAATAACATTTAATATATCTAAATCATAGAATGGCTTTATTGTTCAGAAATTCACAAGATATTTAAGCCCTGAAGTGCTAGAATTGAAAACTATTTAAGGTCTTAACTCCTTATGTGGTATATACAATTAGCTTTACGAATTTTGGACATAGCATGCACCATCTCTTGGTCAATTTTGGTCAGAATTCCTTCATTTTAAGTTTATTTTATAGGAAATTCAAAATTTAAAATTTTAGATCTAAAAACGTCCATGTATAGCATTATATTTTGAAAAAAAAATCAATTTTCTTTGCTGGCTATTGGTGCTTAGACCAGTCTCTTTTCTCTGATTGGATGCCTGCCAAATCTGGAAAATTTTGTTGTAGGTGTTTCTAAATGACAAAGTCAGAAACTAAACAAAGATGTTCTACATGTTCATAATTGATTTTGAAGTAAATAAATATATTTATTGTAATTTTTTACATTCATAAATAAGATTTTACATTACTTTATCGAAATATAAAATTTGATTCGGAAAATTTTAAATATTACAAGAAAAATACATTTGCAAAAGTAATCTCTTTTCAAGACTAGTTGTTGACACCTAACAACTGTAATTTGAATAATAGGCATTTCTAAAGAAATCAAAATAAAATCTTTTAGGCATTCATATTTTGAAGTAAATAATTATATCTATTATAATTTTTTACATTCATAAATAAGATTTTACTATTGAAATATACAATTTGATTTGAAAAATTTTAAATATTACAACAAAAATACATTTGGAGAAATGATTGATAATAAAAAAACAATTATTGTTACTAACCATAATTAGGTGTTTCTAAATGACAAATGCAGAACTTAAAATGAAATGCAGTACGCTTTCATATTTTGAAGTAAATAATTATATCTATCATAATTTTTACATTCATAAATAAGATTTTAAATTACTTTATCGAAATATAAAGTTTGATTAAAATTTTTTTAAATATTACAAGAAAAATAAGCTTGAAGAAAATAATATTGACAGCTAAAGACGAAATAATGACACCACGATTGGTTGAAATATAATTTCTTTGTTTTACTACTGGCTATTTTTTAAACGTTTTTTATTATACTTTTCTTCAGTTATTAACAGTATTTTTAATTTTTCGTTATATTTAACCAATTTGAATCTAAAATTATTTAATTTTTAGAAGCTGAATTAAAAAAATTCTGTGTATTTTAGATTAATATTTTAACAATAGAAAATGATTGGAAATGAAACTGATGAATAATATTGTTCTCAGATTTAAGCAGTGGACCAATACAAAAATTAGACAAAGATTAAATAAGTTGAAGAAATCAGTTAAAGGATTATTAATATTTCATAATTTGGGTATCTACTGCTGTACTAAATCATGCAGAGTAAAGGTAGAAAGTAAATTGTACTTAAAAGAAAATAAGGGATTATTTTGGTTAAAATATAGATATAATTTATATAAATTAGAAAAAAAAACTGAAGAATAAAACAGTCTCAAAACAAACTTTTGTTGATAACATACATGTTACATCAAGTCCAAGAATTCTAATTTGAGTGAGATTCTTAGCAAGAAATTTGAATAGCATAGTTACCTATTTGAAAGTTAAACGATGTTAAAAAAGTGATGGATGACACTTAGTCAGACCTTTGGAGATATCCTGGGCAGCTCCTGAGTTTTCAAAATTTCAATTCTTGTCATATTAATATTCTTGTAAATATTTACAATATTCTTTTCACAACTGTAATAGTGATAAAATATGCAAACAATTTATAATATTAAGTAAGTAACCCTTGAGATTTAAAGCACGCTATAATTTACCTAAATTGGGGGAAAAAACAAGTTTTAAAGTATTTAAATAAGAATAAAAACAATAAATTAAACAATAACAATTGCAAATAATTTTTAAAAGCGTGACTTAAGTTAAATTCTGAATTTAATCCATAATCAAGAATTATATTATCAGCTTTGCATAAAGTTATATAAAAAAGCGTATAATACTTTTCAACCTTGAATGCACAGTAACAAATTATATATAGACAACAGCAATTGCTTTTTAAAGTAAAAAGTTACATGTGCGATTTAAATATATTTTAATAAAAAAGGATTATAATAAAACAAACCAGTCAAGATAAAAATTAATTATTTTAATTTACATAAAACTTATTAATATTTACTAAGGCTGTAAACCTCAGGAATATGCGCATGAAAATGCGAAGGTAGGGACCTCTACAGGTCTTAACCACAAGCTTATGCCTTGGTTAAGACCTGTAGAGGTCCCTACCTTCGCATTTTCACGCTCATATTCCTGAGGTTTACAGTCTTAGTAAATATTACTTACGTAATCAATGTGCGTTTAAATAAATGTATAAAACTTATTAATACATATAATTACATTTCAATAACAAAAAAAGATGGATGTAGAATGAGGAAAATCCACATATATATATATACACAAAACAACAAAAATATATTTAAAAAGTTACTTTTATAAATTATGCTGTGCCTTTGTGATCTGTCAATTAAGTGATTAAAGCCTACGCAGAAATTTTCGCACCAAACTAGTTTCAAATAGATAAAACTTAATTAACAAGACATATATCAAAAGACTCGGAATAAACTAATGCAAGCAAAAACAATCATTTGTACGTTTTCACACTTTCTAATAATATAATCTACTATGCAAGTAAAGATATTTTGAACGGTTGATTAAATTTTAACATAGTAGATTAACAAGTGACAAATTGAATTTAAATATTAATTATTAATTTAGATGGGGGGGGGGATAAATAAATTGCAAAAATAAATAAATAATACCAATTGTTTTCTAGCTATTTTACGCAAATACTTATTTGCTGTACAAAATCAAATATAAAAAAAAAAGAATTGAATGTCAGAAATATAGCTGCACAAACAAACAATCCTATGTTCACCCATAGTATATCTGATGGCAATATCATGATTGAGTCACAACTATCCAGACACTAAGTCACTGGAAAAAAAAGGAGACAAAAAGGACTATCAAAGCAGAAACAGTATCAAGTCTTTAATGAACCAACTTCCTATCATGAAAAGAAGTAGAAAGTATTCTTAGTCAAAGCACTGACAAACAATTGTTAGATGAATGGTAGATTAGTGATAATATTTGCTTTAAAAATAAAAGTTATTACAATAAGATTTACAAAAAAAATGATGTTTGTTTTTTAGAAGTATCTACTATATTTGGTTGAATACAAGTGTAATTATATACTTGGAGTTATTAAAGAAGAATATACTCAGTGTGGTTTTGGAGAATCAAAAAGCATTACAGACATTTTTTTTGTTGCCAGACAAATTTAAAAAAGATGTCAAGAACAACAGAATGGATTCATATATTGTTTTTATTGATTTGGTTAAGGAATTTGATTCAATTATTTGAACAGATCTATGGTATTGTTTGAAATTAATTTATTATTCAGTCAAGTTTATTTATAGTATACAGCTTCTACATGATAAGAATGTGAGAACATGTTATTACAAAATAAGAATCATAAATCATGTGACCCTATTCTCTTAAGCTTGTAAGTTATAAACAATGAGGATTGTCAATTCCTCAACAAGCCTTGTGATAAATGCTTAGCTAGAGAAAGCATTTAAAATATCTCTGACAGGACCCCCCAAACCTTTGACCATGGTTTCATGCTCTGGCACTTCTCAGAGAGGTGCTAGAGTAGGTTCAGACCACAAGGCTTGTTGAGGAATTTGCAATCCTCATTGTTTATAACATGTTATTACTATACATAAATCATGTGAGGTACTTGAAATGAAAACTAATGTTAAACAGAGATATGTAATCAATTTTTATGATAATAATCTTTGGAGTTGATTATAGGCAGCTTAATATAATAGAGATAACATTTTTTTCTATTAAATACATTTATTGTTTGTACACAAAAAAGAAATAAAATACTTGTTTCTTTTTTTTTAAGTGTCATAGCATCGGCCGGGATGCGAACCCGCAACCCGGGCAACTGCCTGCAAGTGCAAGGCAGTCGCGCTGACCTCTTGACCATCAATGCAAGACTAAAAAATACTTGTTTCTTCAACCACAATTAGAGTATTTAGATTTAACTTGAAATAAAAGCATGGGTAGATTCAGAAATTAACTAATTCACTTCTTTGTTATACAAAAATAGAGATTGACTTAATTAATTTGTGGATTCCCCCATCCTTTTATTTCAAGTTAAATCTAAAAACTCTAATTATGATCAAAGAAACACTAAAAGTGCACAATCAATAAAAGCATTTAATAAAAAAAATTTTTTTTTTTTCTATTACTTTTAAGTTTTTACCATTGGCATAGTAAATGAGATTATAAAACTATATTCTATTTTAAATTGACTGGACATTGGTATTATTTTCATATATATATAAATATATATCTTTATATATTTCTGTTCTAAGTAAAATGTATACCCCTTATGTATATATCACATTTAAACTTATAAATAAATATTAGAAAATACAGTAATTAAATTTTTTTAAAAAGAATAAAAAATATAAACATCACTTAGGAGCACTTTTAACTATCCTTGTAGTCTTTGTCATCTAATACTTTGAAAGGTCAACTTTCCCATAATTCCATGATCTTAATGATTGCTGCCTGCCTATTGATTAAGCCTTGCTTGTATTCATATATTAATATAGTTTCCTTGATTTTTCTTTTATTATTATTTCTTTCAGTTTGCAATATTTTTACATTATTATAATTGAAATCAAAACCATATGTACATGATTTATTATCGTCATAAAAAACAGAAGCTGATAAATTATCAATATCTTTAGAATTTTGTTTTATATTTTGAATTCTTTTTAATAACAACAAGTACTCTTTTGTTCTTTTCTCCAATATAATAAAAAAAAAATCAAGGAAGCTATGTTAATATATAGATACAAGCAAGACTTAATCAATATGCAGGAAGCAAATGTTAAGATCACAAAATTATCGGAAAGTTGACCTTTCAAAGTATTAGTTGACAGAGACTACAAGGATAGTTGAAAGTGCTCCTAAGTGACATTTATATTTTTTTATTCTTTTTAACAAATTTTAATTATTGTATTTTCTAATATTTATTTATAAATTTACATATATTATTTTGAAGAAATACAGACATCGATTTGTAGCATTATTATTATATCACATTTACTATATGTATGTAATACTTGTGTATATATTGTAAATAAGTTCACTTAATGCATATAATTTTATTTTAAATACACCTCACACATATAGTATATTTAAGTCTGTAGTTATTTCTGCAGTAATGCATAGTAAATCAGTAACTAAGTTTACTATTTAAAATTGTTTGATAGATTTAGTTTAATTTTAAAACGGTTGTTTAAAAAAGTGCTAAAGAAAAAAGGATTACTTTAAATAATGCAAATTTTTTATATTATCTTTTTTTAAGAAAATTGTTTTAAAATAAAAACAGAACTCTATCAAACAATTTGCAGTAAAAAACATATTTACTAATTTATTATACATATATAATTAGTACACATATTAAATATGATATATACATTAAGTCTTTACAATGGTTAAAATTGTTATTAACCCATAAACCGCCTCTTACGAGGCTTCTCATCGACATCTGACATCACTCTAACTCTGCCAGTTCTTATGCTAAAATATTCATTTGACAGGTATTGATTAGGTTTTTAAAAGTTCTGTAAGATGGTGCCCTCTTCCGAATTATTTTACAAGTAAAAAATCAAAAAAAACACATTTAAACCTAAACAAAGAAAGAACATTGTCAGTCATTGGTTGTCAGTGAGCTCTCAGCCGAAAAAGACATTCTGATTGGCTGGAAAGAACAAAGAAACCACCTGATCAAAGAAAATAAAGAAAAACACTGAGATTTTCATTTCGAATGCAATTTTAAGTATTAAAAAAATATAATTTCAGAAATTAAACTAGTTTTTTAAAAAATATACCAAAAAAACAAAATTATTTTCGAAAAATATTGAAGATTTTAGTAAAAATATTTAAGATTTAGCAAAAAGAAATCTTTACTTTTCAATAACGTAACATTGAAAAAAAGCATTTGTGTCATCACTTTTTTGTTTAGACATTCGCTTTATATTTGCCGAAATTGAATATATTTTATAATAAATAAATAGCAATTTATTTTTGAAAGAACTTTCGTTCTCTTACATAACCTGAAAAATTAGTAATATACTTTTTATAAATGTATCTGAGTTGAATTTAATATTATAGGTGAATATGTTTTAACAATAGGCTTTGTCTTCAGTTTGTGAGTTGGCCAATTAAAAGATTTGATTTTTACCTCATACAACCAATAATATAATTAGCGGTTTAAGGGTTAAACAGAAAAAAAATTATATTGCCCTCCCATGATTATTATTTAAAACAAATGAAATTTTAAAAATAATTGTTAACTCAAATCTGAAGTCATTGAATATTTTTCAGATATTTCCTGCTCTCTGTTCCATGTCTATCAAACTAGTTGACATATTAAAAAGATACATATTTCAAATGGATTAAGGCAATAAACTATCAATTTTCAAGCACTTCTATTGAATTAAAATATATTAAACCTCAAGTTTAAAATTTCATTCTACTTGAAAAAGTTCCAAAGTTAACAAACAGACTGATTTTCCAAAACCAATAAAAGCATTTAAAAACAGAAATCAAGATGCACACTGGTTTGATGATAAAATCTTTATATGAATAGATTAAAAGTGAACATAAGGATTTCATCTTGGATTAAGGATTTATAGTTTGGTGATGATTGTGTTATATTTTGAATTCAAAAAATGATGTACAGAATGTGCTTAATGTTTTGGGTACAGAAAACTCAAGTTCATTATCAGGTTAGTGTAAGAAAAATATTTAGCAACTTTTATCTTTAATTATTATCAGTTTAAAAATGTAAATCAGTGAAATATTTTTATAGATACATACTGGAGTTATCAAGTTAAAAGATAAAGTATTTTCATCACAAGAAAAATAACTATAAACAATTCAAAATACAGCAAAACTCTCCATATAGTAGTGCCATCTTGTGCTCATGTGATGTTTAGTGGTTTAAGAAAAATAACTACTATATTTTTAGTGACATAAAGAGCTGTTATTTAATCTAATTAATTGTATGGAAGCAATATTTGGATATTCTATCAATGAAGTAGAAAGACATTAAAAAAATTTCATTTAAGAATTTTCTGCAGAATTTTAAAAATATAATAGCAATATAATAAAACAGTCAATATGTTTTTCAATTCATTGAATTCACTACTGTAATATAACACCTTCATTGGATTAAAAATTAAAATGAATAAACAATTTAAGATTACTTATAAAGATATGTTGTGATGAATTTGAGATGATTTTTATTGGGAGAAATAGATCCTATTTATTTTACAAGAATTATCTCAAAGTTATTGTAAAAAAATGTAGTGTTATTGGAAAGATATGGCAGAAAATAGAATACATTGGAGAACTACAATTTGATGTAGTATTTAAATTATTTCAGGAAGAAAAACTTTCTACTGAAAAAATATAACATACAACATGTGAAATATAAAATAAACAAAAAATGGACTATCAATTTCTATATGTGCACTATTTATGATATACAGATTCATTAGCAGTCATCTATAGAGTATTTTTCTCCCCTTGGAGATGAAATGGCAATACATTTTATGAGTGACATTTTCCTAAAGGTTTGTGATGATAGTGTATTAGATGTGGTAATATGTTGGACTATTCCCATTATCTATCATTAAGTGTTGAGTATATAGAAAATTTTAAACTTTTCATATTCAAAGAACTTGTTAATAATAATGCACAAATAGACAAGACAGGTTAGTAATTACCCAATGTTCCTATGCTAATATTGCCACTGATTAAGCCAGTATTACCTGAAGAAATGTTCCTATGCTAATATTGTCACTGATTAAGCCAGTATTACCTGAAAAAATGTTCCTATGCTAATATTGTCACTGATTAAGCCAGTATTACCTGGAGAAGAATGGAGAATAATCTTACTAAACATTGTATAATTTTTAACCAGTGTAGTTTATTTGTGTGATTATTACTAACAAGTTGTTTGTATTTCAAAAGTTTAAATAAAGATTAACATTTTCTGTACATTCAACATGATAGATGATGAAATTAATCTAACATGTCACATCCAATGTTAATATTAGTTTTATTAAATTTATAATTGCTGAAATAGGTTTTTATGATAATTAAAGTTATAATTTTTAAGAAACTACAACACTATATTCATTTTATATGAATTTAAAATTTTTAATAATGTTATTTACAGATAACTTTGTGATCTTAACTTATTAATAACATTAGATTAAAACAAAAGCGTAGATTAAAATAAAATACTTTCTACTAAAATGACCAAGTATTTGTTTGACAAGAATGGCTATAAGATAGAATTACTTAAGCATGTAGTAGAAGTTTTGAATTTTATATAAAACAAACAATTTTTTATTTGTATCACAAGCCATTTTGTTTTAAAAAAAAACATAATTCTAATTAATTATCTAGTTTTAATCATACTTGAAACAAATGCTTATATATATTTAAATTTAATAATATTTCTTAAGTTTTTACTCAATACATTTACTAACTTCATTTAAATATTAACTCCATGACTGCCGTCAACGTTAATTTTTTTATATTATTGGCTTATTAAAAAAGTACAAAACTAAAACTTTTAGCAAAGAAATGACTTATATTTCTGGAGACTTAAAAAACCTGATTAGCAAATAATAAATGGGAGCTATCATATAAAAAGGCAGTAGGTGTGTACAAAAAAATTATTATACATTTTTAATACAATATATATATAAGACATATTTTGCGAGTTCATTGTGTTAAAAAATTTAAATATTGATATACCGCCATTTCGACTTCATCACACAAGTCATCTATTGGGTGATAAAAGGTAGAAAGACGGTTGTAGAGGCGCTACAATCACTGATTTGGAAAAAAAATATTAAAGTTCCACCAATAGCAGAAATGTTAAATTAAGAATGTTTTTTTAAAAAAATCTTTCCAAATAGAAGAAAGTTTGCATGTATCATCTCACTTAAGTATCTCAATGGCTTCTCTAATTTTGCACTTGTAGAGATTATCACATCTGGATATGATCCTGGTACTAGAAAAATCAATGTTATGACCTGAATTTATAGTATGGAGTGAGAGTGCTGATGATGATGAGTGTTTTTAACTCCATTAGCATGCTCATCTCTCCTAACACTGATGTGACAATTACTCATTAGCATGCTCATTAGATTACCATGCTAATGCAGTTAAACAACACTCATCATCAGCAGCACTCTCACTCCATACTATAGATTCAGGTCATAAAATTGATTTTTCTAGTACCAGGATCATATCCAGATGTGATAATCTTTACCAGTGCAAAATTAAAGAAGCCATTGAGATAATTAAAAGGCCATATTCTATCAATAAGTGAGATGATGCATGCAAACTTCCTCCTATTTGGAAAGATTTTTTTATAAAGATTCTTAATTTAACATTTTTGCTATTGGTGGAACTTTAACATTTTTTTTAAATCAGTGATTGTAGCACCTCTACAATCATCTTTCTACCTTTTATCACCCAGTAGATGACTTGTGTGATCAAGTCAAAATATATCAATATTTAAATTTTTTAACACGGATGAACCTGCAAAATATGTTTTTTGGGGGGGGGGGGTAGAGAGGAAAATAGATGGAGAAGAAGAAAGCACCAATTGTAACCTTCTAGAAATAACAACAGATGGGGTGGTAGAGAAAGAGAGAGAGAGAGAAAAGAAGAAAATAGAAAAGAAATAGAGAAATAGAGGGAGAAGCCAATTGTAGCCATAAGAGAATCAATTAGGAGAGAAAAAGGGGGTAGAATAGAGAGGGAGAGGAGAGAAGTAGAAAAAGGGAGAGAGAGAAAAAAGAAAAAGAGAAGGAATAAAATACTTAGAAAAAGGAGATTGAAGAAAGAGAGAATATTAGAGGGAGAGAGAAGAATTATTAGAGGGAGAGAGAGAGAGAGAGAGAGAGAGAGAGAGAGAAGGAAAAGAAAGAAATACCAGAGACTCTTCTTCCAAACACAGTGGGGTTACAATAAAATTTTATATAAAGATGTTAATATCCAGAGATCAGTAATAAGATAGGAGGAAAATTGATAGTGCTGCTAAACAATCAAGGCACAATAACAATTTGGTAGAAATTGTTAAGAAAATTTAAGTTTTACCAAATACTACAAAAATTTTTTTCTCCATTAGATTACATTCTCTGAATCCAACAAATTTATAATAAAATTAGAACCTTTCTAAATAAATTTCTTATTTAGTAACCTAAACAGGTGCCACAAGATATCAGTTCCAATAATACAACTCATATGATATTCAATGAAACAAAGTATTATCAAGTGTGCTTTTCTATAACATCAATAATAATTAATAATTACCTATCTCACACTAATTAGAATTTATAATTATATCTTGAAAACTTGTATCAGCTAATAAAAGATCCACAAGAGCATATGTTATCAAGGGTCCTACTGCAACTCTTGTGATAGAAACTAAAATATGAAGTTGTTAACTGAAAATAAATAAATAAATAGTCAAGTGAATGATATCCTGGCTGACTATAGGAGCCAAACACTTCCCTTGAAATGACTGCATCCTATGATAAGATAATAATATTTATTACAATAAAAAATATTTACTTAAGTATTTAATCTGATAAATAAGATATTTACAATTTAGATGCCTTTACCCAGGATATCACTTGAGATGAGAGAAAGACAAGGTGCTTTTTATATCCCTCCACCTTCTCACAAAACAAACATAAAATAAAATGAAATGGACCTTGAGATAGAAATAATTTGAAGAATGTGCAGTCTAAAATATACAGCATGGGCAATTTTCATTCATGGAACAAAATCTTATGTCTTTGAACATAGCATGATTAATCAATGTTAAGTGATCCAATATTAAGTAATCCAATGTTAAGCAATCCAAGACAACAATAAAAAAATAAACATAGACTAAATATATTTAAATCAGAAATTAATTGGTTTATTAACACACTTATATTAATACACACATACCCATTACTTAGAAAGTTTTGCCAGTGAGGTGCTGTTACATTGATAACTTACTTGACTAATAATGACTACAAACTTTTTTTTTGTAAACTAAATACAGATCTATTAAAGCTTTTGCAAAATCAAATGAAATAAAAAAACCGCACAATAGTTTGTTTAATAAATGATTAGAACAGTAAATTAGCAATGGCTAATTTTAACATACTTTTGTTAAAGTAAATTATCCCTAAGACAATTTTTTTTAAAAGCATTTAAAAATTTATGTGCCAAACATGAGATTTTAGCAACAAAAACAAAATTTTGTTACAAATAATTATTCTAATTATTCTTGTTTAACTCAAAATTATATGATAATCTTCAATAACCAGATATGGTAAAAGAATCGAATATGACTTGAAATTATTTGCTTATAATCTGAACAACAACTGATTTATTTTCAAACTCCTTTTTTTAAAAAAATAACTACTAATTTAATGTAGAAAAATAACTAGATGAATGAATCAAGCAAATATTAAATGGATAAATGAATGGGCCATTTATCAGAAGTCATTTACACACATATAAGTTATAAATTCAATGTCCACATAATGTAAATCATCTAAATAAAAATTTAGATAATAACTAAGTGACTTACACCTCCATTGGAGAAGTTCTGGATGATCGTAGCATATACATAACATGTGTGGATTATACCAATGGGCCATATGCTTATAAATTTCAACATTTACAATTATAAAATATTGTTGGTTAGTTTGTGAATTATTACAAATCATTGATAGCACAAAACAGACATTCTTACACTTTAAGGCACTAACATAACTGATTGCATCCTGAAGAAATTTCAACTTTCAAACAAACTTATCTTGACATTACATACTAAAAATACAAGTAACCTCACCTACTATGGTGGAAAATTTAGCTTTAATTAAACCTCATGACTGATAGACCCAAAAGAAGACTCCACAGAGCAACTAGCATAAATATATCAGAAGCATGGTGGCTTCCAAAATAACACCTACATTTGAGGCAAAATAGGATGCCTGGACTTTTGTCCCAGCACATCAGGAAAATATATGAAGAGCCTCACCAAAAACAACAACAGGTACTTAAAAATATGTGATCACAATCACTGGAAACATAAGCACTATCAACTCATGGACAAATGCAATACAGATGGTGGATTTATCCACTCTATCCAGCACCATAATAATAACTATAATAAGCAAGGCCTGACATAATAAGGCCATTCTACAATTAACAATACCAAGATAAAAACTTCATAATAGTTGACTAAAGTTATATTCATAATTTTAACTTCCATAAACAATAAGTAATGACTGCACCAACAAATAAATTTAAAATTCAACTGACTGAAATATAAATAAAGATAATGACTAGCATATGAAATATTGCCACTAAGATATAATGCATACAAGTATGGAAATATTAAATATTTTAATTTATAATAATTAGTGGACATGAATAAAATGCAACTAAACTATGAGAATAATAATTCTCAAGCATAAAATATTAATGAGTAAAACTGACTATTGTACTTATGCAAATATAATAAAATTAAATAACCTCTGATAATAATAATGCTTGACTGTTTGTAAATACTAGAGTCAAATTATTATACATTTAAAATTACTATTGTGAAAGATAAAATCTCTAATAGTCGAATAAGTAAAGTAAACACTTTAATTTGACAGCATGTATTGAATAAAAATTGAATATTATCATTTTGAATATGTGTAGAATATCTACACTTTTATAAACCCTTAAATAAAAAATTTGGCATAAATAAATATCTGGCACTAGAATATAACCCAATATTGCATAAAATATCGCAACATACTAAAAAAATATTACATAAAAAATATTAATTTCTTTTTTTTTTACCAATAAATTAAAAAAGTGTTCTCACTAAGATGCCGGTTAAACGCATTTAATATAAATTTGACGGGCATGTTCTGCATGGCTTCATAGTTAAAATGAATAAAAAATGTTATACATGTGGCAAAAAACATTCCAAGCAATAAAACGCAAACAGTTCTTATATCTAACAGTTCAATATTAGCAATAATTTAAAGATATAAGAATGAAACAAAGACATATAATTACAATTATTTGTCACGACAGTGGGAATGACAACATTGTAGTTTAATTATTCTCTTTCAGCTGAAATAAACTCGTATTTGACTTTCCATAAATTTATTTGTCTAGTTGAAAACGAAACTTCATTATAATTTCTGTCTTTTCTTCAAATAATAATAAAAAAATATTTCAACATTTTAGTATTTTAGGTATTTTCAGCATTTCATGTACTTATTTAAATTTATTATGTAGAGAAATAGACATTTCCAGGTGATTTTAAAGTAATTAAACAAGTAATTCGTTTGCAGAGAATATATTAGCATTACAAATGTCTAAAAAATATATAATAAGACATTGTGATAAGTGCATTAGAAGCAGTGTGAATTTTTTAATGACAATGCAATTATTGCAAAAAAAGTAAAAGAGAAATTAAAATCTTGAAATGTTAATAATTATTCAATTATTAACTTTATAAAACATATCTTTCTGATTATCATTTTAGTTAATATTTCAAATCAAGTTCAATAAAAATTTCGTTGTGACATTCTCACAGGTTGGTTCATAGACATAAAAATTTTAATAAATTATAAAAGTTATGCAGCATTACGGAAGAAATAAAAATATTGTACTGAAAAAAAGTGTTTTTTTTTAGCGATTTAAAAAGCATCATTATTGTCTGAAAATGAATTTTAGTCACAGTCTAACATCTTATTTTTCTATATTAGATTTAAAAAATAGAGCAGTATTTACTTTGTTAAGGTTCATCTGGTTCTCAAAATGCTGTATTATTTTATAAAACAAAGCACTTGATTCATACCATTTTTTTTTTATAAACCATGGGGAAAAAATAGTAAAGAAAACTTTGTATATATTTTTTCTTTAAATTTTGCTGCAGACATTATCTAATGTCAATTTTTATACAATATTTTACCAAACATTTATTAGTTTCTTTTATGTGCACAAGTAAAATTAATATCATGTTTGCTATTGTTTAAAAGTCTAGTAGTTCATTGAGAAGTGGTACTACTTGTATGTAGATCAAGTATTTAATGAAAATTTGGTACTAGTTACTTAGCTGGGCTTGGTCACTTGATGGTGTTGTTTCCAGCCAAAAACAATACAATGTAATGTTACCAAGCTCTGATTTTTAAATATACAATGACTTTTGTTTTGACTACATGGCACAGCTAAGTAACTAGTACTAAGTAACAAGTACTAGTTACTGAACTAGGCTTGGTCACTTGATGGCATTGTTGCTAGTCAAAAACAATACAATGCAACATTACCAGGTTGAGATTTTTAAAAATATGGCAACTTTTGTTTTGGCTATACTGCACTTTCGTGACTTTTGTATTGCTATTTTTTTTTAGCTTAATTGCAACTTTTTTTTTGGCAGATATGGCGATTTTTGCCTATATGGTGATTTTTTTATTTGGCTATATGGCAATTTTTTCACCTTTATTTGTATTATGCAATATCTATTTAGTGTTATTTAAAAACAACTTTTACTATTAATTACATTATTTTACTCTATGTCTTTATTTTTTTTATTTTTAGGGTTTTTACAAAAAAACCTTACTACCACTAAATTACCATAATAAAAATAATACACAAACATATTTTTACCACTGATATAGTAAAACTTTTATTTTTAAAAACAATTTACATCACCTTTTTTTATTTTAAATAAAAACAAACCAAAAATAACTTTGGTCTCAGTAATGACAAAGTATTTCTCAACCCACCCCCTCCACCCTCCCCCACACTAATATATTAAAACTTTTATTTTTAAAAACAATTTCAATTACCATTTTTTAAAAATAAAAGCAAACCAAAAAAAAAACTTTTGACTTTTTCAACTTTTTTTTTTTGTTACCATTTATGTCATAGAATCACAACCTTTTGATTTGGAAACGTTTTCAAGAGCCTCACTGACATTGGCAAGTGGCACAATTTCAAAATCTGCTTGCTGCAGTCAGTGCCATTTTATTGGTCTCATATATTTTCTTGAGAAAGCATGACTTTTTGTGTGTGCTTGACCAAAGTGTGGTTGCCCCTACCCGTTGAATGCTTTGCACATTCCAACTTGTGTAGGAAAGGGTAGGGATGGTGTGACAATTCTTAGTCAGTCAGATTGCATGATTTAAGTAAAAATGGAATTACTCTGCTATGGAGATTTCAAAAGTTGTGGCCACTTCAAATCCAGACACTGTTAGAGTATAGGGTAGCCATCTGTGAATTGTGTGCAATGTCATCAAGTGGCCTGAAAAGGCTAAGATAAACTGAACTGTTTTCTTAGTTGTAAGTCAGGTAATGTAAATGGCATTTGTAGCTGTTTTGGACTGGGAACAATGCCAAAAGGTGGCCAAGCCTGGGTAAGTAACAAGTACCAAAAATGTATATTGTCTCATGCTGTCTGTTTCATAAATTGTATTTTACTGTATTATGATAGTGTTTTAAATTTAATCTCCCAGATAAACTTAAATTTTAGCAAAAATCAGAATTATCATCATTGCTTTTATTAAGGATACAAATATTTTTCAAAGATATACCTGCAAGTTTTAGAATTTTTATATCAATTATTGTTTTATATTTTTATTATTAAAAATAAATGAAATGTAGAAAATATTGTTTTAAACTTATTTATAGAAATGTTTATTTTTGAAGTCAATAAATAGGATATAGAGCTAATAAATAGTTGAGTTAAGATCTCTTCTCAATAATCCTTAGAAATTATGTTGAAAACTAGAATATTTTATACGCGCAGTATAGATTTAGTTATGTTTGACGTTTTAACATTTCTCTTTTTTGCTTTTGATAAAAAGAATAATATCATTTTCATATCTAGCTTTTAATATTGTTTATACTAATTTAATGTAATTATAAGTGACTTGAACTCCGACTTTCAAACTCTCTATAGCTATGCACTCCATCTTATACAACTGATACACATGGCCACATACATGTGACAAAGAAAGATGATCTCCAATAATCCTATTTTGTGATGAACCAGAACTCATCAGTTAGTCCAGATCATCATCTCCCACATATAGATACAATCAGTGCTCAGTTTATATTAAGATAGCAAATCTTCAAACTTTAAGTAGACAAGCTTCAATATTCTCTACTCTTCAACTCTTTTGCCACCCCCTTGCTGAAGATTTGCTATTTTAATATAAACTGAGCCCTAATTATATATTTGTGTGAGAGATGGTGACCCGGACCAACTGATGAGTGCTGGTTCAGAACAAAATACATATATTGGAGATCATTTATTTTTTTCACATATATGTGGTCATGTGTATCAGTTGCATAAAAAGGCGCAAAAAAAAAATCAAGAAAGCTGCTCATATGATAATGGCTAATAATTCTATAAGTCAACACAATGTGGAAATTCATAATGTTTGGAAGCTCCTAATTAATCTTGCTTGTGGAAAAATAAAAATAATAATAAAATGTTAAAGGACTCAGGAGGATTTGAACCAAACTTTATATATAAATATATGAAATTTCTACTATCTGTTGCCTTTAAGAGAACAGCTCAGTTCAATAGAGATGTTTGAGAATCTAAAAGTGTATGTTCAATTTATATGTTAATACTATCATTGCTCAAGCCAACAGCAACTGAAGAAGTTTGGAGAATAATATTATTTAAAACACAGTGTCATTACTAACCTGTCTTGTCTATTTATGTAATATTACTAACAAGCTGTTTGTATTTGAAAAGTTTAAATAAAGTTTAAAATTTTTTATACATTCAACATTTACTGATTATCACATTTAATATACAACATCACAACTCTTTAGGCATAATACTATTATCAATTACTTTTATACTACTTCATTTTCATTTTTTTTATATTGTAACGATCCGGAGAAATTGGAAACTTACCGTATCTGCACTACTGGGCGCCATCTAGGCATTTGAACCTAGAAAAATTTATAAAGTAGGCAGATACGTAAGTAAAAAAAAAAAAAATTTTTTTTTTAAATTTTGATTCCGGTCGTTAGCCCAAGTCACTAGCTCGGGGAGTAGCAGAGATTTAATAATATAATATAAGAATATATATATAAGAGGAATAAAATAAGCCACTGCCAGTAATTAACATACAAACATTTATTTATGCACATATATATAAGATTTAAAATTATTTTAGTATTAGTTTTACATTTTAACATTTAACATTATTTTTAACTTTACCTTAGATTTTAATTTACATTTTAATTTCTATTATATTATAAGTTTACATTTTAATTAAGTTCGCACAGATAGGATTATAAAAGCTTGTTTTAATATGTTGCTATAGATCGGTTACATAGATTTCAACGGTCAAAAACATTTCAAAATAAACATAAACGATCAAAACACAAAATTATTGATTACTGACAATTGCATAGGAAAATATAAGAAACCCTCTAGTATTCAGCATAAGATACTTGCATTGTCACCAATAACTTAAAAGACATCCGAATAAATACATTTTAGATACTCCCCGTAAGGTATCATTATTTATCGAATGTCTATATATTTTGATCAAATATGAAAACCCGAAACACAATTCACCGTTAACCAATCCATGCAAGCGTCTATAAACAACTTAAATTTAATGCATTTTTATTTAGGGTCGAGTATGAATAGACTACATAAATTTGCATTTGAAAATAAAACATTCTATCCCCATTTAACCTTAGGCTAAAGGTTCGCAGCCAAAACTGGCGTCAATTTATCTGATATATCGATGCATTCAATGTAATACGAAATACGGCAGCACCAAAAAGTTAAGAGAAGAAATTGCCTCTCGTCAAATAGGAATATGACATCTATCTGACAAGAAGAGCAATAAAAAAAAAACTCCATAGAAAGGAACTGCGTTCTCCGTCTTATAATTCCTTCCATAGGCAAACGGGTGAGTGCGGCGTATATATAAACAATTCTGCCAGTAGCGAATCTCCGACTACATCTACTAACTACATCAATATATCCAATCCATTGACCCAATTTAACAATGACACAAATAACCTAAGATTACCCTCCCCTAATATAACTTTACAAATCTATACAGCCATTCACGCCCAACTTAAGTTTAACATTTATATAATTAATTTAACGAAAAACAAAAATCATGATAAAACTTAAAGAACAAAAAATAAATAATATAAATGGAAATGATTTTAAATATATATATATTATTTGATTATAAATATATATATATATATATATAAAGGAAATACATCAAATAACATTATTAATAAATTAAGTTGGTCAGATAGGATAATATTGCAATCATTTAAATATGGAAAGTTTTAATTTAATGTTCATTATTTATAAAGTTCTTACGGTTTAAACAGTTCATCTTTATCCATTGCTTGCCATGAACGTGAATTCCCACGCCGTCCTCAAAAGATTGGTATCCATTTAGCCGTTGTTTATTTATTTATTCGGAGGTTTTTTAGTTTAGTTGGTCCTCAATGTAGAAAACGATAGTTCATTTCTCTTTCTTTCTTTGGCAAAACTGAAGGGATTGAATCGTGCGTCTCTTCAATCCCTTCTCCCGCACCTCCGCACTAACACCTATCTGTCACATCGTAATAATCATAATCACTAACTAATAATTTCCAAACTTGTCCTTTTATATTACTTTCAAAGATTGATTTAACATTACATCATCGATGTGATGATCCTTTTCATTGAGGTCCGATTTCCCAATGGATTTATTTCATTTGCTAAAAGTTTCTATTGTTTTCCTATCTGACCGATGTTTTTACATTTAAATGCCCAAGGCTGGTTTACATTTGACTAATTAAATTTATCATTTCCATTTCTGATTAATTAACCTGTTTTCCAAATCAAAGATATATTTAAAGATAAATTTAAAGATATAATTTTATCTCCAAATCTTTTTAAAATTTAGTTTTAAAATAATTTTTCTTTAATAAAGTTTTATTTTAATAATTTTTCATTATCTGTGCGATTTAATATATACGAGTTTAAGATGATATTTAATTTCAATTTTTAATTCTTAAAGAAAATTTTTAAATGCGAACTTTTTAATTTACTTTCATGTTTAATAAATAAAAAAAAAAGTGTAACGAATGTCTGTGCTCGTTACAATATATTAATGTAAATAAATTCTAAGTTATTAATAGATTTTGATGATTCTTTGACATCATCTCTTCTGTATTTTCAATCAATCTATTCTTAAATGGATTGACTTGTATATATTATACATGATTTGAAATGCCATGAAAACTATTATTCCTTAAAGCCTAGGATATTGGGCATTAGTATGAAATGGAAACAAAAGACAATTGTATTTAAGATATATATTATAAAATAATTATATTGAATAACAAATTTCTATGACTGTTAATCATTTACTATAAAAATATATTTTTTAAAATCTTTACTAAAAAGTTCTAAAACTCACACATCGTGAATTAAATATTGCAATTTATTGTCAACAATGACTCATTATGCACAAATTTAAGTCAGGTTAATTAGTGGTTTAAATTTCAGAAAATTTTAAAAACCTGAAAAAATGTATAACACAATTTATATCCAAAATTTCAATTATAATTAAAAAAAGTAATATAAGAAATAAGTCGTTATAGTTTGCTTGAAAAATAGTAACTGATTAAAATATAACCATGCTTTTATTAGAACATCAGGTATTGTAAACTTTAACTTAATTTTAATTTTTACTAATTTTTTGAAAAACTGGGCCTTTATAAGAAAGTATTTTTAATAATACATTACCCAAATATAAAAGTTCATTAAAATAATAATTTAAAGGCCAGTCATTTCTAGTCATATGATATTTGACTTCTATAAATTTATTGGCTGAGATGTGATTTCAGAATTTTTAGCTTTTGAAAGCATTTGTCTACTAAAGTATACTAAATTGCACAAGACAATGCTATCTTTGCAGCAGCAATTGTGTAATTAATCTTCTAAGCATTGATTATTTCCATTGTAGTTAGAGTGTTGTAGTTAAGGTCAGCATAAAAACTGATGCTGATTTCCAATAGGCCAAAATATTTTCAAAATGAAATTAGTGAATTCCAAAAACTATAGGAATAAAAGCTTTAAAATAAGTTGCACAATGAAATTATGTTAAAATTTTTTGTTAAATAGCTATTAGATAATTAACTAAGATAGTTGGGATATATAACAATCTATTAAAGATGATTTAAAAAACAAATATGTCTTAGATATTTGAAACCCAAGAAAAAAACAGTAAAAATTTAATAAAAAAATATTTGTAAATAGTAGATAATGTTCATGAATATACATACTTATTTCTTTATCTACCTAAGTTTATAATTAAATTTAACTGCTTCTACTATTAAATTAGTATACTTAAGATCTTTGGTTTAAGGCTTATCTACCATTTCAAGTGTTCCAAACTTTGCATAAACTCTAGCAATAAATCAGTTATTTTTTTATTGATTAATTGGTTATTATTAAATATATTAATTTTATTTATAAATTGAAAAAAAAAAACAATAATAAATTATTAGCAGCAATATTGCAAAGGTTCTCAAGTAGCTATTTTATAAGGTCAAATCTTATTTGGTGAATTAGTTTAACAAACGAAACGAATGAAAGTTTGCGATGATCACATTATAGTTTTAATTATGTGTTGGATTTGTTCTACCATCTTATATTAATTGTTAAATGTGTTTTAGTAAAATTCAAACTTTATTTAAATTTTTCAACTATATTCTACAGTTAATCATGGCATACGGACTGATAGATAACAATGTTTGGAGATGTATTATGCTCTTCTCTTCTTTTAGTGTAGTTAGTCTGACAGAGACAGTATAAGTAAGAAATTGAACCCGAGACATTTATATTCGTGAATATTGAATTTAAAATGATGTTTTATCCAACTAAGGTATTCCATCAAAATCAATAGTCTGTAAAAATTTCATCTACTTATCTATGAGAATTCCCCTGATTTTTTATTTTTTCTTAAGGGAAAGTTAATAAGCAGTTTACAAACACTATGAATTATTATTTTAGAGTGACTTATGGGTTGTTTGCCATTGTTATGTGAACTGTTTCTAAATGTTTGGAAATCATTCATTAATTTTCCCTTAAGAAAAAAATGGAGAAATCGGGAAGTCTTTCATAAATAAGTAAATAAAATTTTTAATGATTGCTACCTTTAATAAAATAGCCTAGTTAGTTAGAATATTGCATTAAATTCACTATTCAAGAATCTAAAGTGCTGGGTTCCTTTCTCTTGCTAGTAATGTCACTAACATCTAATAAAGAGAGGAGAATGGGCTATCTCTTCATGCAGTCAAAACATTTTGTTTCCAGCATACTTTCAATCTAATTACGAAGCTTCGGATCATCTTTCCTAGTGCAACCCCCTTCAACCCAGTCATCCCAACTGACACTCCACCACAACAGAGAGGATTCTGGCTGGATGAATTACTTAGAGACATAAACAAAATAACTCCTTCAATAGTACAAATAAATGCCAATAAAATCAAATAATGGGAAGCCTACCAGCTCCAGAATGAGGTGGTAACACCAGATGTGACCCACCACAGCACAACAAATTACAACATAATTAAAAAATTCAGACAACCTGGAAACAACGTTTTTTGATTTTTTGATTAAAGTAAACTTGAATGCCTTACCAACCAGCTATTTCTTAGTCACATGCAGAGGTAACACTTCCTTGGACCCGGTATGCCAGTTGTGTCATAGAGAAGATGATACAATTGGGCATATATTTAATTAGTGCTCAGCATTGCAGGGATGTAGGATGTTAGTTCAGCACATATACACTCCAAAGTCAGCTCTTATAAAACACTTAGCAATGGTATTACAGTGGGAGAGTTTACCACAGTGAGAAGTGCAACTTTTCTGCTGTACTGCCTCTGGTTCACAAGATGCAAAATGGTATTTAACCAATGCAATAGAAATCCACAACAAATCCTAATAAGAAAATTAATACCTACAAAAAATAGAGACCAGCCGATAGCCCACCAATTTTCTCATGAGAATGCATGGGGTCTAATAAAACTGCAAACGTCAATAGATTTGGGGCTAACAAATCCTAACCCTGAAACAACTAGTGATACAGAACAGTAAACAAAAGGACAAGCAACACAAGGAGCAATGCAACAGAACAAAGAGGACAGAGTAAAAACAGCAATGAACATGTACCAGCACTGAAAACATTATAAGGACATATATAGAATCAATATAAAAGAACATTGATGCAGATATTAAAAGCATGCAACAAAAACAACAAAGACAGTTTTACGGATTGTACAAAGTCAACACAGGACTTTTAAAACATGAAGCAACTCAATAAGATTTAGACTTTACCTGATTTAAAATCATATTGTTTTACAAAATAAATGTAGAATTTTGTATTTTGTTTTTTTTTTCCTTGAATGACCACTGTACACATAGATAGCAAATATTCTTGATAAAAAAAGAAGAAGAGGAGAATCATTATTTCAAACGATGTGCTTGTGTGCCATTACTTACAGTTGAATATATTTCAAAAGTTTAAATAAAGTTTGCGTGTTTTTAAAATCATTTGATAATTAATATTAGAGGATGGAAATAGTCTATCATACATTATATATGCGAATTTAAACGATTGATTTCTAAAAAAAAAAAGCGATTAAATGTTTTTAAAATTCATTAATTAAATATAATAAACTTATCACAAAATAATGTCGAGAGATTTTCTCTTTTTGCAAAATATATCAAATTAAAATTTTGACGAAGATTCAGGATTTATGTTTTTATTTTATATTTTATTAAATCATTATAGCAATTTTATATCACTTTTCATATTCAATCAGAATTTTTTAAATTTTTCATCAGTTCAAAATTAAATAAATATATTAGAAAAGGAAAAGCAAATAATTGAGAGTAATTTGAAAATGTTAGTAGATGTCAAAATGTTTTGAAAATATTAGAAAAAAAATTTTTAACAGTGAAAAATAAAATTTCTTTGATTAAAGTCAAAAATTAACGATAAAAGAATAATAATCTTGAATAAAAAGTATATTTTTATATTACTCCTCATTCTATCAAAATTGCAGACTAAAATTTATTTATAAATTATTGCTTATAATAAAAATGACATATAATTTGAAAATAAAAATTAAAGCTTGAATTAACATTACAAAAGCAAAAATATGCAGTAAAAACAATATAAACTGCTCCCCTCCTTCCGAAATAAATATATAATCATTAAATCTGTTTATTGTCTACAATGTCTTTCCCTTTCTTATCTCAATCAGCATTTCTCATTTGTCAATCCATAAATCTTCCCCAAAATTCTTTTCTCTAATTTTTCTTTTTAAATATTCTTATCGATCTAAAACACCTATGTGGCGTCTTTCATTCTCAATTTCTATGCTTAACTTTCAATCCATATATCTCTATTTTTTCCCTGTAACTTTTCTATCAGTTCCTTTTTGTAACTCCTTTTGGACATCTTCTTTATTTCTTTTTTGTAATATAAAGTGCAATATTTTTTTGGTATATCTTTTCTAAGATATAATCTGTACATATGTATTCTACTCTAATCGTCTTGTTATGATTTCTTTTATCATAACTGTGAATAAATATTTATTATTTTTTAAATTTCTTTGTTGCATATTATTCCTTTCTTGATCTTCCTGCAGTTTTTCCCCATAATTCATTTCTCTCAATTCTCTTTTCTTATTATATACTTTCTAAAATAATTCACTTCATTAAATTATATCTATAAATACACATCATCTTATAGTTACAGAATAGGGAAATTGGTATCTACACATGTTTTATACACATGTAAGAAATTTCTTTAATATAAACACAATACAGATTTGTTGTAGTAATTTTTAATTGGAATTGATTAAAAGCAAAAATATAAACTTCATCTTCTTGGACTTACATTATGTTGATAATCTTTCTATTTTGGCAAGTTAAAAAGATAATTTGCCCATTGTATCCAATGTCTATATGCAATACACAAGGATTTTAGTTTACTAATTAATATGTAAAAATAACCAAAGTTCTTTAACAGTCCAATGATGCCAGAAAAACCCCCCCCAAATCATCACAGATTTTGTCTTGTATAGTTTTCAACTTGAGAATGTAAACCGTTTAAATATCTTGGGGGTTTTATAAGCAGAAAAATGGCCTTAGATGATAAAGTCTAGTACAGATTCAATATGCCATTTCTGCTTTTAGCAAACTCAAAAATAGAGTATTTTATTATAAGGAAATAACTACTTCAGTTAAATTAGTTGTCTATAAAGATTTTATCTAAGTTATTATATGGAGATGAAACTAGAAAACCTGATCAGCATAATGATATAGAGCCATTAGAAAGTTTAATTTAAAAATGCTACATAAAATGTTAAAAATACAATGGCACAATTCATATGTTTTTAATATAAACCTACACTTTATATATAAAATCACAGTTTCATTGGATTGGACATATAAAATGAATGAAGAATGCAAAACTATCTAAAAGCATATTTTATGGTGAATTTGAGTATAGCGTTTAGTTAGGAGTTAGATGACATCCAAGTTGAAAGTATGATCTGAAGACATTCTAAAGAGAACATTGCTTTGGTTAGAAAGATATGGTAATGAATATAATATATTTCAGAGCTATAATTAGACATGGTGTTGAAGTATTTTACAGATACAATTTTTGTGTTGAAGAGATTAAAAGACATTATTGCAAAATATCATATAAACTAAAAAGTGGATCACCATGTTCTATGTATGAATTTACTTACTATTCAAAGATTAGTTTGTTTAGTCATAAAAAAACTGATTTGGTTTTTTTGTTCTTTTTTTGTTAGATTAGTTGTCTTTTTTCTCCCCTCCTCCTTCTCCTCCTCCTCCTCCTTCTTCTTCTTATTATTATTATGATGATGATGATGATGGAATTTTTAGTTTTGTTAACAAGCCTCTCGTTTTTTTATCAGCATTGTTGGATATTATATAAGGATTAATGTGTGCATATTTTCTGTGGAATTAGTTGGATCAAAATATGTTTTTTTTTTTTTTTAAAAAAAATAGATTTTCAGCATTTCTATTATTCTAATATAATTGAAAACTGCTTTGACGTCAAATTATTTAATGGAATAGTTTGTTTTAATTGTTTCTATTTAATGTTCTTTTGACTGGTTTGCTTGCTAAGAAAACAAGTAAATGGATTTATTAGTCTTTTTTTTTTTTGTAAGTGATCTACACTTAAAACTGTCTGGAGAATTTTATTACTAAACCTTATATTACCTTATTTTTAGAAACTTGTTTGAGGATTCACTTTATATGACTGAAAATATCTTTTATTTTATTTTTATCGTTTATTGGTGTCAAGGATTTATTGATTTTTGTATAGGATTATACAGATATTTACTATGAAGATTTAATTATATTATATTTACATATGATAACATTTCACTTTATTTTTAATGGACTTATGAGTTATCTCAAGTTTGTTTTTTTTTAACATGGATTTTTAAATATCTGTGTGTTCATTTGGATTTTTAAAGGAAAAGCAAAAACTGTGGATATAAAGAAAGAGAAAAGAAGTTAACAATTTAATATATTTAATAACATGATCGTATAAATGTACAGATACTTGAACATTTTTTCTTCTGAGTTTTTTCTTTATCATCATTGTCTTATATATGTGTGTGTTCATTTGGATTTTTAAAGGAAAAATGAAAACTGTGAATATTAAGAGAGAGAAAAGAATTTAAACTCTAAATAAATTAACAATTTAATATATTTAATAACATGATGGTATAAATGTACAGATATTATCAACATTTTTTCTTCTGAGTTTTTTTTTTTGAGTCATCATTGTTTTATATATTTTGCTTAATATTTTTGTTTTTATCATGCCTCCCTATTCCTTTCCCTGTCCAATTTGTCAATCTGTTATTTATGGAAGGCAAAAATCTTTGAAATGCTCTGGGCCTTGTGGTTTGAAATATCACTTTGACTGTTTTAATTCTGTTAATAATAAAGATTGTAGTGGGTCTGTTTTTATGTGTGATTGTTGTAAGATTTCTCTTAATAATGATGCAGCCTTTTCTTCTCAATCATCTTTTTCAAATTCATCAATTGCTGATTCAGATCATTCTTCTGTAAATGCTATAGCTGGTTAGCTTATTCCTGATAAAGATGGTATTCCAGATGTTACCTTTTGTCATGGTTGTTCTTTGATTATTTCTGATATGGCCATGAGGATTAAGTGTTCTGGTCAATGTCAGGAGTATTTTCATTTGTCTTGTACTAAGCTGTCTAAGTCTGATGCTATTATTTTTCAAACAATTGGTAATGGATTTTTTAAATGTCAGGCTTGTAATAATGAACTTCTTGATGAATTGGTAATAGATAATGCCTCAACAGAGTCATTGGACAATAACATCATGGCTTTAGATTCTGAAGACAATGAGTGTAACTTGATCAAACCTATGGTCTCTGATGGTCATATTACTGAGGAAAATTCAGATTTGATAATAGTGTCTTCTTCTGATAATACTTTAGTTCAGATTGTTAGGGAAGATTCTCATGATTCTGGTGAATTAAATAATATTTCTAAATCTAATACTGGATTATCAGTGTCTTCTTCTAATAATACTTCAGTTCAGATTATTAGGGAAGATTCTCATGATTCTAGTGAATTAAATAATATTTCTAAATCTAATACTAGATTATCAGATGTTGTGGGGACAGGTGTTAATTCTACTATTGCATCCACAGAAATGTTTGAATCTTTTTCTGTTGAGTTAAACTGCATGGATAAATGTCTTAATGATATCATTTCACAACCTGAACATTTTACTTTAGAGGTTTTACAATCTTATTCTATGTCACAAATTCATTCTCTAATTATTAAGATGTCTCAACTTTGTAATAAATCATTGAATTGTTCTTCTAATTTTAGCAAAGGTATTCAATGCTATCTTCCTTCTGTCAGGTCAACTTGTTTTTCCAAAGTGAGTTCACATAAAACCAGAATATTTTACAATAAAAACTTTCATAATACATATCATGAAAAGCATGATATTAGTAATAATATTAGTTTATATGCTAGCAAGAGTTACAATAATATAAAAAATGTTGTACACAATAATACTGGTTCAGAGTCTCAATCATTTGTTGAGAAAGATAAAACTTGTTATGAGACTGGAGTGAAAGATCTAGGTTCTTTTATAAATCATAGGGATGATTTACTTTTCAAGAAACACATTAAAAGAAAAAATGATTTTGGGCAGAATATTTCTAAAGAGAATAAAGAACTTGGGCTTAAAGGTCCAATTTCTTATAGAGGTCCTAATAATTCTAATGTATCTTATAAATGGTGGCCTTCCAGTTCTGTTTCATCAATATATTCTTCAAATACCTCTTCTCCTTTTCAGAAATTTTCTAATAGAAAATTATCAGTTAGGCAACTTGGCAAACAGGATAGTTTACCCCATAATTTTAGACTAAATCCAAATAAATTTTTTAATAAAAAATTTAATAATTATTCTTCTAATTTTGGACAGAATATTTCTAAAGATAGTGAAAAACTTAGGTTTAAAGATCCAATTTCTTATAGAAGTCCTAATAATAGTAACAGTTCATTATTAATTAAGGATAATGATAAATATTATAAATATTTGGTTTCAAATTTGCCAGTAGATGCTAATTCTTCTGATGTACATAGATTTTTGGAAGACAAACTTCAGGTTAAAGTCATATGTATTAAGATTAATATGTTTAATTCTAATATTAGTAGTTTTTTTGTTTCAATTCCCAAACATAAGCATTTGGAGTTTATTTCAAATCATTTATGGCCTTGCAGTACTACATTAAATTTTTTTTATGGCTCTTTGGCTAGTTCATTAATACTTTCTGATTAATTTCTTTTGCCCATATCATCCTTTATTAACATTTTTTCCTTTTGATTATTGTTTGTTTTTATATATTTTTTGATATTATGTTTGAAATTTATTGTTTTTATATAAACATTCGTGGGATGAGAACTAAGACTGCAAAAATTAAGCAATTCTTCAGTTCTGAAAATTTTGATATTGTTTTTATTTCAGAAACTTGGCTTACTCAACACATTTCAGATGATATTTTTATGGACAATAGATATAAAGTACTTCGAACAGATAGATCTTCTGATGTTGCTTCCAAAGGTGGAGGCACGCTCATTGCTTTTAAATGTAATTTTATACATAAGTATATTCCTATTTCATCATCATCTTGTGAAGCTACATGGTGTGAAATATGTTTGAAAAATAGTACTATCTACATAAAGCCAACATTATCCTTTTTAGAGTTTAATGAGTTTCTTTCTATTCTTGAAGATTTTTTAATCAAATATGAATCATATATACTTATTACTGGTGATTTTAATATTCCTGATTTATATTCAGGTACTACTATCATAGATTCAGTCTCTTTTTCACCTAAAGCATTGAGAATGATTCATTTTTGCAATTTCTTAAATTTAAAACAATTTAATCCATACATCAATTTTAATGATCACACATTGGATTATATTCTTAGTAATTTTTCTACAATTGAATGTTTAACTACTACTTCTCTTTCTTTTTCCATTGATTTGCATCCTCCTCCCTTAGAATTTTATATTAATATTAAATTTAATAGACTTTGTCCTTTTAATATTATGAAAAGAAACTACAAAAAAGGAAATTATTTGGGTCTTTGTTTACAATTATCTAATTTTAACTGGAAAAATTTGTATTCTTCATCTGATGTAGATTTCTGTATGAAGTTTTTTGAACAATCATTTAGTGAACTAATTGACAAATACATTCCTAAGAAAAAATTTTTAACTAACCATTTTCCTCTCTGGTTTTCAGTTTCTCTTAAAGAAATTATTAAAAGAAAATCATTTCATCATCGTAAATATTGGAAAACTAAAATCTTAAATTATTATAACAATTTTATTAATTATAAAAGATTGTCAAAGGTTATATATCATAGAGATTTTCAAAAATTTATACAAAACACTGAAAGTCATATTTCTGATAATCCTTTGCAATTTTGGTCTTTGGTTAAGGATTTAGGTATTACAAAAAAAAAAAAAAAATTACAGAGTAATAATTCTAATATAGCCGCAGATGATTTTTCTCATTATTTCTCAGAGCTTTTTAAACAATCTCAGTCTTTTACTAATTTAACTGCAAATAATGATCTAGTTGAAGAAAGAATAACATGTGATTCATTTCTTGAATCTGATGTTGTTTTTGCTATTAAGCAGCTTAAATTACATTCTAGTGTGGGCCTTGACAACATTCTAGCTTTTATTTATAAAGGATGTGCTGAATACATTGCTTCTCCTCTTTTGCATATTTTTAATTGCTCTTTAGCAAATGGTACTTTTCCTACATCCCTTAAAATTGCTAAAGTTGTTCCTATTTTTAAGAAAGGATCTAGAGATTTGGTAAGACTATATGCCTATTTCAATTCTACACACTGTTGCTTGAATATTTGAAAGATGTTTATATAATGGAATTATCTTGGATGTCCCTAAGATTTTGGCACCAGAGCAGCATGGATTTTTGCCTAATAGGTCCATTGAAACAAATTTGCTAACTATTTTTGATCACATTTCAAACTCAATTGAGAATCAATCTAGATTAGAGGTTGTTTATTTGGATATGTCCAAGGCTTTTGATAGAGTTAATCATAAAATTCTTATTCAGAAGCTTTGTAGGTTAGGTTTTTCCAAATTATTAATCAATTGGTTTGATTCTTCTCTTAAGGATAGAATGTCTTGTGTGAGGTTTAATAATAAATTATCATTACCATGTTATTGCTTCACTGGGGTGCCTCAAGGCAGTGTTCTTGCACCATTATTATTTAATGTATACATTGATGACCTAAAACATGCATTAAATTTTTACATCTTCTATGTTATGCAGATGATTGCAAAATTTTTAGGCATATTTATTCTACTAATGACTGTTTTTTACTTCAAAGCGATATAGATAATTTATTGAATTGGGGTGAATGTAATTATATAGATATAAATATGGATAAGTGCTCCATTGTCTCTTACTCTAGAAAATCTGAAGTTTTAAGGTTTTCCTACTATATTGGTGATTCTAAAATTATAACAAATGATCATCAAAAAGATCTAGGAATAATAGTTTCCAATAATGGGTCTTTTCATAATCACATTAATTTTATGGTGAATAAATCTCTTAAAATTGTAGGAGCTATTTACAGATATGGAAAAGCATTTAATAAATTTACAAAGATTAAACTTTTTATATCGTTAGTTCTTCCCATCTTGGAGTATGGTTCAATTATATGGAGTCCTCATAACAGGACAGATATCATAAGAATTCAGTCTGTTTTTGACAAATTTGCAAAATTGAATAGTTTAGGTAATGAACACTATATTGATTTACTGCCGAGACGAAAAACAAGAGATCTCAAGCTTTTTCATAAATTTATTTCCCAGAATATTTCTGTATCTAATTTGCTTTCTAATTTAGGTATTAAGAAACAGAATTATAATACTCGTACTCACAATATTTTTGAACTGAAAATTTGTAAATCTGATGTATTAAGATTTCCCCCTTTATTTCGTTTACCTAGAACTTATAACAAAGATTTTGGTAATGATGATGTTTTTAATCTGGATTTTAAACAATTCACTAAAGTCCTCATAAAAAAATATTATCCTAATTTCATTTGATATATTGCCTTTTTAATTATTTGTGCATTTTATTGTTTTTATATTTTATTTGTGTTATTATTATTATTATTTTTTTAATGCTTATTTAGATTTGTATATGATAATGAAATTACTGTGCAATCTATAATTGGCTAAATGCTGTTGATATGTACATTAAATAAAGAATTATATTGAATTATTATTATTATTATTATTATGTTTCAAAAGGCCTTTATTGTCTCAAAAGAATTACAAATTTTGCATTTACATAGTTCGTCTACATATAATATCCTGGATTGTCCATTATCATTTGAAACCCATTAGCAAATCAATCACTTATAACAGAAGGGAATTTTTTTTTGCCAAATTGTCCTTGTTGCTAATTTGACATGCATATACTTCTAAGTTTCTTTATAATGTTTAATTTTCCCAATTATTATTATTATTATTATTATTATTATTATTATTATTATTATTATTATTATTATTATTATTATTATTATTATTATTATTATTATTATTATTATTATTATTATTATTATTTAATCTTCTAAAATTTTTAATACGATAAAATAAACAATATTTTATCATTTGCTTAAGTTTTAATTGACTTCAAGTTTTATTTTTTAAAGAAGCTACATTTATCAATGATGCCATTCCTACGATGAAACCAAAATGTTACCATTATAATTTTGTAATATTTGAATACAAACATATATATATATACTTGGAATTTAGATGTAATTATAAGTGATAGCTGAAGAGATCTTGAAAGTCTGTGTTAAAATCTTTTATTATTATATTATAATTCTGTTAAATCTTAATAGATTTACGTAAAAATATCTGTAAATAATATTTTGCATTTAATCTCATAAGACACTTTACCTCTGGTAAACACATAATCCAAATTTAAAACCGTTACAAACTTTCAATATAATTTGAATTTTTTTCCAGAGATATTATAAATAGTTTACTTAGCCAATAAAAATTTCTTACTAAGAATTTTAATAATTATAATTTGTCGTAATGTTTTATAGTGGTGGTATACATATTTACTATATCTATGATCTTGGTTTGAATTTGGACTAATTACAACTTTAAAATTTGTCAGATTATAGTCGGGTTTAGTATTTTCTATCAGATGATGTAACTTATAGCTAATTCAACTATTAATTCAATATCGTTAGTAAATGAGATGAGTATTTTACGATTTTCGATGAAAGGTAAACAAACAATAATAAGAAACTTTTTTTTTTATTAAGGTAAAAAAACACAGGTGACTGATCACCAGCTACATGATATTACAGTGTTCAATGTTACAAGGTAAAAACAAAGTGACATTCGCTCGATAAAAAAACATATCCACAAGAGGGTTGTATAACCTTGCTCAATATGTATCTATATATGGACGAGCACAGATCTGCACTGCCCAAAAACAATCCATCAAGGGAGCGCAGCAGCCCATCAGAGCAGTAAAGGCGCTGAAAACTTTGACCCTGTACCCTCCCGGCAGGTTTTCCGGAAGCGGCAATAATTGTCAACAGCCCGCACCCACAAACCAGACCCCCAACGACCATCATCATCAACCCCTACGAAAGAAATGAGGAGTGCAGACCTGTGCCCAATAATAAGAAACTTTTGTTACTGTTTTATATTATCTTTTTTTCTTATAGATTTAATAATTACTTAAGCTATTTTTTTTAATTATTCCAACATCTCAATATATATAATATTAATCGATGTCTGTATTACTTTCACTTATATTTAATTTTATATTCAGATAATAAAATAAACACAGTAATATAAATTCAAACTTTTAATCCTTATAGGAACGATTTCAATAAGCGAAGTAGTCTTTGTCAAATAAGGTTATAAATCGAAAGACATCAAATGTAAGAATTAATGAATTATGGAAAAGATAAAAATAAAAGGTGATTATCTTTAAACTTACTTTATACGCTTGATTTTAAAAGTTTTAACCTTAGTTATCAAAGTCTATTTAAATAGTTGAAAGCACTCCTATAAGGATTAAAAGTTTGATTTATATTATAGTATTTGTTTTATTATCTGAATATAAAATTATATATATATTCGAATAATTTAATAAAAGTTATTATTTCACGAATGTATTTACTGAAATTAGTTCCTTTAATAGTATTTTGTAAAATTTTAGATATATTTTATAATGAATTATATAAAAAAGTAAATAGTAGTATAATATAAATTATAAAGTTATAAAAATATAAATTAATTGGGGGGGGGGTTAACGACTTAATCTTTTATAACTAATTTAGTCATTCAATGATTAACGTTTTTGATAATAAACATATCTGTTAACTTTAGATAATTTATTTTCACAAATATGAATAGTTAATTGGCTAATTTGCTTTATACTGGAAAATATTTAAATTATCAGAGAAACAAATAAGGATAAAAATAATCATGTTGTAATATCATAATATTTCATTCAACCCAGATGAAGACATTTCATAATACAATTATAATTTACATTTTAACTTACTACATCAGTTGATTTATTCAGATTATTTTTATTCTTTAATCAATAATATAATAGCTAAACGAGTTAGTTATTGACTGGCTACATTAAAGTACTCAGCCTGTTTGTGAGCTGAAAAATTATTCAGAGTTATCAAACTTATATTAAATCCTAAGTTATAGATAACATCTAGAAAATTGCGGTGTAGTAAATCTAAGATTTTGCGCTGTAATATTATAAATTAATAACTCAGTGAGTAATAAATGTATATGTTTATATATTCATGCTTTCAAACCAAGATGCTTAAGACTGGCTTATATATATAAAAGTTAAGTAAAAGAGAAGAGTGGTATCATTCTTTTCTTGTCAAAAAATCTCTGTCATGTGTCTAGGCCTGATCGCTCCTCAGACCGCTGTTTTAACAGCTATTGGCTGTCTGAAAGTAATAGTAAGGCGCATGTGGAAGAATAGCAACCTTCCAGTCATTACTAAAAAGATATATTGTAGTGTCACAAAGTTCTAATAATAATTATATAATTCTTTGTTTTGTTATAACTTTTAACTACTATAAAAAAATAATCAAAGCAGCATATTGAACCAGATATTAGACAGCTTTGTCATGTTTGTTAAGTATTATAATTTTAACATTAACATTGATGAATATATAATATTATACATAGCAAAGTAAATGCTAACACAATCTTTCAGGATTTGTTCTTGCAAAGATATTTTTTTATAATTTAAATTAGATTTTGCTAACTATTAAATATATATCTGTCAATCAGAATTTTATTGCTAGAGAAACATAGTAAAAGCATGGAGTATTAATTATTAATCTGAAATTTATCTATTTCATAATAGTCATAAATTTTAAAAAATATCATTAACATATTCGGAAATAAATCAATTTTCACACATGCACTGTCTCAATTTAAATTGCCATGTCCTTATCTGTAAACAAATTAAAGAATAACTGAATTCACTTGTTCTTTAAAATCTTTGCTTTAGGGCAAGTGCCTGTCAATGTATATTGCATATATGAAGAATGGCTTACTTTCGAATATTACAATAAATATTGGGCTGTATAAAAATAAATATTTATCAATGTATTTACAATCTAAATCACATTAACTGCAGATGGTTAAAAATGAGATAAATTTTCTCTCCTATAATATTTGAATTATATTTGTACACAATGAACATTAAGTAATAAATGAAGCATATAATAGCTTCAAGGCCTAAATAATACATAGTTGGCTTATATATAAATAAGCTTGAAGGGCAAGTGAATTCACTTGTTCTTTAAAATCTTTGGTTATGGGTGAGTGGTGAGTGCATGTCAATCTATATTAAAACAGTGTATGTGTGAAAATTAGTTTACTTCTGAAAATATTACAATAAACACTGTGCTGTACAAAAAATAATTATTTATTAAATATCTTTAATAATAATGTGAAAGGCTAAAAGCTTTGACAGATGCACCTTAAAAATGCTTATATGACAGCCAATCAGATGTAATAATGACTGCATAAGGAACTCTCAATTCAAAACACAAGGCAATAGTCAAGATTCAATAGCAAAAGCATAGGATGTAATCACGTTAAGAAAATGCTTATTTTTTTATTATTATCTTGGAATAAAAATTGTAGTGCCACCTAGTACTTCAATTATTCTAGATCTCAAACAGTAAATTAATATTTTTTTTCTCATCTGTCATAGCATCACCTGGGAAGGACAACTGCTTGTAAAGCAGCTGTCGCTGACCTCTCGACCACCAATGCTTGATTAAATAAATTAATATTTTTCACCTTCAGATTGCTTTAATTGGCAATAAAACGATTATGTGCAAAAAAAAAAAAAGATTTTTTTAAAAATATATACATAAAAATACACTATCGATGGTATCTACTATGTTAATGACTTTGAACTATTAATACTAAAAAATATCTTATTCTTAAGAATTCAATTTTTGTGTTGAATTGTTACTTATTAATGATTATTTATTTATTCAGATTAAAATCAGGAAGGTAATACTTAAAATTTGATTAATTTTTAATATAGTTCTAGGCTAGTAATTAAATAGAAAAACGAATTTTTTTATTTTTATTTATTTGTGAAATATATATGTTTGGATCGAAAAGATAGATGATTCATTCTATCTTTTCTCAAAGACGTTATCTTGTGTTTGAAAAAGTGGGAGTATTCATTTATATAGTGACATCTGCAAAGGTCATGTGCATTAGCTTATTGGTATTACAGTTTATGAAAACATCATGCGCTATATAAAATAAATGATTTTTTTTGTTGGTGATTCTAAATCATTGCCACTTTCAGAAAAAAAAATATAAGAAAAATTGCATTAGTACCATAAAACTTTGAGACAACAACATATTACGATCAAAAATTCCTGAGCCTATATTTTTGTGAAAATGCTTTTAGGCTGCTGAAAGTAATTTTAAATTTGCTGGCTTCTTTATTGATCAATTTGACAGCAGTAATTCTGTTGTTACAAATCTAGAAAGTAGTAATATTTGGATTGATCTATTAAAATGTTTCTAAAATAAAAGTTTTATCAATACAACTAAACTATTTAATAATATCTTTGAAAAACCATTTTATGCTTGTGATTGTTATAATATAATTATTGCTTGTCTTTACTCTCCCTTCTTAAATCTTGCTTTCTATATCCATCAATGTATTGTATTAACTATTCTGCTAGTAAAGAAAATTATTTGTTTATCAAAAAAGCACTAAAATCTAATGTTATGACTATTTTTTCTAATATTATTAATAACAATTTGTACAAGAATGAAGCTAACGATTATGTCAACTTTTAAACTTTGTGCATAATAACATGCATCAATTTCATTAAAACTTTAGCCAAAAATCTGAATTCAATTATAGTAACAACTTTATTTCTGATACTTACATTTGTTAATAATTTAATATACTTTAATTTTATTTGTTTAAAATTATAATTAAAAAAATCAATTAGGAATTAATTTTTACTTAGATTCTATTGGACAATCTTAGTCAGTTTCAAAATAATTATTTTCTTTTATAAATTATAAATAAACACTTGCCTTCGGGTTTTGAAACTATAAATGTAAAAAAAAAGTAACTTAGAGAATTTTGAAAAAAAAGTTATTGCGAATTGAGCTACAAAAATATATTAAGTGGCAAATATGCAGGTCATTCAATATAAACTCCAAGCTAAGCTAAATGTTTTATCTATTTTATCATAATTATATAATCTATCTTGCATGTTATAAATTTAAAATGTTTAGAAAAAATAATTTGTAAATCTCCTAAAATTTATAACTATGACAAAATCTCCAAAAGTAATCCTAAAATAATCCAAATTTCTAAACCCTAGAAGAATTTACCATGCTGTAAAATTATAAATTCATTTAAATGCCCATTGATTACATAAGTAATATTTACTAAGGCTTTAACCTCAAGAATATATGTGTAAAAATGCTTCAGTTTCACTTATTTAAATAGAAAATAGATTGAAGTAAAGAAGGGTTCCCCTCTTTTCTTGCAAGGTATAAGCTTATGGTTAAGACCTATAGAGGTCCCTAAGATCGCATTTTACATGTATATTCTTGAGATTAAAGCCTTAGTAAATATTACATGCTGTAAAATGTAAATTGGCTAAAGACATTTTAAAACACAAACCAGCATCCTCCCATTCATTCAGATCACAATATCTCAAAATGTATCTTTATCATGTATTTCATATGTATCAATAATAAATTGTTGCATTTTGATTTATAAATATCAAACATACCTCACTCACAATTTTGACACAATCCACTTTACATAAATATATTAATGATTATCACTAATCTTTTATTAATCTAGAGATTTTTGCTAACCCAATACAAAGTTTAAACATTAGTTAATTATTTAATAATCTCCACACCATCATGTATTTGCCTTTTAAAATGTCTTTATTCACATGTTTCAAGAATGTGTGATAGAGTGGATAATATAAAAAGGGAAATACAGTTTTTTCTGACAGTTCCAGCGTTTTGTGTTTGAGAGATGTGGTAGGACACACATACCACACTCTCTATTTAAAAAAAATGAAAAGACTGTGATACCTTGAACTAGCTATTGCCATCTCCAGAACATTATCTTCTAATGGAGGCATTGTGGAAATTAAAAGCAGAAACCTGGACTCTTCTACCGTGAGCTATGAACTTTACAAATTAACAACAACAAAAAAAAGTAATTAAGAACTTTCGTCATTGTTTTTTTTAAAGATTCAGCTAATTTAAATTTTAAAATGAACTCTTATTTGATTTTCAAATTAATAATTGATTGTTTAAATTTATATAGTTAAGTTTTGCTAAAATCATTTCCATTTTATTATTTTTATTTGTAGTAATATTTATTGTAAAAATTATTAAATGCATTACATTTAAGTTGGGTATAGACATTGCATAGGTTCATTAGTGGTTGATTATGTTGTGGTTTTAATAGTCGATTAGAATATATAAGTCAATGATGTCACTGCGGTGTCATCTGATGAACACCAAAGGGTCTCCTGTATTCCCTCAGCAATTGACGTTATCAGTTGACTTTGTATCTTGATCGGTTGTGTTTAATTTGGTATGTTTTTGACTGTGGAATCTATGCAGCTGATCTATACTCGACATTATAAAACAAATTGTATAAAAATAATCTGTGCGAATGTATTTAAATGTTAAATTTAAGTCGGGCGTGAATGGCTATATAGTTTTGCAAAGTTATATTAAGGGAGGGTAATCTTAGGTTATTCATTTCATAGTTGAATTGGTTCAATGGATTGGATATATTTGTGTAATTGTAGATGTAGTATGAGATCCGCTACGGGCAGGATTATATATATACACCACACACCTTCTGTTTGCCTATGGATGAGTTTTTAAGATAGCAAAGGACCGCAGTCCATTCCTATGGAGTTTTATGTTTATTGTTCTACTCGCCAACAGATGTGACATTCCTGTTGGTGGAGAGACAATGTCTTCTCTAATTCTACTTACTGATCAGATGTACATTCCTGACAGTATAGTATTTTGTGTTGTCGTATTTTCATGCTACATTGAATACATAAATGTATCAGATGGATTGGCGCCGGTTTGATTGCAAAATTTTTTGGCCTAAGGTTAAATAAGGGATAGAATATTTTCTTTTCAAATGCAGGTCTATGTAGTCTATTCATACTTGACTATCTAAATAAAATATTAAACTCATTGAAACTTAGTTAAATGTAAAATTAAAAGTTAATATAAAATCTAAATTGTTAAACTTATTCCTCAAATTAGAATGATTTTATATGTGCGTAAATAAATATTTTTATGTGTTAATTTCTGGCAGTGGCTTTTATTTATTTACATTTAAGATATAAATTAAGATATAGATTTTTATCTCTGCATCTCCACTGAGCTAGTGACTTGGGCTAACGACCTGAATATTTAAATAAAGTGGAATCTTAACAGCACGTATCTGCCTACTCTATAAATTTTTCTAGGTTTAAATGCCTAGATGCCACCCTGTAGAGCAGATATCTTAGTTTGCGGTTAGATTCGATCTTCACTTTCATTTCGATCATTATAATTGGCATCCCAAGTGTGGCCTTACCTCAGAGATTGACCCTGAGAAAGGGAATTGATGATGATGAAATTTTCTGGCTTTAATAAATCACGAGTGCCCTGAGAATTTTAAAAGTGAATCATGCAAATAACAATTGTTGTTTTTTCTGAAATAAGTACATTTTTGTACTAACATAAAGTTATAGCCAGATGTTTAATAAACCACTAGTACTTTTGAAAATAAATCATGACCGTAATATTTTTTCTGAAATTAGTATAAATATATTTGTTGTATTGATGTGAAGTTGCAGTTTGAAGTTTTGTTTAAAAAGTACTGCCAGTAAGAAAAATTGCGCATATGTAGAGATAAATTAGAGGAATAAAAACTAATAAATAAAACGTAATAATAAATCTAAATCATATTTTTTTTTAAAAAAAAGTCTTGTTAAATTAAAATCTAATCATTCAACTTGCCTAAGTAATAGTTAAAGGTAGGAGAAATGAAACTTGGAAGGGAGGGGGCAGAAATTTAGCTGGTAATAGGGAATCAACAGTCAACATTTTTTTAATCATTATATTTGTGTGTAATTACTGTTTTGTCTTTTAAAGTTTTGTCCTTTTGAAATTTTCATATATAATCAATTTGTGCAACGAAATTACTAACACTAAGTAAAGTCTTTTTTTAAATTTTCTTTGTTTTTTGAAAAAGTTTATTGATATGTAACGATATATAAATATGTCATTACATTAATTTAAAATAAAAACTTAAAAGTTCGCAAATAAAGGTAAAAAACTAAACACTAAAATTAAAATGTTTGTTAAATGTATATACATTCGCACAGAGGCCAAACTTTAAAAATATTTAAAAACAAAAAACAAATAAGTATTTGAACGTACTTTTTTATAAAAAAAGTACAAGATTTAAAAATAAAAACAGGTATTAATTAATGTAATCTGTAAATGGAAATTATTGTTTATGAATTATCAAAAACCAAACTAGCCCTTGGGCTCTTGTATAATTAAAATGATCTGATGAAAGATAGATAAGAAAATAAAGAGAAATTAGCTTGACCAATGGAAGCACTAAGCCTTGGCTCAGACCCTAACAAAAGTGATGGATTAGTGACGTTTTGTTGATTGAATCCGTGTGGATAATATAAAAAGGGAAATACAGTTTTTTCTGACAGTTCCAGCATTTTGTGTTTGAGAGATGTGGTAGGACGCACATACCACACTCTCTGTTTAAAAAAAATGAAAAGACTGTGATACCTTGAACCAGCTATTGCCATCTCCAGAAAATTATCTTCCAATGGAGGCATTGCGGGAATTAAAAGCAGAAACCTGGACTCTTCTACCATGAGCTATGAACTTTTCAAATTAACAACAACAACAAAAAGTAATTAAGAACTTTCGTCATTGTTTTTTTTTAAAAATTCAGCTAATGTAAATTTTAAAATGAACTCTTATTTGATTTTCAAATTAATAATTGATTGTTTAAATTTATATAGTTAAGTTTTGCTAAAATCATTTCCATTTTATTATTTTTATTTGTAGTAATATTTATTGTAGATATTATTAAATGCATTACATTTAAGTTGGGTATAGACGTTGCATAGATTCTTTAGTGGTTGATTATGTTGTGGTTTTCACAGTCGATTAGAATATATAAGTCAATGATGTCACTGCGGTGTCTTATGATGAACACCAAAGGGTCTCCTGTATTCCCTCACCAATTGACGTTATCGATTGACTTTGTATTTTGATCGGTTGTGTTTAATTTGGAATGTTTTTGACCATGGAATCTATGCAGCCGATCTATACTCGACATTATAAAACAAATTGTATAAAAATAATCTGTGTGAACGTATTTAAATGTTAAATTTAAGTCAGGTGTGAATGGCTATATAGTTTTGTAAAGTTATATTAAGGGAGGGTAATCTTAGGTTATTCATTTCGTAGTTGAATTGGTTCAATGGATTGGATATATTTGTGTGATTGTAAATGTAGTATGAGATCCTCTATGGGCAGGATTATATATATACGCCACACACCTTCTGTTTTCCTATGGATGGGTTTGTAAGACGGCAAAGGACCGCAGTCCATTCCTATGGAGTTTTATGTTTATTGTTCTACTCGCCAACAGATGTGACATTCCTGTTGGTGGAGAGACAATGTCTTCTCTAATTCTACTTACTGATCAGATGTACATTCCTGACAGTATAGTATTTTGTGTTGTCATATTTTCATGCTACATTGAATACATAAATATATCAGATGGATTGGCGCCGGTTTGCAAAATTTTTTGGCCTAAGGTTAAATAAGGGATAAAATATTTTCTTTTCAAATGCAGGTCTATGTAGTCTATTCATACTCGACTATTTAAATAAAATATTAAACTCATTGAAACTTAGTTAAATGTAAAATTAAAAGTTAATATAAAATCTAAAATGTTAAACTTATTCCTCAAATTAGAATGATTTTATATGTGCGTAAATAAATATTTTTATGTGTTAATTTCTGGCAGTGGCTTTTATTTATTTATATTTAAGATATAAATTAAGATATAGATTTTTATCTCTGCATCTCCACTGAGCTAGTGACTTGGGCTAATGACCTGAATATTTAAATAAAGTGGAATCTTAACAGCGCATATCTGCCTACTCTATAAATTTTTCTAGGTTTAAATGCCTAGATGGCGCCCTGTAGAGCAGATATCGTAGTTTGCAATTAGATTCGATCTTCACTTTCATTTCAATCGTTATAATATATATATATATTTGAGAAAGAGGACACTCTGAGGAAGGTACTTGATATTGTACTGAAATGTCAGCATTTAGCTTTTTCACTACATGGAATATCCCGCAAATAGTAATAATAATATGACATATATATATATATATATATATATATATATATGTATATATGTGTATTATTTATATATATATATATATATATATATAAATCATACACATATTACTGGGGTCAGGGATGAGAATAAAATAGTGATTAACAATTTTATTCTCAATGAATTTTATCTATTTGTAATTTACAATTCTTTTTGTTTAGTATCACTGATATAACTACATGGATTGTTCACATGTGGGGTGTCAGTATTGAGCATGCAATTTTAAAGTTGAATACAGCAAGCATAAAAAGGAGCTATTCCCACTTTTATAGTTTTCAGACAAGACACACAAATGCCAAATGAGAAATCTGATCCTGAACATACACATTTTGAAGTGTCACTCAGTTATTACTTGTGACACTTACATTGATCAAAGGGGATTAGTCCACCGCTCATTTTAGGTACCCTGCTACAAATAGGCTGATGGACAATTTAAGACAGTCTCCACATACATGGTGGCTATGGTATATAGGGTTATTTTTCCATACTCTGTATAACTATCTACCCAAAGCACCACAACATATTGTCTGATATTAGCCATGTTTTCCAATTATCTTAACAGTAGACAATATCTTTTCTCCCCTTTTTATAATCCACTACAGATTCACAATCCATTTTCTCACTTTGTCAGGGACATATCCCAAGTCAGCAGGGTGAGAACTGTTCAAGATTATTATCTAATGCTATTGTCTGGATAACTTGCCAATGGTTAAGGTTCCAGGAATCAATCCCCTTCCCTGTGCTGCTCATACAGTTTCTCAATTTTACAGTAAGATCTCCCAGGTACCCATCCTGACATCTGAATCTTTCTTTGGGAGATGGTGATCTAGAGTGGGTTAATTTCTCTTTTATTTGGTCAGAGATTTCTTATTAATTTTGCTATATACATGGTTGTCTGTGACTTTTGTAGTGTTAATTTGGACCTTATTTTTATGATTTGGAATTTTATGTATATATTTAGCATTTTGTTATTCAGCCCCATCTCTGCTGCTAGTAAATGTATTAAGAAACTCTGCCATTTGTTGATTTTTTTACATCAGGTTTTTATCAATAGATGTTACATCAAGTTGGAATTTTTTTATTTATAATCTTGATGATTTGATTCTCAGTCAACTGATCTTCTATTAGGTCTGCATCTGAGCTATCTGCTTTCTAAAAGGTGGCACATAACATATTTCAGATTTACATTTTTCTTGTGACATCTTATTTTTACTCATATTTGGTGGTCTTCATTTCAATAACATTTTATTAAGGCTTGCATATACAGAGTAAAATTGTTTGATTTTTGAACAGGGATTGCCACCATACCTGTGCTGCTCTTTATAAATGACTAATGGAGACTGTCAACCTAATCACTTCAGACATCACATTTACTGTAAGTATCACTTAGGACTATTTATGTGGTTTATTGGTGATTCTCCTTCACCCCATAGAAAATTTTTAATTTTACAAACAGATTTATTGTGCTCAGAACATTTTCCTTACTCTCTGCAGGTTTTCCTATCTTAATTAATTCTATTACTATAGATTTGGTTCTCTTTGTCCTTTTCACTATTTTCTCTTCTATTATTTTACTAACTCTTTTACTTCTTTAAGTTCTATCCTGATCTGCTCTTTTACATTTTTAATAATCTCACCCATTTCAGTCTTTACTTCGTTAAGGTTTTTTTTATTTCTTTTTGCAAATCTGCCATTAATTCATTTAGCACTTTCCTTATTAATGATTCTATGTCTCATTTATTTTCTACATTGCTATTGTCCACCATAATTGTAGTATATTTTTCACTTAATTTCATATATTGTTATTGTATGTGGATATAACTTTCTCTAAATTCTATTTGTCTGATATAGAAGTTGTAATGAAAAGACAAAAAATCTCCAAACAGTCAATTCTGAACTCCCCTCTTTTTTGTATATATCTAATATAATCCCTTATTTTATTCTTCTAGTCTGAAAAAAAAAGAAAAAAACAGAATCTTAAATGATGATTTTTTTTTCTTTTTATATTACTTGAACTATCAAAAAAATTACAAAACATCATGCTTCATTTATTTCTTTTACTAATCACTATATATATATATATATATATATATATATATATATATATATATATATATATATATATATATATATATATATATATATATATATATATATATATATATATATATATATATATATATATATATATATTGATATTCCAGTCCTTATTGTCACTTTTTTTATTGACTCTATCTCTGTCTATACATGCTCTTTCTCATGCCTAGATCTTAAATGAATTTACCCCTATTTTTTAATTTTATATACATCTTTGCGATTATTTTTCATCTGCTTATTTTTCCTTGTATTATTGAATAGTATTTACATGAATTTTTTTTAGATTGTGTGAATTACTCTTTTATTTTATTCAAATATCTAATTTTTAATTTTTAAGTTGTGTTTGTGTTTAACTGATATATGCTTCATTGCAAACTTGTGTTCTGTGATGAGGTTTTCTGTCCATCATGATTCTGGATGCAGGAATGCATGTATTAGACCTATAGTCACTCCATCTCCAGAAATAAAAATAGATCAAATGAATGAAACAGTTACCAGTGACCAAATACCGTAACATGGCTTAATTTAAAAAAATATATCCCAGCTTGTAAGTTTGTGTAAATGTTAATATACAATGGAGGGTGACCTACAATTTATCAAATAAATGAGACAGTTACCAGTAACCAAATACCCTAACATGGTTTAACTAAAATAAATCTATATCCCAGCTTGCAAGTTTGTGTAAATGTTAACCTTTTCTTGATTAAAAATTCCTGTTGGTGAGCGAGTTGAAACTCTAAACTTGTGATTGGTCAATTACAAAATAAGCAGTAAAATGTATTTATCTTTTAATATTATATTTGTTTTAATTTGGTTTGTAAAAAGAAAATTAATAATTTGTCAGAATACGAAAGTGTATGAAAGTTTTTTCAAAAATAAATTTTTATTTATAATTATAAAAATATTTTATAGTGGAGAACTTAAAAAAACATTTGTAACCTATTAGAAAATGTTGTGTATGTCCTTGATTTTCTTTCTTAATTTACATTCATGTAAGAGTAAATAATTTTTGCTAAAATCTTAACAATTTTTGTAAAATTATTTTATTATCAGCATATTTTATCAAAATAATTTATAATATGTAAAAAAATACTAAAATAATACTCTTAAACATTCATTTTCATTTTCAAAATCAAAATAAATTATTGACATGTGCTGCATTTTTTTCAAAATCAGAACCAACTAATTAGCATCTTGGAAAACCTATCTTCTCTCATTGTTGTAGCTTCAAATTTTTACTTGTAAAATAATTCAAGAGAGGGCAGCATCTTATAGTATTTTTTAAGCTTTAAAATGAGTGTAAATTAACTACAATAATATAAAAATTTCTGGTTTTATAGTGAGTCAAAGCCTTGTTTGAGTTTACATGAACATACCAGGGAATGAGTAATGCACAGAAAAGCATAACTAACATAAATTTTTGTTATAATAAAATGAAATTGGCTGAATCAAACTAAAATATCAAAAAAGTGGTTCACCTCAATTTTATTTTACAAATTAGGATCAGGGTAATGTAACCAGCTGGTTATATAGCTGTACTAGAAAAATAAATAATTGGATCATTGGCAGCATATTCCTCAGGTTTGACAATAAAAAATATTTAATTAATAGGAAAAATAAAATTTAATTTTCCAATATATATATTTTTTTATGGATCTTTACTTAATTAAATATTTTAAGTACCAATATGACAGCATGAGAGTATTTTTTTTAAAAAAGGGAAAAACAAAATAAGATTTTACTACATTTGTACATTTTATTTTTAATTAATCAGATTTGTTTTTCTTTATTTCTATTGAAAAACAAAAGAAAAATCAAATCAGTACAATTAACTGATTATCTTGTTGTCTTTTGCAAGAAGATTTGGTTTTTAATTATAAAAGAATGCCAATAATTTTATGTTGTTAAATTTAAGTTCTTAACTTGGTTTTAATCTATGATTAAGAGGATAGTTGGCTGAATAATTATAATTGTAAAACTTTATCTAATTAGTTGTCATAAAAATTATCATTTAAGAAACAGATTGTATTGGCTTGTGGGAAAGATTGTTCTAGAAAAAAGATATGGGGTGTGTGTGAATAAGTAATAAATACCCAAATTGTCTGGTAACAGCAGTCAAAACATGACTCTGCAGCTGAGAAAGACAGCAGGAGAATATTACTAACTTAACTGTTGGAGAGAGCAGTCAAATCTTAATCCTGTTGCTGATATGAGAAGAAAGTATTTTTAACTTAACTGTTGAAGAGAATTCAGTGATGTTTTAATCCAGCTTTTGAAAAGAAAGAAGCAGAAGTATTTACCATGCTGTGGCATAATACAGCAGGATTTTTGATCAAGCTATTAAATATAATAGCATAAGTTTTTAATCCAGCTTTTTGTATACTATGAGTTTACTACTAAAAATAGTTTGAACAATAAGAACCATATGCTAATTTCAGCTAAAAGCTATGTGACATCTTTCTCCATGTAACCTATCTTTTCTGGAAGAAAATGTTGGAAAGATAAAACTCCATTTAAGTAGTCTGCAACCTAGCCTTCAATGAAGAGCCTGAAAGTCTCTGCCTACATCTGTATTACCTGTAAATTCAAGAAAAAACCAAATAGACAAAAATTGCCATCTTCATTTACCTGAAATTTCTACAGATGCAGAAAATGACAAATTTAACTAGGCCCATGTTTAGAAGCCTTCAAAAAAAACCCCATTAAGAAAAACGAAAATTGCAACTGAAAAGGTTTCCACCACAGCAACAAACCCATAGCTATAGGTATTATTTTTATGTATGCACAATATGTCTTTCTTAATAGGAAATCTGTTTTTGTTTAATCAATGTACTAAGTTTTTTTCCTCTTTCAATTTGCCCTCTAGATTGAATCAAAGATTATTTTCTTTGATTTTTGAAAATGTTTAACAAACTCTTACTTACTTTCAAAGAAAGAATGCAATGAATTTAAAATTAATTGATAGATTAATAATATCAATAATTATATGCTTTTAATGCTCGTTAAAGAAGTTATATTTATTAATATAATCTTATCAAACTGTATATTTATTTATTTTTTATGATGAAATGGATGTTTGAAATTATCTATTATCGCATTTATTTTTTTGATATTAATTAAATATTAAATAATTGTTTTTTAAAAAAACCTCCTTTCTAGTCTTAATTATTTTATTCTATTCAATTTCTGTTTCATGGAGTGTAGAGTGTGAATGTGACTTGTATCATGACAACTTATATTCTAGGATTTAGCTTTTTTCTTGATGATCCCAATAAAACTATTTATGAGTAGAGGAAGCCCAGGTACTACTTAAGGATATTTATAATAAGCTAATTTATTCATTTATTTCTTCTTGCACACAGTAATAAATTTGAGAATTTTTGCTTTCTAAGATAGATTTGTGCCTAACAGCTGTATGGGATAGTGTGTTACATTTAGTGTATGGGCATCCAGTTGATGATAATGATGACTTCTTGGTTGACATGAAGAGGATGTTCTTCAAAGTCCATGCACTACATTTAATTTAGTTTGGTCTCTATTAGAAATTAAGTTTATAGTTGGTATTAAGTGGCCAGAGCATTAATAGTGATCAGCATGTTTAATATCCCAGCATTAGTTTTTTGATTGTATTCTTATGTACTAGCACTTAAATCTGTGCATCCAAACTATTGGGTAAATAATTGCCCAACTGGCAAAGACTCAATAGTTAACCTAGTCTAAAGAAGACTTATTTCAAATCCAGTCACATGATTGACTGTTGATTTATTTTGATAGATAATTTATGATGATGAATGATTATTACTTTTGGGGAGTGCTGGTGAACTTATAGTTAGTTAGCTGTGATGATCTCTCAGAGTGATCTATTATGCTCAACCTTTTTGAGATTAAATTTTTTTTTTTTTTAACTTAAAGATAAAAGTACAATTCCTCAGATCCCTTATAGGTTAAACCCCAATTTTCTGTAGCATTACAAATGGTTACCCAATTTAGGGCAGATGATGTTCATGTACTAGTGGCCATCACTCCAGATATGACCCTATATTTCCTTGTAGCATTACAAACATATGTATTATGTAAATAACATATTTACTATAAACATATATATATATATATATGACCCTATATTTCCTTGTAGCATTACAAACATATGTATTATGTAAATAACATATTTACTATAAACATATATAATAATATGTATATATAATGTAAATGTATGTTTCAATTAATATAAATTTTAATATTTTATTTTTAATATATTTTTTTCAAATATAAGTGTTTCTTTTATAGTCTACTATGACTTTCTTTCTCATGTATTTTTTTTCAAACAGTCTCTTATTTTATATGGTATTTTTCTTTTGCATTGCAGTGAATTTATATAGATACATGTCAAAGTAAAAGAAAATCTCTGATATAGAATGTCTTAAATCTGTAAATTATTTTTGAATTTCCAAAAGGTTTACTTTTTATTTACTGTTGTAACTGTTGTAGATGACTTTATACAAATGCAATATTTATAGTTTATATTAATTTTTAATTATTGAATATTTTTTTCCAATTTAAATGAGTTTCTATTACATATTCCAACAGCCTTTTAATTTATGTAAAGTGAAAGGTTTTATGCAGAAGTTCCAAAAACTGTCTGAATTATTTTTAAGATTTTGTATGTTTAAAAGAAGGCAGCATTTTATATTTTTTCTTTACTCAAAGGATTGCAGACAACCTATTTTAAATGACATGGTTATTTACTTACTGAACATTTCAACAGCCTTTTTGCTTCTGTAAAGCAAAAATGTTTGTTTCATTTATTTTTACACCCAAGATCCAAAAAATTTGACATCAAAATGTGTGAAATTTTATCCATCCACTGCTCTTTATCTTTTAAAATAATTACTTTATTTTTTTAATCAAACTACATGTTTGATTGCTAATTAATATAAACTGCACTTGTAAATGACATTTTTATTAATATAATAAATGTTTATTTTAAATTTTAATATGAGTTTTAATAAAATTATTAAAGTGAAACAAACTATATATTCCATGCACTACTCTTTATTTCTGTAAGTAATTACCTAAAGTAAATTAAAGTGTTATTAATTTTAGAAAAAAAAAAAGCCCTTCTGTGATCAATATTCAAGATGAATGAAATTTTTAAGAAAGATTGTTTAAAGGCTATCCATGAAATTATTGAATAGTTTTAATATTTTTCCTGTACTGTTCCATATCTATAAAACAGTTGACATATTGAAAATATAAGTAATTCTAATGGATTAGGGCAAAATAACTTAATTGTATATCAATTTTAAATAAATTCTATTGAATTTAAATATACTAAACTTGATTTTAAAATTTCATTCTGAATTGGAAAAGTTCAAAAGTTAACAAAGAAACAAAAAAAATTTCTAAAATCAATAAAAGCACTTAAAAACATTCCATTTAATTTTTTCATTTTATAATTAACTTTAATCATTATGTTTCCATCTGTATTAATAATCTGACCAAGTTTAATACTTGTTAATTTTTTCTAATTAATTATTTTCAATCTTTACTTTATTATTCTGAGAAAATTCTGAATATTATTTTAGTTTTTTTAATATTTATTTATGATCCATTTTTTTTTACTTTCACATATAATTCTTCAACATTTTCTGAATCTCTGAGACATTATTTGAAAAACAACATTTGTAAAATTTAGTAGACTTAAATAATATCCATGCATTTTTATTTCTTTAGCTACACATTTTAATTCATAAAATACTTCTTGTAAAATTACTGTGAAAGTTTAAAACATATAAAATAACCCTGACACACAACCTTATGAGTATTTATCATCTTAGTAAAACTATAATTTCCAATTCTTTCTTTCACATTTTTATAGGTGTACTGTTTTTGTAATCTACCAATCTTATTAGTCTTTTTTATATTGTACACCAATATTTGTCATGTAACCCATTGTGGCCAAACTACTTCTAAACCCATCTTGTTTTTTTGTTTTTTTAAGCTTAAAATTTTTTGTAGTTGAGTTGCAGTTACATTGGTAAAAATTTCATGTGACCCTGAGAGAAGACTGATAATTGATTAAACTTCTAATATCTTCTTTATCAACTTTCCTAAAAAACCAACATCGGTTACTCTAAATTTCTAATCGTTTGACACAATTTTATCATCTTGTTATTTGGTATATAATTATGTTAACAATTATTGTATTTTTTCAACTGCTTTTTTTAAAATATCAATAACAATTTACTTGCACATTGATCTTTTATTTTAAAATTCTTAACAATTAAAAAGGTGTTGAATTTGTAGTGGTTACATTGTTTCTTTTATTATTATATAATTATTTAACGAGTTATTTATTTATATAGCAGTATATTTTTAATTTGTAACAGTTGTTAGGAAATTATTTCTCTACACATGTGCCATATAGATTTAAACACTCTAGGAATACTCTTCTTTTTAAACACAAGACAAAATCTTTAGAAAAGATAGGATGAATGACTCTATCTTTTTAACCAAAGTATATATGTATAGGCAAATCTTAAGCATTTAAAAATGAAAACTGATTTCATTTAATCATTTTTAATTCCAGTTAATATGTCTTAATAATTGACGTTAAGTGAAATTTTTACAATTTGCTGCACTCAGTATTAGATGTAATATTAGATATATATAACAACGTATTTATTTATATAGCGCTATGTTTTTAAATTGTAAAAATCATTAGAGAATCACTCCTCTTCACACGCGCTATATAAATTTAAACACCTCAGGAATACTAACTCTTTCTAACATTCATGATGACAATCTTTTTAATAATATTTCAATTTTTTTCTTCTTATTACTGAAATAAATTTTTTTTCCGAATAAAAACAAGCAAAATATTGTTGTTGTTGTTTTTTTTTTTTTTTGAGACTCCCTTGCCAAATCATAGTTATATTTTTTTTATATAATAAAAATATATATATGACATTCTATATATCAAACAAAGTGTCACTATTCTTTAATAATGATTTGCCTCCATATATTCAATCCGAAACATAAATATTTATTCACATATATGAAAGTAATGAAAAACTTGATTGCTGGCACCTAATACCCATACCAACATTTAATCCAAAATTTAAATTTTGTAATTATTATTATTTTTTTCTTTTCAGTATTTTTAAATTTTTTATTCTAGCTATTAAATTAAGTGTCTATATAACATGTAGTCTCTAGGAAGCATTTAAGACAATAATCATTATTTTTAATTGTCATGTGATTATCAATAAATTAGGATGTGTTTTATATAATTAAATAATAAAAGAGCTTTTCGCGATATATTTTTAACAATTATATATTGAGGTTTTACAAATTCCAAGTATAAAAGTGTTTTTATCTGATAATTTCAATGTAAATTGCTATAGATTTTAATTCCTAAAGGATTGAAAATTGTTATATTTTGTGTAGTATGTTTTATTTGATTTTTATTTGATAAAAAATCTTAAGCATTGAAAGAAGAAATTTTTATTACTTATATGACATTCAAAGACGCAGTAAATAAAAAGTCAAGATTCCTAAATCACTATAGGAAAATTTCCACTGAAATAATTATCTTTGATACATAAAGTTCAAATTTGTAATCAACAGTTACATATTACACACACACATATATATATAAGCAACCATAACTTTTTTAAATATCAATCTCTTCGTGGTTTTTCACATTACATAACGTAATAGGAGGTAGTTAATTATGCCTTTCAATTTTATACATCAATGTTTATATACTAAAAGAGTATGCAAGTTAAATCACATCTTCCTCAAATATTTATTAATATTCATTGATCAAAAGTTGATTGCCACATTTGAAAATCAATTGTATATAATGGATGAAGATTGTTTCATAGGATTTCTGTTTTCAGTTATTATATTCAGTTTTATGTTGTCATATTATAAAGAGAATATTTTAAAATATTTTTTCCTATTAGGTGTTAAAGATTATTTTAGGTATATTGATGATATTCTTATTGCTGGATCATCTGCTATAGTTTTTTTAAAATAATTAAATAAAATTGATGACTTGAAATGGACTGCTACTACTTCTGAGGTTAGTAAATATAATATAAAATATCTTGAGTTAACGTTATGAAAAGAATATAATATATTCAATTATAAAATGTTCATAAAATCTTTGTAGATCCCATGAAAAATGTTTTTCTTATGTATAAATGGGCTGGATTTAGAACATTTTTGTTTAGAAGCAATATTTGATGTATATTTCAAATTGATAAATTAGTCAATATTAAAATATATGCTAATAAATTATTGAATGTAGGATATAGTTGGAAGAACATTTTATTTACATTGTATAAATTTACACATAGATGAAGAAAAAAAAATTAAAGAGAAAACTTGGATTTCATTACTATATATAAATAATAGTGAGTAATTGTAAGTTTATATTATTAGTTTCAGCTCATTTTAATGTTGAATTTAATGTTGGACCATGTACTGGTAGATTAATTATTAATGAGAAGCATGCTGTTGAGAAAATTAGTAAATGTAATATTATTTATAAAATGGCATGCCATTGTGTGAACAGTTACATTGGTGATTCAAAATATGTATTGGTAAAGAGAATTAAAAACACAAACTTTTATATAATAAGTTCCACTATTTTGTGAATTGATTTAAATCTCTATTTGCTCAATATTCAGTTATTTGTAATGGGAATTATTGTTTTGATAATGATTTTATTTTATATGTGAAAAATGATTTGAAGAAAAAAAATCAGAGAGTTATATTTGATAAATATAACTGACAACAAATTAAATAAGCAATACAAGTGTGTGAATATATATAAATTATGAAAAGTTGGCCATTCACATGACACCATTAGTATAGTGTGATCTTAATGGGAATTAAAAAAACCCCAATGATCAATGGGTACAAATTATTTCATATTTTGGCCAATTCACCTCCTGGTGAATTTTTTTGTAAGTATTATAGGTTAAAATGTGTGTAAAATGGTATATTTTATTATAATAATTTTTTTTCTGAAAACTTTGCACTAAAAAGTGCAAAATTGAAAATTGCCACTGTAACACTAGACATAAGCCTCGCCCTGACATGTTCAGTCATTGTCCATTGCCAAATCTGTAAAATGTTTGATATTTTATGACACTGAAGTTTCCAATGATGCAAAAATGTGTTTATTTGTGAATTTATTATGGTTTTAGATATTTTTTAAAAAATAATTTATACTATATTTATTAGATATCAAAAAATATAAACTATTAATAACTTATTTTGACTTGAAATACTTTATTTTTAAAAATATAATGTTATATTAGCAGCTAATGTAAATATGGCCTGAAGCAAATTAGAAAACTAGCTTTGACATAAGAATATATCGCAATTTTGCAAAAAAATATTCAAAAAATTTAAACTTTAAAGCATAATTTGTTAGATATAAGAGAAATAGATAATTATTTGTTCAGATGTGTAAAAATAGTGAGAATTAAAAAATATTTAATTGATTTTATAAACTGAAAATAAACTTTCTAGAAATGATGACATGTAAAGTCTTTGTTTTGATTGCAATCTCACTTTTTTAATATTTACAGAAACAAAATGTGAACATTTAAAAGTTATTTCAGTAGTAAACAAAAATATTTATCAAATGAAATCAAATTTGTTATTTTCTGATAAGTAATAATCATTTTATTATATATTTTACATTGATGTGTGAGACAAAGAAAACATCAGAAAATGTTAAAATTTAAAAGGTGTTAGGCTGCATTTTGAAAAGGTTAAATGCTATTCAGGATATTATATATTGTAGTAAGCTGCTATAGTTATTATTTTTATATTCAAATTGGTATATTGAATAATATTGTGGAGTTTATTCAAGAGTATTTTGAGTAATATATATATATATATATATATATATATATATATATTACTCAAAATATATATATATATATACAGAAAGATTTTTTAAGCTTATATATATATACTAAATAATAGAAATAAAGTGATTGTATCCACACAAACAGAGATAAGTTTTATCTTTTGATGTATTCAGAAAACCAATTATGAATTGCCTATTTTGAGTCTAAACAAGTTTTCTCCATTAACCTATATAATAACTCTTTTGTTTTGGGTTAGTTGAATAATTTATCTGCAATTGGGTCATTGTTTACATACTTATCATATCAAAATATTATTATCTTAATGCATTTTTGATAGAATGACCTCATTTTTATATATATAACTAATGAAATATTTTATCAATGATAAATATGCAATACTAGATGAGATAAATCTCTAAAACACTAAATATATAAATGCAATGGTCATTGTACCAAAATTTACTCAGGTAGAAAATAAGTAGATACTTCACCTTGCCATTTAAAATCTTATATATTGTGCTGGTCAAAACATGTTTATCCATCTAACATGAGCTGGAACTCACAAAATGTACTTCAAACCCAAGATTTAGGTCAGGGCCCAGCCTGAATTTGAACCCACTCTCTAAGCCCCAGATCAAACACCTAATGGATAACATAATAGCTATGGCCCATGAGAATTAATCTTAATCCAGCCGACTAGCAAAGCTGAGCAAAACAATGAGACATCTATTAACTATGACTATATTAAAATATACATAAGCTTGGCTGTAATATGTGGAAGTGGAGAAAAAAAAGGAATTCGAAGTACTCAAATAAGTTAGACAATAAGATATATTTTAATATACTTACAAATTATTATACATTTATACATTAAGTACATTAGTATGTGCGTGAATGAGCAAGCGGTAAATAATTACATAGTGTCATTCATGCTATTATTTCTCATATGCTCTTTATTAGCTAAATAATATATTACAAATAAACACACATCTTTGGTGGGTCTAATATTAAAATGCCAATCGAATATTAGAAAGAATTATGATAATACTGCCATTAATGCTTTGATTTACAGTTCTGAAACGTGGTGACTAACATATGATTTAAGGGAGCATTCTGAAATTCATTATACATATGATATAAATTATTTTCATGCCATTGAGGTGGTGAAAATAAACAAAAGACAGTTGAAAGATTATATTTGAAACTATGACAAAATATTTAATGAAAAATTATTTTAACGATAGTAAGACGAACGTTTTATTTCCCCAAGGCATATAGATACTCTTAAATATAGATATATAAATTACGATGGTGAGATTGTATATGATTGAAATAAACTTAATTAATAAATAGAAGTAATTGGCATTTATATATATATCTTTTAAGCAAAGCTTAATTTTAATATTAGAGCATTAAAACTGGGTCATGAAGCAAAAGAAATACTAATACAAATAAGTTTGCAGTACTGACATAATAGCCTAAAATAACAGGAAAAGTCATGCTTCTGGACAAAAAATAAAATCTCACACCCCCTTCTTGGGTAGTGCTTAGAGAAAAGTGGATAGGCATGGCGTGGCCCAGACTTTTGCTGGTATAATTGATGCTAGAGGTCTTTTATCTATATGAAGTGAATATGCATAGCATGTGCCAAACTTACAGGATCACCACCAGAGGCATTTTGTATGAAATAAATGTGATTCCAGATAGCTTAACTATCTATGGAATGAGAAGAAATCTATGGGTTTGATCTTGTCACAATCCCCAGATTAGAAGACTAGAAGCACATAATATATATATATATATATATATATATATATATATATATATATATATATATATATATATGAAGAGAGGCTAAATGTCAACAATGCAGTAATGATAAATGTCACTAATGGCATGAAATATAATTTATTGCTTTAAAATAGATGACCCTTGTTTGAATACTATAATATGCCATGCAATTATAATATATATATATATATATATATATATATATATATATATATATATATATATCTATATATATATATATATATATATATATATATAGAATATTTCATTTAATAAAATATACATTAAGATTTGATTTAATAAAAGAAACATTAAGATTTTCCCTCATACCTTTTTCTGCTATTTAAAATAAAACAATCCCATCTTCATTGATTTTACAATAACTGAAATATTTAAATACAAGATTTGAAATTTTAAGAGTATGAAAAATGAAGTAAGATTAGCAGTTATATAGAAAACAAATTATAAGTCACCCTGTCAGAATTTAATAAATAATTATAAAATCAATGTTTCAGAGTGTTAATTAGCTTGAGTTCTGGATTTTCCCTGGTAGAAAATCCAGAGTTAAATAAATATATATATTATATTAAAACATAAATAGAATGTTGGCTCGTAAAACAATCTGGCGAGTGTATTAATTAACAATACGTTAAATTTTAAGGGAACATTAATAAACTTGATTCATGAAAGTTTACCTAAAAGACAGAAAAGATTTTTATAAATTAAGCTCACCAGTTTGTTTGAGATTGGCAAAATAATAATAATAAAAAAAAAAATATATATATATATATAAAATCAAGTAATAAATAACTAACCGCACCAAAATTAAAGAAAGTTAGAGCATATGAGATAGATTAGATATAATGAAATCATTTGAGAGCAAATTACATTTACATATTTATACAAAACGCAAAGTTAAAAATACATGAGAAATCTTGATTAGTAGAATTCGAGATTAATTAATCAAGCTAGATTTAGTTTCAATGGTGGCAGTTTGGAAATAATTTACCTTACAATTTTAAAAGTCCAATTTAGTAGTTGCATGTGCATGGCAATTGAAATGCAAGTACTTCGGTGGCAGAAAACTTCTATTAGCATTCTAAAGTTCTTTTTAGACCTTTCTTCATTTCAGGGCAGCAGGATATTATGGTAGTGGCAGAGGCTGCTGAAGAGTGGTGGATTTACTGCTACATCATTTTTTAGTTTCACTGCAATGTTAACAATCATTTTCTCTAGAGTAGCTAATCTCTGATTCAAAATTCAGTCATTTTATACTTTTTCTTTTATCAGTTGTTTTTGAAGATGAAACAGTAAGATAACATCCAAAAATAAATTCAAATCTATTTCCAGATTAGAAATAGATTTAACAACATGTTTTTAACAAAAGTATATCTAATCTTAACCCCATTTTAAGTAAAAAGCTTTAATTAAAAATACCTACCCCAGATTAAAACAATAGTGCTTCCAACCCTTAATTATTTTTGGACAATTAATAACAGTCACATCTTCCATATTGGATTTTATAAAAAATATACAGTTTAATAGAAAAACAAGCAATTTAAAAAGAAAAAGCTAAAAATGACATATAATAAATATTTAAAAACATCAATATTTTGTTAGTAAGTTTTGCTCATATATATATATATATATATATATATGCTCCTATATATATATTTGAGCCACATCTATAATACTTTAATAAAAAAGAACTAATAATTAATAAAAAGAATTAGATAATAATTTTAAAACATGTTATTGAAACATTAAATTTTATAATTTAGGTGTGTATCTCAAATATAAACATGAAATATATATAAAGGAGCGGGATGGGATATAGGGGTTTGAATACGAATTAGTAGATAGAAACATAAAGCACAATCTTAAGCTAAGATTTACTACTTCAATATATATATATATACACATAAAGTTTAGATAGGACTAACAAGGGTAAATATCATACTGGCCAAAATGTTTGCATCGCTTAATTTAAATCAACCTTTATTTAAATTTAAATGATGGAGGCAACTTTTTTTTATTTTAGGTGGAAGAATAAAGATAAATTTATTTTTTATTTTTACTTGAGCCACAGAGTATCTTGATAGTATGGCTACTGCATTTATATAGCTACTTGTTTAAAGAATTATTTCTCTTAAGTATTACGTATTTATCAGTGCTGCATATCTGTACATCTTTTAGCTAAAAAATTGAAAGTGAATTTATTTTTCATCTAAATAAAGTAGAATTTAATTCTAGAAGGATTGCATTTATGTAGCTAGTGCATTGCAATGTTATTTTTTCAAGCATTTTATAAATATATTAAAAGGTACAACAACTTTAATTTGAACTGCATTATAACAATCTTTTCAGATTCTTCTACCTTGAAAAAATAAAGAAGAATACAAACTTTATCAGACATGTCAACTGTAAGATAGTAAGAGCCTCCCAGTTTTACCCCACAGTAAATTTACTGTCATTAATGTAATTCCTAATTAGATAAAGTACATTTATTATGTTTAAAACACCAAATTAAACTCTGATCTTATTTTTAAAAATCAAACTCTGATGTTATTCTTAAAAAAATAAGACTGTTGTTTAACAAAATATTTCAATGAGTAGGATAACATTTTCTGCTAACTTATTTTAATTTTTTTAAAAAAAAATAATAATTGTCTATTAATGGTATTTGAATTGCTTTAAAACTGAAATAGATAAAAATATGTACCTTGGTTAAAAAAATTTAATAAGATATAGAATGATTGAGATATTTATCTGAAAATCATTTTAAGCAATTATTAAAAAATTGAAGTAGTCTCTTTAAGAAAGAGCATTTTTGTATTTTATCTGCGTTGATGCAGCTATAGTCACAGATATTAGAGGTTGGGGTCCATGACTCATCACCCAGTTTCATAATTTCTAATGCTCAAAGTTTTCTTATGAACTCCTGAACAATATATCATTCAGGTTCTGTAGCAGGGTGTGAGATTCTACAACTAAAAGTTCATGGATCATCATCCATTTCCATAACTACTAATATTCAAACCTCTTATGAACTCTTGAGTAATAAACCAATTGATTACTAATTATTGGAGCATTGTTGTCAGAACATTACAGTAATCAAACCTATCAAAAATAGAATTACGATTAGATAATATTAATTATTTTTTGTATGGATAAAATATGTGTAATTTACAAAATTACTTTCTGCCAATCAGGTTTAAAAAACAACTGAAACAGAAATTACTTGACAAAAACTGTATAGAGTTAAAATAAAAATGTTATAAAATAATTTATTCCTCTAGATTTATGATAGATATTTTTATAAATAATAACAGTAGCTTAAACCACGGCACATGCACTTTGCAGATGGAAAATGATACTAAAACATATAAATAAAACAACCTTTAAATAAATGTTTCAGCTCAAAAGATTCCAAAACTTTCACGTACAGAAAAATAGTAAAGACCTAGGCATTACTAACCAGAGTTTCAAATTGCTAATTAATGATGATGTGACTGATTTTTCATATTTATGTTATACATATATCTAAGAATAACTAAACAATCTTTTATTATTAAATATTGAATCGTTAGCAATGTCATCTATGGGATAAAATCTCAGACATTACTGGGTTTGAATTTATTTCATAGAGCAGATGGATGTGCTTTCTTTTTATCTTAAGATCTTTTGGGTAAATATAAGTGATAGTTAAATATTATTTTTTTAATTAAATTTACTGTGACAAATAGTCCTTATTCTTACTTTATACCATTGATGCCCAATATAGACACTAATAGAACATCAAAAATAGATAAAAAAACAAAAAGTTATATAGAATAAGATAATATAAGGTGATAAATGATGTACGTCTCTCTATAAATTATTGATAGAATTATGGTAGTATAACTGAATTAAAGTTTCAGTGAAAAAATAAAATCCATGGATAAAAAAAAAGTACCATACCTTAATTTTTTGAATACATATCCAATACTTATGAATATATACCACTATCATCATTTTCAACCTTTTGATGGTCTATCCAAGTTTAATCCAGTTTTTTTGATCCATAGAATTTCTTCTCCACTATTATGAACAACACCAGGAATCCTTCTTCTTTTATCCATCCATTTCTCATATGATTTATTTCTACATATTTACAATCTATTCAGATCAATTTAAAAATTACTCATATGTTATTATCTCTTTCTAGAAATATGTACATTCCAAATCTATTTCAATCTTTTAATTCTTTTAATGATGTCAGTATATTGTTCTCTCATCCATACTTTTGTTAAAACAGGCTAAACTCACTATACGTATTGCCACACACAGCAAGCTAGAGTAATCAATAGATGCCAGAAGGCTTGTACATAAAATCCCCATCTAGTGCCTACTCATCCAATATCCCCATACTAGTTTATGGCTTGTGGCCTTCATCAGTGAGGAGCCTTGGATCTGAGAGCACTACACCTAGATTCAAGGCTCCTCACTGATGAAGGCCACAAGCCAGAAACTAGGCTGAGGATATTGAATGAGTAGGCACTAAATGGGGATTTTATGTGCAAGCCTCTGGCATCCATTGATCACTCTGGCTTGCTGTGTGTGGCAATATGTATAGTGAGTTTTGCCTGTTTTAACAACACTTATACACAAGCATAAGAAGTGGTGGTCATGTGATGTTTATTGGCTTCATCCACACTTTTTGACATCTTCTTGTTATTGGTGAGATATATTCCTTTAGTTCTAAAATATTTATATTGCTTTTCTGTTAAGAATTCACATCTCAATCTTACAAATAGTAACTGCTGAAAACATCTACTAAAACCTTCCTCATAAGCATATTTCTTTAAATACCAAGTTCTTATACAAAAATTACTTCATCCATATTTAATTGTATGAATAATCTCATCCATTTTGTTTCCAAATATGTCAATAGTATAAACAAAGTATTTGTAGTTGTCTTTTTTTATAATTCATGATTGTCAATCTTTATTTTCTTTTTCTGCATTGAGTATTATTTTAATTTTTTAGTATTTAAATTTACTGATGCATATTTACTTCATTTGTTAACTCTTACAATAATTTCTAAAGCTCTGAAATATTGTTTGCAAAAGTAATTACGTCATCTGCAAAATCTAAATAGCTTAAATAATCTTCATTTCCTTTTGCTTCTTTATTTTTTCATTTTAATCTACAAAATACTTCTTATAAAATTTCTGTAAAAAGTTTTAAGAGATATGGATTCAACCTGTTTTATACACATCTTGCTATTAATTTTCTTAGTGTCACCATGCAATCTAATCATTACTATTGCATTCTGATAATTTTTTTAAAGAATACAACAATATTTCAGTTCTATAACTTTTTTTTTAAGTGTCATAGCATCGGCCGGGACGCGAATCCGAACCCGGGCAACTGCCTGCTAGTGCAAGGTAGTCGCGCTGACCTCTCGACCACCAATGCAAGACATTTCTATAACTAGTTAATCTAATACTTTAATCACTGCAAAAATTCTTATAAAAATTGTTTTTTCATAATTTACAAATCCAAAGCATAATAGCAGTTTGTATTTATTTATTCTTTCTAATACTTGAATATAATTTCTAAACCACTTTTGAATCAAACTGATTTTTTGGTTGAGTAAAATAATAGACAATTTGTAATTATTTTGGTAAAGTTTTTGTACTGAACTAATAAAAAACTGATAAATCTGTTAGTTTTTTTCTCCTTTCTTAAATATCAATATTATTATTGTGATGTTCCAATCCTTTAGACATTTGCCATATAACTTTCCCAACAATATTTATATTTTTTACCCAGTGTTTTTCAAGATGTCAGTTATGATTTCATAATTATTTCATTGCTGCACAATTCTGAAGATATAATAACTGTAAGTTATAGTTTTTTTAATACTATGTAATTGTTATCACCTTTTTTTATATAAGAATTGAGAAACAACGTATAGCAACATTTCTTACATCTCAACTGAAATTAAGAATCTCCCATCAGCAAATCATGTATTTAAATGTATTATTTGTAACTGATTAATATAAATGAAAATTATTTAATATACTGGAACTCTGTTATATAAATGTTGTTAAATCCACAACCAAAGTATATTGAAGTACAGCAGCCAATCAGATCGTTCCTTTTGGCTGAAAAAAAAACAATAGCAAATCTGTCCACTTAAATACATGACTTGCTGATGGAAGGTCTTAATTTCAATTGGGATATAAAAATATTGTTATACATTGAACCACAACTCTTATAGCTTTAATATCCAGTTATTAACTCATACATAACAATGGGAGTAACTTTTCAAAAGAGGCCATCTTTTGTTAAGTAGTATCTTGGATAGAATTGCTATTGTTTTTTTCAGTCAGCAGATGGATATAATTGTTTGCTGAATTGCAATTTCTTTGACTATGGATTTAACTTCATTTATATAATGAAGTTACCATTTATTAAACAAATTTACACCATTTATTAAACAAATTTACACCCCCCCCCATATATATATATATATATATATATATATATTATATATATAAATATATATATATATATATATATATTGGAAAAAAAAACTTTGCAAATATAAAAGGTAAACCAGAATAGATATTAGATGTGGAGATTTATAAACAAAATTTCAATGGTAAATTGACTGTAGAGTTTTGGCTAATCATCATGTGGATAAATAAAAACTTTTATCATAAAACTAATTATGATACACTATTTACCCATATTCAATTAATCAGCCAAAGAAAAAAATTATGAAAATATAAGCAAATTAAAGTATTGGTAAATTATAATTAATGTGTAAAGTTATAATTAAAACTTTCATCAATTTTATATTAAAAAAATAAACATGGATTTATAAAATTTACATAAACCACAGCTAAAATTCAGTTAAAAGTAGGTCGTGATTATGTAGACTCAAGGTCTCTGAAAGCGCTAAGCCATATAACTTTTTAATAAGATTGAGACTAGCTTCACTTTTTGCATAAAGTGCAATCTAAACTACTAATTAAGAATCTATAGAGGTTTAAGATATCTCCACAAATGTGAAAACAGGACCATATCACTATTGAATGTTTTTGCAGATACTATACTTACAATTATATGTTCAAACCAAATTTGTTTGAAAATTTTTACTCTACAACTAATAACAGCAAATTCTTAATAACGAATGGTTATTCCATGTTCTAATTATATTGAATGAGTATTTGATAAATATCCTACGCTTATTTTTTACTAGAAACCAATCCAACCTTCCAGCCTAGGGATAAGCAGCAGAGGATTACCCCTACACTATAAAATTGTTTAGCTTTATATTATAAAAACACACTCTAAGGAAGTTATTAATATTTAGGCACTTATATAATTCTACCATAAACCAGAGAAATAGTTGAAACAAGTCCAATACTAATATGACTATTAGAATTGGTATTTATGATATGATATTATCAGTTAACAATACATGTTTAGAGTCATAGATAAAATATGTGAATAACCTAAAAAAGAGTATGAAATTATTTGTCTTTAGAGGCAATAATATTCTATTAATTTTGAGAAAAAAAACTAAAAAAATGATAAACAAATGACTTCATAACTTAATTTAAGATTCATTAAAAAGGCATAAACTATCTACATATACGTAATATTAAATATAAAATAAAAATATAATAGAAATCATCAGTCCGCTTAATTTGTGAATTATAGAAATGGTGTCTGTTTTATATAAATATGAATAATCATAGTAAGAATATGTTAAGCTTTTACAAGAGTGACAACTTTAAATATTATTTATGTTGTGAAGAATTAGCAGTGATCACATTGAAATAAAAGAATTACAGAAAATTGTTAATAATTACCAGATTAAAAAGTCTTCACTATATATAATAGGAGGCTTTTTATTGTTAATATATTTAATAATTAGTTGCTCTGAAATTAATGGATATTCAATCACAAAAAGTAACAGTTTGAACCTTGATTAAGGAATCATTCACTCTCAAGTCCTCTATATATCACTGAATAAATTGTACACTTATAAATTTCACGTTAAACATGTTCAATCTCATACTCTGTATGACCAATGTAGTAAAAGTTTATTTAATCAATAGTTGAGAGATTATATACTTATCTTGCTCTTAATAACCATTCGTTTTCTGGGAAAAAATAATATGTCAATTTTATCAACATATAAACTAATCCTTAAGATTATTTCAAATAATAGTTATTAACTGAAATATGTTAGTTTAGTAATATAAAGTAAGAACTGTGATTAATAATTGAGATTTGAACATGTAAGTGATATTATGAAAAGCATGCAAAGTTTATTGAATGTAAAGTTTAATTTTATTTTCAGCCTTTATGCTATATATATATGCTAAAAATATCAAGCTATTTAATGGTTTTATTACTTCGTCAAATAATACTGTCGAAGATGATGTCGTAATAATGGATGTTTTTTTTTATATTAAAGTTACAATCTAGTTAAGACAATATTTAAAATTTACCTGATCATTAAATTCACTTAAATTTCCACTGTAATTTTCTTCCCACACATATTATCCTCTTTATGTATGATACTAATAAAAAAGTAATTAACTTTAACAAAGCATGACATTTAAATTTAATTTTTCTCTTACAGTTCTCTTCTTATATATATATATATATATATATAATCAATTAAAATCAAGTCATGACATTTAACTTTATGCAGACTATCTATCTATCTATCTATCTATCTATCTATCTATCTATCTATCTATCTATCTATCTATCTATCTATCTATCTATCTATCTATCTATCTATCTATCTATCTATCTATCTATCTATCTATCTATCTATCTATCTATCTATCTATCTATCTATCTATCTACCTACCTACCTACCTACCTACCTACCTACCTACCTACCTACCTACCTACCTACCTACCTACCTACCTACCTACCTACCTACCTACCTACCTACCTACCTACCTACCTACCTACCTACCTACCTACCTATCTATCTATCTATCTATCTATCTATCTATCTATCTATCTATCTATCTATCTATCTATCTATCTATCTATCTATCTATCTATCTATCTATCTATCTATCTATCTATCTATCTATCTATCTATCTAACTAACTAACTACTTGTTGTCAGTCTGTATATCTATCTATCTGTCTATTTTTCTACCTGTCTATCTATTTATCTATCTATCTATATGTACATCTAACTACTTGTTTGTCATTCTGCCTATATAGCAACCTGTCTATTTATTTATCTACCAAGCTATTTGGCTATTTATTCACATATTTACTTTCCTATTTATCAACATATCTATCTACAGTCTACTATCTCTCTATAATTATCTATCTACTTTCTACTTTTTATATGTCCACCCACCTATCTATTTATTCATGTATTGTACTGATCCAGACTTGTTATAAATGAATTTACTTCATCATATTTCTAGGAAGATGTTTGTTTTCTCAAATATGTGTATAAATAATTTTGAAGCTTCTGAATTACATGCATGTATAAAAATTTAAATATTGTGTGTAGATACTGATACCCATTGTTCATTATTAGTAATCTATAAAACTTTGATTATATTATCTCAAATTATTACTCTTCTTATTAATCTATATTTCTGCTGGAAAATGCTTTCTTCCTTACTGAAACACTTACAAAATGTGCCTGGTGAAACATACAATAAATTGAAAATAACCACACCTATTTTTCTTGTAAGAGTTAATGTGAACTATTATCTTTATGATCCATTCGACATTTATGGTAAGGTCATTGTTCACTACACAGGTCTTTTGATATTCAACTAAAGAAAGGGAAGGTAGAGACATTTATGGACTTACTCATTAATAGAAGAAACTATTTAATACAAATGTTAATTTTTAATTCCAACAATATTTTTTAAAATTCATAACTATATATTAAATAGACAACAATATTTACAATCATATGTTTTCTCCACTTTATATTTTGTCTTCTTTTTATTTTCTTCTTTTATAATCTTCATCATAAATATTGATTTTAGTCTTTTAAATATTTTCGAAAAATTTAATTTTTTTTTTATACAATATAATTATTCTACAATATATATTATTTTTCTATTTTCTTTTAAATAATTTTTAATTTTGGTTGCTAACGAATTATTTTAATAAAAACTGATGACTACTTTGTGCAGTGTATGTGGTACATTTTTTGTTTATACATAATGGTTTATCCATAATAGAAGCCATATATTTGACATCAAGTAATGAAAAAAAATCTAGAAAAATAATAGTTCATACTTGAAACCAATATGTGAAATAATTCTTTAATTTTATCTTCAGTTCAATATATGATATTCTGAAATAATAACTTTACTTAAATCACGATTAGGTGGAATTACATAATTTTTTCATCAAACTCCCTCATTTTCTTAACAAAAACACTGTAAAATTTTGATGATACTTGATTACAATGATAAATATTTTGCAGCCTCTATATAGGTTTATAATTTAAATATAATAGTAGAAGATTCATATACATATATGTACCACACAATAAAGTAATGGAAAGGTATCTAGTACTAGTGTGATGTATTTTATGTTTATTTGTCTGTGACATTTAATTTTCTTCAGTATCATCAATTTCAAACAATATTGCCCCTAACTTATTTATTTTGGATGCCAACACAATATCATTAAACAATATGTATATTTGCACTTTGGCAAAAAAAAATACATTGCTTCAATATGTTACAATAATTTTTAAATTTTTATTGGCACTCTTATTCATCTTATTAATTACAAGGAGACAATATTATTGTTGCTTTCAAACATATAATATATACCATATACATACTTTAGTGATATCAATATATTTTACAACTGTCACAATGTAAGATTGTTCAAAGTATTAAAGAAAAATGGGGTTACCCGGCACATACATACATGCAAACATATTAAATTATAAAATTAAATTTCAACCTTTTCATATTTCTGAGGCTTTTTTTTCTTTTATTGAAAACTGTTTATTAACTTGCCATTATAGGACAGCATGAACCTTTTTATATTTTAAATAGTAATACAACTTTATTTAGATTAAAATTCAGTCGTAATAAAAGAAATAAACAATAAGCAGTCATGGCAATACTAAATACTCATTTGTTCTTTCACTTCCACTTATCTTTCATTCAAATACTCATCTATTTTTGAATAGCTGTTTAAATGCAGATAAGGTTTTATAAAATATCAATAAATACTTAAATTATTAAGATTTATTTATTATTAATAATTCAATTTTATATCATACATAATTGATTAATAAACTTAAAATAAATATGCTTGCCTTGATATTTCTTTACACAAATAAACATGATGTCACTGTTTTTAATAATGTACCATCAATAAATATAATAATTGCAAAAACTATAAAACATAACTCCAATAACATTTGAATTTATAAAATTTCATTGGTTATATCCTTTTTTTTTATTTTTAAAAAACAAAACAAAAAGCTTTAATAAATAATATTTGTTTTATATAGGATTTTATTTGTTAGTAATATATAGATTGCACTTGATGTAATGATTATAGAGTGTTGAATCTTTAATTAATTTAAACAAACAAAAACATTGTAAATATGAAAAAAACATAAGTTTTGACATTTTTCATTCATAGAATCAGAATTTCATAACTTTTCCTTTTAGAATAGATAATAATTATATTTTCTAAAAAGCTGTAACATTAAATAATATATTTTGTGAGAAATGCTGTCAATTATATTTCAATCATTTGAGGAATTGAAACATAATAAAAATGATGACGCTAAGTTTATTTTTTTCCTTCATTTCTAATTCAGTGTCAGTAAAATTTTATTTTTATTTTCCAAAGTTGACAAATTTCACACTTTTAGATTACCTAGCAGTCACGTGATGTTAACATGTATTAAATAATTTGTTGCTCTGCATTTTAAAAAATAGATTTTTAATTTTTTTTTTTCAAAGAGACATTTGGAAATCAATTCTTCAAAACTAGTTTCTATTGTGGAGTATAATCTATTCATAGATCGTTCATTTTGATTTTTACAAAATATTTAAAATAAAAAAAGTTTTAAATAAGATTTTAAATGTTTCTAAGTTTTACTTTATATAAAATATGGGAAATTAGACATTTTGTCAAATTTTGTGAGAACTAATTTTAATTTTTTCCTTTGAAATAATGTTCTTTTTTTTCTTTACTTTTATACTTTGTAAAATAATTTAGCAGATTATAGATTTCAATACAATTGTAATATGATTAATATAAAGTAATTTGTTAAATATTGCTGGTTTAAAATTCTAGAAGACGGGTCATTTTATAACATTTTTTCATATGTCAAAGCGTTGATCGGGAAGCGAACCTGAGCCGGCTAGCTTGGAAGGCGCCTACGCTAGCCACTAGGCCATCAACGCTTGACCATTTTGTACCATTTTAAATTAAAATAATACATTAAAATATTTTATATTTATTTGATTACTTACTTTACTTTAAATAACATTATTAACAATATATTTTACAGATATAATTCTAAACAAAAGAAGAAAAAAACCTAATAGATTTTTATCCTCTGGCCATTATGCAACCTTTTAGGATTGTAAAAAGGTGAGTAATTTGTAACCTAAAAAGGCAATTTGTAATGTGAAAAAAGTTAATTATAAAATATATAATAAAAATAAGAAATGATTAGAAGTTGATTAAAAATATAAATAAAAAGACAAAATATGTATTAAATAGCAGAAGATAAGTTATGGTTTTTAAAATTAAAAAGAAAAAATTATAATAAATAGTTTTGAAAATAATTTAAAAATAAAATATTGGTGATTATTTATTTTTTCGACATATATGTGTTCAAGTGTATCAGTGATATGAGATAGAGTGGTGAGTCGTGTGAAAGGCTGTGCTCATATACCCTATATATTAAGTAAAATAATGTAAAATAAATGTGGATAAAGTTAATTAAGAGTAAAGTAATAAATTGGGAAATGATTGTTTACAATGGACACGTTAAAATGAGTGTTTTATTTATGCATTTAATTACGTATATAAATATGCATACATTTTAAAATGTATTAATTGTATAATTATATATTTGGATTTTGTAGTTCTGATGACGACTACAGGGCAGTTAAAAGTATAAAAATAAAGTTTTGATATAAAGAATAGTACTGTTGAAGTGTTTAAAAAAGTTGTAAATGGTATGATACTTTTAGTATGTTGTTATCATATTTTGCAAAGATTTTAATAATATTATTGATTACCAGTATTCAAAAAGACATGTTTTTTAAAAGATTTTACTTGACTTTGTTACAATTTCTCATATGTTATATATTACTCAAAAATATACGGTCTTCTGATTTATTATTTTTTAAGTGACAGTGTTTGTTTAGTTAAATTTTGTAATTGGATTTTTAATGTACTTCTTTCAAATGTATTTCCTTCAAATTTTATACATATGTCAGAAATTGATGACAATGCAAGTTGGTAGTTTGATCCTGGGATACATGGGAATGAAAGCTGTCTTCAGACAGCAAGACTGAGGGAAGCGTGATTAAACAGATTACATTTTGGTGACAACAATAACTCTCAAGTCTCTTTTCTTTTTCAACTACAACAAAAAAATTCAAAAATTCTAATAATCTAATCCTATTTCTTTTGATTTTTTTTTTTTTATAGTCCTGAAGCATCTTATCTAAGAATCCTTGGATCCATCTGACATATTTCATATATGTATTCCATTGGTTTTGTGGTTAAGTAGATTTTTCCTCTGTGGTCTGTGTGCATATATATCTTGGGCAAGAAAAGCAAGTATTTTGTTTCTATCTCTTGACTCTTACCTATTTCTTAATCTTTTTAATGATCATTTTGCTCTAAGGACCTGTTTGTAATTTTATTTTTTTAACCCTTCCCCTCGCGGCTCCTTTTAACACCCTTTTCTTTTTTTTTTTTTTATTTTATATATTATTTATTTTTTTTAATTTGTTTTTGGGGTTCTTTGTTTTTTTTTTATTATTAATAAAAAAAAAAAAAAACAAAAAAAAAAAAAAAAAAATGGATGGGTTTTTTTTAAAATTGAGTTTGATTAATTGAAAAAAAAAAAAAAAAAAAAAAAAAAAAAATAAAGAAAATTAATTTTTAAATTAAATTTAATAAAATTAAAAATTAAAAAAAAAAAAAAAAAAAAAAAAAAAAAAAAAAAAAAAAAAAAAAAAGGGGGGTTAAGAACTCTCTTCGTTATTTTTAAGATTAAAAGGTTTTTATTATTGTTTTATTTTAAGATTAGAATTTTTTCTTCCATTCTATAAATTCTTTAAGCTTATTTTATTTTCAATATTTAAATGAAACATATTAACAAATTAATAACTCATTATTTGTGCATTTTGAACGTCTGTGTACTTAACTCAACATTAGATATCTACAAAAAAAAAGTTAAATGTAACACACACACACATATATATATATAACACAAAACCATAAAACAATACAATACTAGGTTAAATCCAAAATTTTACCAAAATCCTTACACAACCATGGTTTCATCTACTACAAATAGACCTTCTCAAGTGAAAATCAAACTAAAGGAAATAACATATATATACAAACAAACAAACCTTCCCATAATTCATTTCAAACTCCATCTTCTCTTAATATCAAAAAAAGTCTTCATAAGATTGATAGCCTCAGAATCAAGAAGTTTTATAATCAAAGTCTCCTTTATTCTTCTTTTTATCTCATTCTTTTCATACAAAATAACCGAAGCATTGTTAAACAATATTCTATGACCTATATTCAATTCATAAATATATAAAGCTCAGTTACTGATACCTATGTTTAACTACTTATATGAACCTTAATCTTTTTACTAAGGCTAAACTTACTCTGTCCTACATACCACATGGAATCTTATAAACAATACCAGGAATATATTTACTATCAATAGACTGTTTTGAACCATTAAGTAACAAATTCAAATCATAACTTTTCTTCCATGCAACCTTCATTCCACCTAACAAATGACTACTCTTATAAACCAAATTATATATTGAGGCCTTAAATGGTAAAGACCTATATTCATTATTCTTACCAATAAAATTTTTACCATCAAAATCATGACTATAAACATTATTATTAAATACGATTTTTTTAATAAAATCATGACTAAAATCAAAAGCATTCACTCCACATAAAAACTCTTCTAATTTGTCTTTCTGAATAACAAACAAACAATCATCAACATACCTAACAAATAATTTTATAGAACATAAAAACAGATTAATAACATTACACTCCAAATAATCAATATAGACAGCAGACATCAATGGAAAAATAACATAACCAATAAACCAATCCTCTCTAATCTTATAAAATAGATCATTAGACATAAACTACATTGAATCCTCTAACCACAAAAGCAAATCATGAAAACCTTAATCTTATCTGCAAAAAACATTCTAAATTTCTTTAAAATTGAAAAAAAACATCAATACCTTTTAATCTCTTAACTGATTGGTACATATTTTCAATATCTAACCTACCAAAAACACACTCATCATCCAAAACAAAAAACATTTATTTTCTTAAAAGCTTCAGAAGAAGAAGAAACACAAAATTGATCCAATTTTATATAATCCCTAAAATATTTTATAATAAATTTTGATATTTTATCAACAATTCCTCCTGTAAAGTCAAAAATACATCTCAAAGGAAAATTATCTTTATGAGACTTCAACTTAAAGTAAACCTTTGGAGCAACATAATCACTAGGGTAACAATTTAAATAAGTATCTCTAGCATAAATCTTATCTTTTTATTTTCCATAACTTTTATAATGTTAATTAAGTTACATTTTATTTTTTTACCAGGATCAGAATCTAAAATAGCATTTTTCCATTATTCAATTCCAAAGAAACTTTACTTTTAAAATTAAATTTTTAGATTTAAATGTTGAGAAGGTTAATGATGTTTTGTTTTGTAGTTATTTTATAAAACCTAAGAATTTAAGAAATAAAATTCATGCTTTCAAACTGATAGAAACATATTTCATAAATGCTGATTGTAGAGTTAGTATTTAGATCTAGTTTCTACCCTCACTGCCCTCCACTGAGGTAAGGCAATTAGCTCAAAACCATGGTCTGGTGGTTGGAGATAATGAAAGAGATATTGAATTCTATCTGTCTCAGCATTTATGTAAACAAGGCTTGAGCAGGGGCTCTTGGTAAAACTCCATCTAGTGATCATAAAATGCAAGATAAGAGCAAGTTACCAAATTTATAACTTGTTTTGTTTATCATAAATGTACTCTTGAAGATTTTTGCAATGATATAGATTGCAGAGGCTTTTACTATATGGTGAAACTGAACTGATTTCAGACCCATATACTGTCTAGTTTGTTTGGTGAATTTGAAAATATTTACGTATCTGAAAAATTCATGCTTTCAAAGTGATAGAAACATGTTTCATAAATGCTGATTGTAGAGTTAGTATTTAGATCTAGTTTATACTCTCGCTGCCCTTCACTGATGTGAGCCAATTAGCTCACAACTATGGTTTGGAGGTTGGAGATAATGAAAGAGATATTGAATTCTTTAGCATTTATGTAAACAAAGCTTGGTAGGAGCTATTGGGAAAGCTAAGAGCAAGTTACGAAATTTATAACTTGTTTTGTTTATCATTATAAAAAAGTGTGCTTCCATTCCTAAAAAAGTCATGCTTTGTCACTAATATATATATATATATATATATATATATATATATATATATATATATATATATATATATATATATATATATATATTAAGCAACTAATATTCACACATACACATAAAAATGCATGAAGACCACCCATATTTAAAGTTTATCCTTAAATAAATTAACATTTATTGACAGTACTGGAATAAGAGCATAATCTTAAGAACCAGATATTTAAAATTAGCATATTATTTGTAATGATTCAAATTATATCAGGAAAGAGAAATCTTGCCATTTCTAACTAACCTATAATAATGAACCACATTAGTTTATATAAATGTAATTATTAATAATATAGCATTTTTAAATATATAAAATTAGATGGAAGAATATTAACCCATATATTGAAACAGACAGATCGGAGAACCGATCTTCGTTTCAAGTGTTTTATGTACGGTAATTCAAGCTACTGTTCGCCCGCAGTGAGATTTTGTCTATTTTAATTTATAATAAAAATTAGTTATATATTTTATAGTTTATCAGTCAATGTGTAAAGATGCCGTATATAAATGTCGCAAACCATGAAATAATATTTGTGTGTGCGTGGTTTGCGAATTTATATCATTTAATTTAAAGTTTCAGTGCGGGCGTATTTGTTTTAAATTTTAGTTTTAAAATTGTATAAAGTCGTTTAAAAATACTGATCAAAAATCACATTCCTTTGATCAGTGTTTTTAATTAAAATCTAATTGCACAAATGTTCAGAGCAATTAAGTTGTATTCAAAATTAGTAAGGAATTTTTATATGTAATTATTATGTCAATTTAAAAATAGGATATTAAATTAAAAGATTGCTAAAAACAGATAATTGATTGTTGGTCAAGCTGCATCGCTAGAGGCTAGAGAAAGTAGGCGGAGCCTAAAACAAAAACAAGTCGGAAAGGTCAGCAGTGGCAAATTCTAGAAAAAACTTACATTCTAACTTTGGTCGTGTGTGAGAGAAGTAGTCTCGAGACAACACAGCAGTTGAGTATAATTCAAACCTTATTATTAAGAAGTTTATCAGTGAATCGCCATGTTCATGGGCTAAGTGCCAGGAGCTGGTCTCTGCCCGCCAATATGGATCCTCGTGCCGCTGTTTGATCATGTTTCATATACTTCAGAATTTCCAACTTCCAATCTCAAAATTTACTATGCCTTACAAATAACTTTCAAAAATGCGCGCCTACGTTCGTCACAAACCAAGCTGGATGAAGAAAGAAGAGAACTTTGTTACACGAACTTTAACTTTCTTACGTGCTTAATATTATCAATCAAGTAAATCATATGTAAGTTTTTATATCATTTATAATGCTATTATTTAACCTGTCAGTAAATTTTCTTTTCTTTTTTTTTTATCCTCCGCTCTAGTCTTTAGAAATCATTTATAAAATTGTAATTAATAGTAATAAGATTTCAACTGAATGCATTTATATTTTCTTATGTTGCTTATTTCATGGACAAACATTGCCAATAGTAATATTTCCAACTATGTGTAAACTAGTGTGTAATAATGATCAATTTAATTTAAAAGTAATTCCATGTTCTGAATTAAATATTCTTTCACATTCCGAGTTAGTAAATGTAAATCACTTTATTATTCTGTGTTAAGTTGGTATAAAATTACAATCTAAGTTTCAATATTAAATATATATAATAGTTTCAAAGTGTTATCGTAATGTCATGTCTGATCTGAGAAATAACTCCCTGTATAATTTAATACTGTCGCTACCGCCTGTCAACCTGAAGGGTTAAGAGTCCCAGAGTAAAATTAACTAATTATTGTTTTTCACCTTCAGTTTAATTTCGCTATGTTTTTATTGGGGTAAGGATCTCAGCCTGTGGCGTAGAAACAGACTAATAGATTCCAGGTTTTATATAATTTCTTTTAAAAAATCCGCTTCAAGTATTCGTCCTTCGTCTGTGGCAATGCCTTCCCTTCGCTGAAGTCAGCGTCTCGCCATTCTACCATTGGGGAATGAAAGCAGTTTTTCTTTCCCGGTAATCTCTTGGATCACCGGGGTTCGAAATGATCCCGGCTGGTTGTAGTGTCCCGGAACTACTTGGGGGCATTAAGCCTTGTCAAAGTACAAGCCGCCCGGTATTCCGTTAATGCACCGCAATTGATTACTGTAGGGCTTTTGAATGTAGGCAACCACCAGTTCATCTATTTTCCAGGTCGTATTTATATAAAACCACCAGTTCATCTATTTTCCATGTCGCATTTATATAAAACCACCAGTTCATCTATCTTCCATGTCGTATTTATATAAAACCACCAGTTCATTTACCTTCCATGTCGTATTTATATAAAACCACCAGTACATCTATCTCTTATGTCGTATTTATATAAAGCCATCTCCACTGTTCGTCTACGTTCGGCTCGAGCCTATTCTAATAAAATAAGTTAATAAAAATCTTTAGATAAATATTTTTCCAGTGCTCAAATACTCTGATTCTCTTAACCACCCGTCAATCATTTAACTATCCAGCTATTGGCATAAGTTTGTTTATTAAATAAAACGTTCACTAAAGACTAGTAGCCAAATACAAGAGGATTTATGAAGTCTTACCGTACTGTATAACACTATATTTATATGCTGTATATTTCTATTATATAACATTATATTCGTGTGCTTTCTATTTGTCTTATTTAACACTATATTTATATGCTTTATATTTGGCTTATTAAACAATTTACTTAATTAAATTTTGGTGTCCTCCACTTTATTACTCTCTAAGTCTATTTAGCCACTTACTGTCTGTATTGGCAACTTAAATATATACGTTACATGAATGACCGTCCCAGTGTCTAGAGTCTAATAAACCTATATATCATTAACTGTAAGAATTTAGTCCATGTTCTAAGCTGAGCTAGAAAAGGGATAACCCTGTGCTGGTGTAAAGTCATCATCGGTTGGTCATGCCGGGGTTTGGGTTTGAATTCAGTTGGCGTTTTGGAACTAATTCCTAAACGTGGGCTGGGTTTGAACTCGGGTACTGTGTATGAGTAAGCGTGGTGGATTTATACCGGTACAATATATATATATATATATATATGAATATCAATCCTATTTTACAGGTATGACTTGTATTAAACACTGATATTCAGTTTTTGAAAAAAAAAACAGACTAAACTTTGTAACAAATGTGTTTTTATAGAATGTATGTCATCATAAGACATTCTTGAGATTTGAATGTTTGTAGCCATATTAAAATGACAATATGATTATATATATATTGTACCAATCGGAATGAAAGTGAAGATCGAATCTAACCGCAAAAACAATATCTGCACTACAAGGGCGCCATCTAGGCATTTGAGCCTAGAAAAATTTATAAAGTAGGCAGATACGCGCTGTTAAGATTCCACTTTATTTAAATATTCCGATCATTAGCCCAAGTCACTAGCTCAGTGGAGACGCAGAGATAAAAATCTATATCTTAATTTATATCTTAAATATCAAAGAGTAAAAGCCACTGCCAGAAATTAACATATAAAAATATTTATTTACGCACATCTAAAATAATATTTAAATTTTGAGGAATAAGTTTAACATTTTAGATTTTTGTCTTAACTTTTAATTTTACATTTAACTAAGTTTCAATGAGTTTAATTTGTTTATTTAGATAGTCAAGTATGAATAGACTACATAGATCTGCATTTGAAAAGAAAATATTCTTCCCTGATTTAACCTTAGGCAACAAATTTCGCAACCAAATTGGCGCCAATCCATCTGATACATTCATGTATTCAATGTAGCATGATATGACAACACAAAATACTATATTGTCAGGAATGTACATCTGAACAATAAGTAGAAATAGAGAAGACATTGACTCTCCACCAACAGGAATGTGACATCTGTTGGCAAGTAGAACAATAAACAAAAAACTCCATAGGAATGGACTGCGGTCTTCTGCCGACTTACAAACCCATCCATAGGCAAACAGAGGGTGTGTGGCGTATATCTATAATCCTGCCCGTAGCGGACCTCATACTACATCTACTAATTACACAAATATATCCAATCCATTGAACCAATTCAACTACGAAATGAATAACCTAAGATTACCCTCCCTTAATACAACTTTACAAAACTATATAGCCATTCACGCCCGACTTAATTTTAACATTTAAATACGTTCGCACAGATTTGTTTAAAAATGTTGGGTATAGATCGATTACATAGATTCCACGGTCAAAAACATTTCAAAATAAACATAAACGATCAAAATACAAAATTATTGATACCGACAATCGCAGAGGGAAACTTATAAGTAACCCAATAGTATTCACCATAAGATACTTGCGTTGTCACCAATAACTTAAAAGACATCCGAATAAATACATTTTAGATACTCACCGTAAGGTATCATTATTTATCGAATGTCTATATATTTTGATCAAATATGAAAACCAAAATATAATTAACCGCAAACGAATCCATGCAAGCGTCTATAAACAACTTAAATTTCATACATTTAAATAATCTTTACAATAAGAAAAAAAAATGGAAATGATGTTTATCAATCGGAAAACATATAAAATTTAACATTATTAATTTGATTTAAAAACTTAAAAGTCAGATAGAAGTTCATAAGCTTGAACGAAAGTTCTTAGTTATTTTTTTAAATTTAGAGTTCATGTCAATATAGCTTACAGTATAAGAGTCCAGGTTCCTGTTGGCAATTCCCACAGCATCTCCATTGGAAGAAAATGTTCTGGAGGTAGCATTAGCTGGTTCCATTCTGGTATCACAGTCTTTTCATTTTAATTTTTTTTTTTAAACAAACAAAAAAAATGAGAGAGAATGGCAAGTGCATCTTACCGTTGTCATCAAATCAAGTTGGAAAAAAACTGACTGGAACTCAATATTTTTTTTCTTTTTATAGTCCTCCTATGGATTCCATGAACAAAAACGTCACTGTTCTGTTTTTTCGTTATGGTCCGGGCCTTTATTTGCTTCCATTGGTCAAGCTAAAATCTCTTTCTTCTCTTATCTAACTTTTCATCTGACTTTTTAATTAAACAGCTTTTAGATAATTAATAAACAATCATTTCCATTTACAGATTACAGGAATTAATTAATACCTGTTTTTATTTTAACTTACGTTATTTTTTTATTAAAATATTTTTATATTTCAATCTTGTATTTTTTTATTTAAAAAAATACGTTCAAATACTTTTTTTTCTTGTTTATGAAAAAAATATTTTTAAAGTTTAGCATCCGTGCGAATATATATATGTTTAACAAACATTTTAATTGTAGCGTTTAGTTTTTTCCTTTTATTTGCGAACTTTTAAGTTTTTATTTTAAATAAATGTAACGACATATTTATATATCGTTACAATATATATATATATTATAGTGTGAATTCATAAATACATTATAATACTATCTCCAAACCGAATTCACAATATTAGGCATATACATTGAGAGGTAGAGATAATTTATATTTTATTTCTAAATATTTGCAAAAATTATAAATGCATAAATAAAATCTGCAATTATTAATCCAGACACAGACCATAAGTAATTATCTCAGACAGTATTAGTGCTCTCTTGCAGTCATATTTTAAAATTATAAATGCTCTTTATATGTGACAAATTTATATTTTATTAAAACATTAATTAATTAATAGAAAGTGTTTTGATGAATAAATGTAAATTATATCCCCTGGTTGAGAGCAATACTATCTGCTATTTTCCATGGCTGTCCATTGTCAATGTAAGAAGTTAATGAATATTGGATCATACAGATGTTATACCCATATTCAATGTTGTAACATCCATATTCCAAAATTAGTTTCTCACTTATAGTCCTCACAAAAGAAAATTTTGAAATTAATGCTTTTGGATTTCCTTGATTTGTTATATGTGACATCCAGCATTCATATTGTAATTATTTTTACAATTTAGTTTAATATCTTGAAATTTAAAAGTATTTTATTCTTTTGACTTCAAGCAATATATTTATATATTAATTATACATTGGACTATTTTCATCATTTAATACTTAAATATTGTATGGCTTCAAATTTTTTTAAACTTTATTTAAACTGTCTATACATTCAATTTCCAGAAATAGAAAACATATTAGTATAAAATATAATGTTTCAAAAGGTATTATTTGCATCTTTTCTTCAGGTATTTCTGGCCTAATCAGTGTCAATACTAGCATCAAAATTGAACCTTAACATTTAGGTTAATGAATATTGCTTTCTAAGATAATGTTCTAACCAACTAAACTATTTTTCCAAAGCAAAAATTAGTAGAAATGTTAAATGCCAATGGGAGTCCTCTCAATTTTTGCATTTTTTCTTAAGAGCTAAGTTAATTAATGGCTTCCAAACATTAAGTATGTCACACTTGGTTGATGTAAGGAGTTATTTGCCATTATCAGATGAGTAGATTCTTTGAATATTTTTCTTTGTAATTTTTACTCTTTATTCAGTATTTTTTTGTATTTTACCAATTGAATGTATGTTCAAAGATACATACATGAACTGCTACCTTATATTTGTCTGTTTTTATTTTTATAATAATCATTTTTTGTTTTTTCAATCACTGTTTAATGGGGTAATTCACCAATATCTACAAAATCTAAACTTAAACTTCTGACAATAAAATTGGCATCTATAAAATACCATATGAATGTGAAAGATTGTATATTGGGAAGATAAGTTAGTCCATTAAAAAAGCACAAACTGATGATTAGAAAAGAGAAAACAATTAATTTAAAAAATATTTATCTTAAACAATATAAAGAAATTAAAACCATTCAATGCCTTTGTAACCATTCACACTCTCAGAACAATATGGCTTGCCTGTTGTGCTGTAATCTTTGACAACAGAAAATACAATGTACTAAAAAAATAAAGAATGACATAACATATATTGAAACAATAAGATCTGCTTTGCAGATCTTCGTTTCACCTTTTCTGACCTATTTCCTACCCTCATACCTTAGTTTGAACCCCAATCTATCGTAGTGTGTCTGCAATACGCTTATATACCGAAAATCCCACATAATTTTAAACCATGAGTACCATGCTCATATTATATATATAACTCATTCCCAAATAAATAAAGGATTATAGATTATGTATATGTTCACATAATTTTGATTTATTAAAAAGTAGGTTATATAAGTTGTAATTGCGCACACACTATGATATGCATTCTAAAACATATCAAAATTATAAATTGTTAAAGTTATTTTGTTTGAATCTATTTACAAATATATTACCATCGTAATATATTTTGATTTAAAATAAAATTCATTTAGTAAATATTCGTTTAGTAAATATATTCAAATATTGCAATTTAAAAGTAAAATAATTTTCGTTTAATTTAATAAAAGTCATCCCAAATATTTCTGTTAAAATAAATGAAAGACAATAGTTTAATTAGTTAATGTTATATAAGTTTATCTAAAAACAGCAGCTGTCCACTTAAGGTTTTCTTTAATTAGTAAAAGGAATTTTCAATTAAATCTAGTTTGTAATTCGAATGTCGACAGGGAAATTAACAAAAGAAATTAATTAATGTTGAATTCCTTTAGACATTCAGATGATTTAATTACAGCTGATAAGTCCGATATATTTTTGTAATGCTCCAGGGCAGTTCTATTGTTAAAGTTACTATAAAAAGAAGGATTTTCTTTTGTTCTCCATTCTAATGTTTCTAAGAGAAATCATTCTGAGGTCTAATGTTTCTAACCAAAATTATTGTAGTAATTTGTAAATCTTGACATGACTGAGTAGAGCGCAAGAAAGCTATTTCTCTCCAGAATGGTCATATGCTGCTGTAGACCATCAGAAGTTATCACACAAGGAACTCCGGAACTGCTGCTGCTGCCAAAAATATGAACATTTCCAGATTTTGCTGTTAAATTATATAAAAACTGCTGGCCATCAATCTACCTAAAATGCTTCTCTAGAGGTAACCCTAAATTAACCCAAGAGCTCTTGTGATAACTAACATGCTATAGCTATTTTAATTTGTTTTCTTATATTTCACATAACTTCATTATGTATTTCTTTAACGTGTTTAAATATACTCAACATTTTGCTCTCTATCCTTGGGTTAATATTTTCTATTGATTAAGTTTTCTGTTATTTTATTATGATAATGTGTCAGAATCATCTTTGACCGAGTGAATTATCCCCTTTGATGAAAATAAAACACCGCTATGAAGGCATATTTTAAATTTCTAAATAATTTTCTAATTTTATTATCTTGCAAATCACTCGTTCGAGGGCGATTCTTTTCTTTAATATATAATATAATCACATAATTTAAAATCTACATGTTATTGATTTTAATCTAATATGAAAGTATGTGCGAGGTCAATGATTAAATGTGTCCCTTAATGCATGATTGCGTATATAAATCTATACTTACTTTTCAAACCCACAATCATGCATTTTCCTATTTTAATTACCATGTTCTACTTTAATTACAAAGTTCATCATTGACATCGAGAATGTGCGGACTCTTTTAAATGAATTTCTGGGAATTTGATTGGGTATTTCTCTTAATCCAAGTAAAACCCATTCAGTATGTTTTATATACATTAGTCTCGTATTGCTGGTAAATGAATTGGTTGTTGAGACCACTTTGTTTTAATTTTCCAAGGATTCTTTACACGGCCAAGTCCGTTCTCTTCGCTTATTGCGGTTTCCAGGCAGAGTGTGTCCACAAATGACACACTTGGGAATTAAACACAATCATCACCCAGTCGCTAAGTTTCGGCTGTTCATAAAAATACTTCCTACAGGTTAGCGGTGAGATGCCCTCCATAATCATTCCGGATATTCAATATTGTTTTTATTTTATATTTATTTTACAAAGCATCCGTGACTTAAACATGTCACACCCTCCAACTTTAATAAATTCATTATCAGCAATACTGACCTTCCAAATGTAACTTTATTATTATTATTATTATTATTATTATTATTATTATTATTATTATTATTATTATTATTATTATTATTATTATTATTATTATTATTATTATTATTATTATTATTATTATTATTATTAATATTATTATTATTATTATTATTATTATTATTATTATTATTATTATTATTATTATTATCGAATAAATGCTTTGATCACATTCCCATTTTGTTGCTTAGTAAGCTTTTGTCCGTACTATTCTTGAAATCAATAAATATTTTAGAACACTTAATTTTCAAATATTTTCTTAAACTTGTATAATTGCTCAAAGCACCTCGCACATGTTCCTATCTCATCAAGCACATTATCGTAATGCTATTAGCCCAAGGAATAGAATATATCACTTTGCTTTAAAAACTTTTTGTCATTTATTGGAATATAATGCCCACAATTATTTAATACGTGTCCCTGTCTCATATAAGCAGACAGTGGCATTATATATATATTTTATATAAATAAATTTTGAAATCATTTAAAACTAATTCTGATTCTATTTTATTGATTCCTATCACTGTCTCGGTCTATATATATATATTTTCTGCATTTCTTTTGTAAATCCATAGACGTTAATTAGCCACCCAAACTTATTTTAGTATAGAGTCTTTTGTTTCTCCCTGAACACCAGGCACCGGTCAAAGGTTATACTAGTAGTGGCATCAGATGTGTTGTCATGTAGATGGCGCTGTGAAATTTGGGTTTTAGATTCGAACTTAGATCTAGAAGGCAACCCCTCCTAGAATGTTCAGTTTCGTGTCTGGGGTTTGAATTCTGCAGTGTGTTAGTGAAATAGACGATTCTGACTGTTACAATATCTATATGCTCAAAAATATATACCCAGTAGTGTCACAAAAAATATGGCAAAGCAATATATTCCTTAGCTGCTCATTAATGCAACAACAGAGATCATCTTGTTCCAATTCACTCTATTCTAAAAACATCCTAAGCAATGTAAAATAAAAATAAAAAATTACAAAAAAAATGTAAAAAGCTCTTAATGTAAATATCCTAATTCTTGTAAATATTTTACTTATACATAAAAAAAGAGAAAACAGCAATGTATAAAGTAGTGATCATGTATGTACCAATGAACATATATCCATTTGGGAAAATAATGAATAGAAAGTAAGAAATACAAAGGAGAAAGTTCAAAGAAGCTGCTAACATGTTCATGGCAAATAACTTCATAAATTATGGTTGTGTGGTAATGTAGAAAAAGTCAAGAGGACTCATCTAGATAAAAATATGAAATTTCTATTTATTGTTCCTTTTTGTGTGTTTTGCTCATTTGATTAGAGTGTTATCTTAAAATTCAATGTTCATAAATCTAAATGGCCAAAATGTATTATAGTGCATGTATGTCATTGGACAGGTCATCAACACTAGAGAAAGTGAAGAAAGTAACATCATTTAAAATGTTATATTATTTATTAACTTGTGTGCTTTTACTAATAGTTGAATGCATATGGAAAGTTTAAATAAAGTTTAAAATTTTTCTAAAGCTATTCAATATTTATTATTAGATGATGGAAATAGTCAAACATCTAATTAACACTAAAAATATCATCATCACTAACCTCCAGATAAACAATATACTTGCAATCTGACATTGGATCACTTAAAAAAACTTTAGGTACCTCTTACACTTTAGCAGTAGTGGTATATAACAATGAAAACATCATGATTTTTGTTTGCATTTAGCATATATTGTTAGGAGCACTCCACTTTTTATCTAGAGCCATTTATTGGAAACTTGAATAATCAGTGGAATGTAGATGTTAGTGCTATTATATCTTCATTCATTACAATTCCAGACTAGTTTCTGGCATATTGCCTTTGTCCCCAGAATTCTGAATTAATATATATGATCTTTTACTACATATTCCAAATGTAAAATCCTTTGTATTTATGATGCTCAAGTGTGTTATGCCTACATTTTTTATTGATAAAGACCATTAGCCAGAAAATAGTCTAAAGGTATAGATATAGTAGCACTGGATATCATTAAAATTCTTCTATATTACATATGTTAATTACTCAACATTAAGAAAATTAAAGAAATTTCTACAACAATAACATATAATAACTGAAACACACAGGCTTATTTTATATATATATATATATATATATATATATATATATATAAATAAGCCTGTGATCTATATATATTATATATAGGGTATATGAACACAGACTTACACATGACCCACCACTCTCCACACTATCTCATAACACTGATACACTTGAAAACATATATGTATATGTATTCAAGTGTATCAGTGTTATGAGATAGTGTGGACAGTGGTGGTTTGTGGGAAAGTCTGCGCTCATATGCTCTATATATAACAATAACATATATTGATTGTAAATAGAAATAGTATTATGATATTTGATAGAAGAGGTTATTACAATCAAAAAAAATAAGAGATGCCTATAATTATTATAAACTAAATGAATTAAAATATCCATTTACTGAGTTAGTGTTAGATCTATCTGACTATAAAGGAAAGTTGGCTTATTTAAAAATATTTAAGTGTTTTTTTTTAATTTAGTGCATTAGCTTGATAGTAAAAAAAAATAATAAAATGGCTGTGGAATGATATCTTGTATTTATTGACTAGTCAAGTTTACAGTAGTCATCTCTGAGTAAAGTGAAGATAGCTCTTAATAGTATATACTAATATATTAATCTATTATTACAGAAAAGTTTGATAATACCTGAAATAACATCTATGAATTCTGTCAGTATTAGAAAAACAAAGGAGTATTATGATGTTGCCATATGCAGCTTAAACTTTGACAAAAGTAGTGTGATTAAAAATCTAAAACTTTCAGTATCAATTTCCAGTTTAATAAGACAAAACAACAAAATTATTCCACTGAATCGATTTGTTGTGTCAAATTTGCCATGTGGGTGCTCACATGACCTTCCAACAAAATGTCTATATATCTATTTCAGATGCTATTGACAGATCAATTTTTGGCTTTCTAAGCAGAAATTACATTCTAGTGTAACTGCTTTATTGAGTACCCATCTTCGAGTTTGGAATCAACTATGCACCATGATAATTTTTATTATTGAAAACATCATATTTCTTTTGCTTTCGATTTTATTGAATGCTAAATTATTATATAAATAAATGAATAATTATGGGATTCTATTTATACTTATTTTATATTAACTTATGAGAGACCATTGTAAATAATGAGCTTTATTTTTCAGAGGACAACAATTTGTTACGCAAGCCAGAAGATGTAAGAAAAAGAGTTAAAGTTTTCAAATGAAGATTTAGCCTGATATTTTTCGATCATATTCATTTAGACACAAGTGTGAAGTCACTATCAAATTAAAAAAGTTGCAGAAATTGAAACAAAAAAAAAGATACAGCATATAAATTGAAACTTGAATGAATTTAGAAAAAAAAGTATATAAAAAATAATATAGTGATTGATTTGAAAAATAAATATCTACTTGATTACAAACACATTTATAAAATATTTTAAATCTAAACTTACAAGGTTTAATAAAATAAAAGGATGGTGAGTAAATTTGAATATGAAAATTAGTAATAATAAAAATTGGTTTGTGGAATTTGCAGGAAGAACAAGAAATTTATAATTATAAATGGACATACAACTAATACAAAAATCGTTGGAATTAAGTTACATTTTGACTAGCTGATATTATGTCTTTTAGGACTAAAACATTACAAATTTAACATATGAAATAATTAAAGATTAAAAATGCAAAATGTACATATATTAAAAATCAAAAAAGACAAAAGCTGTTGAAAAATATAGTAACAGAATTTATGATTCCTATTCGGTAGAAATACTCCAGTAAAATTAATATAAAACTTTGGAGATTATTTATATTTCAACAAAATGAATAAGAAAACAAAAATTCTTTAATACAAATTATATATTTAGAGAACAGTTTTATATTATATCATTAGCAAATTATGACTAGCATACTTTCAACTACACTGCAGTAAGATTCATAATTATGGCACAATTGGTGAGAAGAAATTGTGATATTTGTTAGGGAATAAATCACAATAGAAAATTTTCATATTTGAATGGTAAGTAAATTATTTATACTGTCCATTTTTTTGAAAGGAGAATGCAGGAATCTTTTTTGTTAATTGCTTGTTTATCTCTGTAGATGTACAAGGCTTCTTTCACTTTGTGTTTGTCATCATTACATTTGGAGTAGGCAATGCTGGTGGAGGTGAGTTTGAAAGTGTGGCCTAGGTTAGATTCATGCTCATAGAAAATTAATTTTGCATCAGTATGTTTTCAGCTTGAGTACATAAATATCTCTGTTGTGTAATACAGGTGGATAAATTAGTGCACAATTTCCTGTAATAAAAAGCATGGCAGTTAATATAACTGCATGTAATTTTAGAAACGATTTGAGATTTCACCTCTAAAGGTAGTCTATCTTCAGTGTTGTTAATTAGCCATTTCAGAATAGGAGGAGTGTAAAGACCAAATTGATAAGTTGTACCACAGATTTTGTTGATATGATGGATAGCTCCAGGAATGTAAGGCAATGATATCCAGGGCTTGGCATGGACATATGTTTAATTTTAGAATAAAAGATTTTTATGGTTTGGATGAGAGCTATATTTTATATCCAATACTAAAATTAGCTATACCACAAAAATAACAAAAAAAAAGAACAACAATCAAGCATTGTCAGCTGAGAGGTCATCGCAGCAGCCTTGCAAGCAAGTAGTTGGTTGCAGATGGTTGTGGATTCGCCTGCTGGACAATGCTATGACATATGAAAAAAAAAAACAATAATTTTTTATTTAGGAAAAAAAATTAGAAAAAAAACTTACTTATTGAAATAACAACAATGACATATTATTGGATGAGAGCGTATACTCTACACAGTAGATATTGACAAAGGTTAAATAACATATGTTTACATTAGGAGGATACAATAATAATGTCAGTGATATCCCTATGCCCCCTTATTCATTTATTATGCTTTTGCTCTCAAAGACGTTTCTCCCTGTACATTTGTTTTGTATGTATTAAGAGTCCTCACTCAAATATGTAAAAGGGAACTAATAAATATTTCCTTTTGATATTAAATTATTTCTATATGTAATAATAATTTGACCAAGAACACTTATAATTGTTAGTATCTTCTAATTTACTACTATAATATTTATTTTTTTCTTTCTTGAAAAGCCATAAAACATTTACATTAAAATATTTAGCATTTATCTTTAATCCCACTTTTTTGCTTTTAATAAAGATTTGTAGCATTTTTGCAAATTATAGTTGACTCAAGTAATTTCCATTTGTTTTTATTTTCTTGTCTATCTAATTTTAATTTTCAAAATTATATCCATAAAACTAATGTAAAATGTTTTTTGAAAATTACATCGTCTTGATACTCATTTTTAACAATGTTTATTTTCTAGGTAGTGCAAGATTGTTGTTGATTTTAATAACCTATGATTACATCTTGATATTTTAAAATCTAAATTAATATAACAATATTTGTAGAGTCAAATGACTTTTTATAATCTACAAACCCAAAATCAAATTATGATTTATTAGTTTTTTCTACAACTTTTTTTTGTCATATATTTGATCTGTGCTCTAAATATTTTTTAAATCCAGCTCCTTTTTTGGGTTGTTTTGGTTTTAATTTCTCCGTGGACTAGTTCTAATAAAATTAATAAATATTTTATATAGACCCATAGAATTAGGTCTTTAATTTTTAATATTTTTTTTCTCATCTTTTCAAATATCACTAGACATTATTCCAATAATTTAACCATTTAAAATACTTAGTATAGAGTTTTATCAATAATTTTTTTTTATATCTTCATTGGATTATTTTAAATATTTTTTGTAATTTTATCATTTCCCAGACTTTTCCATTATAAAACATTTTTATTTTAGAAAGTCTGTTTATTTAGTTCAAATTTCATAATACACATTTAACATAAATTGAATGGGCTTTTTTTAAAATTTTGTTCACATTCAATTTTGACAATGCAATTTTTTTAGCTTTCTAATTATTTATCCAGTATTGTGTTGGAAGGCTGAATTTCAAATTGCATTGATATGCATTCAATAAGTTTTCAGTGATATGTAATAAATTATGGAATTTTTTAAAAATACACATTGAATTTCATAACTATATCACTAAAAAGAGTTTATAGTTAATTATAATAGAAAAAAACTGAAGAATGAAATTTAATTTCTCTTGTGTGATCAACTGAAATTTTTTTAACGTGCCATTTTTCATTATGATATTTCCTCTAGGTAGAAGTCAAGAAATTGAATTTGCATTTTTTGACCTCTACTGAGAAATTTTGCAAACTTTTTATTTATTTTTTTAATTTTATAATTAGGGTATATATTTTTTCTAATATTTTAATTTCAAAAAAAGGCAAAAATGTCTGGATAATTGAATAAGTGGATCTTCAAAAGTTTTTAAACTCTATGATGATGGGGCCTTTTATATATTTTGCAATCTCAAACTTTATGAGATTACATTGAGTAAATATTACACTGATCTAAAAACTTAATTTTGTGGAAAGTTTATGATTATTTTTGTACAGAAATTATAAGTTAATTATTGGAAATTAAAATATATATTATTACTTATTTATTTTTTTTACAGAAAAGTTTTATTTTTAAATATAAAAGCTCATATTATTTTAACTAATGTTACAATAGTGATTTACAACTATGGGAACAGGAAATTCAATGGTCTTGAAAATGTCATCACTAACATTTAGCAACATCATAAAATTACTAATAAATTTTTTTTTTCATGTGTCATAGCATCGGCCAGGAAGTGAACCCACTAACCTGTGACAACTGCTTGTAAGGCAGCCATGCTGACCTCTCAACCACCAATTCGTGACAAATTACTAATAAATTGTAAACATTTAAAGCATAATTTTATTGATTTATTAATTATTGAAAATAATTCGTTCAGATTTTTAAAATAAACATTAAACAAAAAAGACTTCATTTAATTTGAAAATTGAATCTGCTCCACCTGAAATTTGATGATGAAACAACACTTTGATTTGATTAAAATCTAATTTTTAAAATAATTCCAAAAATCAAATGTGATTTTTTAAACTTTATTTAATTTCTAAACAAAAATATCTATCAAATGAGATAAAATTTATTATATTCTGATAAATACTAATGTTTTAATACTAAAGTGAAAGTTGAAAGCTCTAAGTGAGAAAAAAAATCTTTCAGAGTGAAAACATAACCTTCATTAAACACAAAAATATTATAACCAATTTTTAACATACTAGAGATATGATATAATTGTTTACAATCTTAATTTTAAGTATGAATACTTACAAAAAGTCAATTGTAAAATAAATGGACGCTGTGCTCAGGTTATCAATGAATTCCACAGGTGGTGGAGAGTGGAATGATCTTCAAATATGAAGGCTTTTTGCAAATAACAAATAAACATTGCATGACCAAGAGCTCCTGCTGCCTTTCAAAAAAGGTTGATTATTCAAAGGCAGGGTAGTGTTTATGATACAGTTTTTTCTCCCTTTCTCTACTTCTGCTTCAATCACTTGGGCTGCCATAGTCTGAGTTATCATGAGCCTTTCATGAGTCATCATGAGCCTTTCATGTGATCTGACATATTTTTGTAAAAACTGTGACAATGACATTGTATGTTCAGGCTACAGCATTTCTACCCTTCAACTATATGCACATAATTTCTGATTTCAATTTTCTTTTTCTTCACTATTTTTAGCTTAAACTCTCAAGAATTAAGAAAACAATTATAGGGACAAATCTTTAATCATGATCTTTGCTCAAAGTAGTATTGAGTCACTTAAAACTGAATTTAAATGAGGTAAAAGTTGTCTAACAAAATTATATATTTAGGTAGTCCTATTTATGGTTTTCCTTGCCTACCATGATTGTTGAAGGGCCTAAAAAATGGGGTTTAAATTTGGTCAGTCTCACACAATGTAGTTAGGTTGTCATAGCCGGCAGATTATTCATTTCAGCAATAGAAACAATAAGTACACTAACGCTATTAATGATAGTGGTAAAACAAAAGACTATTATAAATCTATTTTTTTGTAATTATAAGTATGTGGAATGTGCAAACTTTTCTTGATACAAACTCTTCATGTTATGTGTGGCTAAGGAATTCCTAAGATACAAAATCAATATAGCTGCTCTTAGTGAAACTTATCTCTTAGAGAAAGAAAGTTTATTAGAAAAGATGGATAGATACAAGTTGTTTGGAAAGGCAGATCAGTCGGTAAAAAAAGAGTGCATGTTCTTGGATTTGCTGTAAAATGTAATTTAATATAATATATTCTTGGAATTTATTATTGCATCACTGAAAAACTAATGTTCTTAAAATTCAACTTGCATAATGTTAGTAATAATAATTTTATTCATGCTTATACTTCGACCTTAGATCCAAAGTATACAAAGAAAGGACACTTTATTTCGTTTGGATATCATAGTTCTATTGAAACAACACTTTTTCTCTTTGGATACCTTAATGAACATGATGAGACAATTAATCAACCTTGACACAAGGTATGAGCAATATAATCCAAATTTTTAATTATTGAATTAACTCATAATACATGGATTGACAATTGCAAACATTTTATTTAGCATAAAAGTAACTATAAAGAAAATATGGATGTATCCATGTTCAGCCATTGATATTTAATAGATTACATTATAGTTAGAAGTCAGAATAGAAAAAAGATCTTACATTATTCAAGAATTGATACAGTCAGATTGTTGGACTGTTCATAGCCTAATATGTTCTAACATTAGAATAATAGTTGCATTAGAAAATACATATTATTCCAATTATATTCTCAAAAAAAATTAATGTTTGTTATTCAGAAAAAAACTACCATATATACTAAGTTTCAACAGCTATTAATACTAAAATTGCTAATTTGAATAATGAGGACCATTATGTTATTGAAGCATGAAATTCTCTTGAGTGTGCTCTGGGTAAATAAAAATTATGATTAGTTTTTTGACAATGATCTTATTATAAATGTTTTAACCAGAAAGAAACATGGCATTTTTGCTTAGTAGAATCATAAATTAAGAAGGCTTAACATGATTGGTGAATTAAAACTTTTATTGACTGTGGGTCATTCTAGATCTTTTTTTGATGTGTTGAAAGGAACATATAGTTTTAAAAAACATTATCACAATTATGTTAAATACAGAAATGGCAGTTTTATTTGCTGACACTGATACTTTGTACAGATGGAAAGAATATTTTGATCATCTTTTGAATAATGATACAAGAATTGATATAACTTTTAATGATATATCCATTTTATTGATTCATTTAGATTTGTACAAAGATATTTAGCTTAATAAAGTTGAAGCGACCATTTGTTATCTTAGAAAGGATGCATATCTGGAGTTTTTAAAGATATCTGGATTGATAAAGTTTGTACTATCTGATTTTAGGGATGCTTTATTGTTCCAATTTTTAAGATCAAGGGATGTAAACAAGATTGCAGTAATTATGGAATATCATTATTATCCATTACAATAAACATACTTTTAAGAAATTTTCTTATTATATTATTTCTATTTATAGATTAATGATTACCACATTCAATGGGGTTTAGAAAGTTAAAAAGCACTATAGATAAGATTTTTGTTGGAAGGTAAATATAAAAAAAGTGTCAGGAGAAAAACAATGATTTTTATATTTTTCTTATTGATTTGGTCAAGACATTTGATTTAGTTAATAGAAAATGTCTATAACATTATTCGAAATTAGTTGATTATCCACCAAGAATCATTTATATTATACAGTTCCTATATATTGGTATGAGAAGAAGTGTTACTGTGGTGGAAAATCTGAAGTATTTGAACTGAAAACTTATGATAAACAAGAACGTGCACATGTTTATGATAGTGGTCTTTGGGATTGTTTATAGTTCACTTAATTAGATAGACATCAAAATATTACATAGGTTTGATGTTGGAATTTTTAATTTAAATAAGTTAAAAACAACAACAAGATCTTCACATTCTTGAATTCTGGCTTTGTAGTATGCTAATGATTGTACTATTTTTGAAAGTTCAAAAAAACAATTTACTGAATCTTGTTAATGTTTTGAATGCAAGTTATAAAGATATTGGTTTATTAATTAAAATTCAATTTCTTTATCAGCCATTTATGGAAGAAAAATCCTCAGCAGTTTTGGACTTGAACATTTATCAACTTGAGAATGTAAATCAGTTTAAATATCTTGGAGGTTTTAGAAGTAGAAAGGTGGTCTTAAATATTGAGATTCATCCTAGACTTCAATGTGCTGTTGCTTCTAACTCATGAAAAAATAAAGTATTTCATCACAGATAAATAACTACTGCAATTGAGATTGTTATATATAGACTTGTTGTGTTATCTAATTTATTGTATGGAAGTAAAACATGGGCATACTACCACCACAATATAAAGACATTAGAAAAATCTTGTTCGAGAATGCTCCATGAAGTTTTAAAATACAATGACAAAATCGTAAATCCAATCAATATATTCTTCAGGTTTCTGGATGTGATAATATTTAATCCATTATTGTAAAATCACATCTTTATTGTATTTGATATGTAAAATAAATAAATCATTGAAAACTTGCTGAAAGAGTGTTTTATGGTGAAGTTGAACATGGGTTTTTTGTGGGAAAAGTAGACCCTGTCTATATTATAAAGATTATTTCAAAGACATTCTAAAAAATGCAATGTCTATTGTTTCCATTCGCAAGATATGACAGAGAATAGAATACATTGAAAAGATGCAATTAAACATGGCATTAAAGGAAGTTTTGTACTGATGAAACTACATGACAGCATCATAAAGTATAAAGAAATTGAAAATGAATCAACATGTTATATGTGGACATATTTGTCATTCCCAGATTTATTTTTATAGTCATCACAAACTCATCTCTTTAATAGTTTCTCTCTTTTTTGTAGTTGGAAGACCATATCATTTAAAAATTATATATATATATATAATATTTTATAAAAAAATGCTGTTATTTAATTTGATAAATAATGCACCAAAACTCAAAATTTTTTTATCTTTCAATCACAATTTTGCTTGTTATATGTTTCTTGAAATAAAAACATGATACAGTCCTAAATTAAAGTCATTAAATTAAATAATTTATTGAAGCGTCATGCTTTTACTTCAAGTTCCATATAACCAAACTAGTGACTGAAGGAAAAACGTATTTTATTGTTTTCAGCGCATTACCCATCAAATTAAATAAGATTTTTAATATATATATACTATTATTGTTGTTATTTAGTTTCATGTAAAATATTTTGAAACTTTAAAAGCTGTTGTCATAATTGTACTTTTTATCATCATTATCATCATCATCATTATTATTATAATAATATATAGATTTCTTTAAAACTAAATATTCTGTACACTTCTTGATATCTTTTTTTAAGTAATAATACTATTTTTTTTTCTTAACTAGCCACAGTTATGATTAATTTAGCTATATTAAGACTACCACCATTATGTGATACTAAACAAAGCAAAGCAAAACTACATATAGTAGTGCCACCTGTGCTAAACAGAGTAATCAATGTATGCCATAAGGCTTGTGCATAAAATCCCTATCTAATGCCTACTCATCCAATATCTCCAGACTAGTTTCTGGCTTGTGGCCTTTGTCAGTGAGGAGCTTTGGATATGAGAGCACTGCATCTAGATCTTATGATCTAATGCAACCCTCTAGCAACCACCTTTTATCTCTACTTAACTACAAAACTATGAGCATGAAATTGAAAACACAAAAAATATTTTCAATCTAAGCTCAATAGCTTATATAGTCATATGGGTCTAAACTCAGTTCATCACCCATACATTTTGGTGTCTTTGGCTCTTTAACAGCCATAGCCACCACTACCCTATTAGGCAGGATTGGTGTTAAACCAGCAAGCATCACATGATCACATCTCCAATACTAGTACATAATTGTTTATAAACAAAGCAAAGCAAAACTCCATATAGTAGTGCCACCTGTGCTAAACAGGCACTACTATATGGAGTTTTGCTTTGCTTTGTTTATAAACAATTATGTGCTAGTATTGGAGATGTGATCATGTGATTATGTGATACTACTAATTTATGGTAGAATTAAAAGTGTACATTTAAAATAAGTAAACAAGCTGAAAATAATTTTAAAATTATTTTTCCTTAAAATGAAATACTTATTATATGTTTATTGATGTGCTCACACAGATTAGTTTGACACATATTTTACAAATATAAAGTCTTTTTCAATTGTATAGGCATAGGTTCCCAAACTTTTTCAGGCCATCACCCCCTTTACAAAGCCTAAATTTTGTAATGCCCCCCCCCCCTAAGTATAATAGTTTTCCGTGGTCAATCTGTTTGATATTTTTGATGTAAATAGCAACTAATGATACTGTACTGGATGAGACCTACCCCATAATTCATATGAAGAACACAAGATTTAACATGATGTCAATGTCATGCAATAAGGCATCAACATAAACTCAATAACAATAACAAGAAAAAAAAAAGAAAATTTAAAGTTATTAAATTTAAATTTAAATGAGAGAAATAAAATCGAAATCGATTAGATTTCCTGATTTCTCCATATGCAAAACTTTAATACCCTGCTAATTGGTACACAAGGTTTTAGGCAATATATCTTTGAAAGGATCAACCTAAAACTGATCTTTATGTGTCATTTTCCAGAAGAAAAATACACTTTCAAAAATGAAATACTACTGCCAACATACAAAAAAAACAAACAACAAATCAGCATGTCATTAGATTTTCAATAATCATATACAGCGATTACAATAATAATAATAATAATTTCATACAAAATAAGTTTCTCTTTTCTCAAATAGAACAGTGCGTTAAAAGCAAACAACAGCAACAAACAAATATGTATAAATATATCTATGCCTTGGCATACACACAAGCATTCCAGAAATTAATTTGGTAGAACTGTTTTAAAGTAAGAAAATAGAATAATAATTTATAGAGAAACAAAAAAAAAAATACAAAAAATAAAAAAATACAATAAAATTTATATGTAATAGACAGGGTATGAGCACAGATTTTCACATGACCCACCTCTCTCCACACTATCTCATAACATTGATACACTTGAACACACATATGTTGAAAAGATAAATAATCACCAATATACGTATTTCATGCTAAACCAGCAATCATCAGTTGGTCCAGATTACCATCTCTACACATATATGCTACAAGTGCTCAGATATATATTAAGATAGCAAATCCTCCTACTTTAATGGACAGGCTTCAATCCACTCCACACTCCAACTCTTCAACCGTCCATCCAATTGAAAATCTGATGATGGAATGCTCAAAGGCCACCCTGAGGCCGAGATTATTGTCACACCCATGTTGACCTAAGGTCAATCTGACCCCTCATGTACAGGACATAATCCATTAAATACATATACAAGGGATAGGCAGACATCTCTAATATGTAATAGTTGAAATACACAGGCTTATATATACCTGTGTCTATATATGTAATAGACAGGGTATGAGCACAGACTTTCACATGACCCACCTCTCTCCACACTATCTCATAACACTGATACACTTGAACACACATATGTTGAAAAGATAAATAATCACCAATATACGTATTTCATGCTAAACCAGCAATCATCAGTTGGTCCAGATTACCATCTCTACACATATATGCTACAAGTGCTCAGATATATATTAAGATAGCAAATCCTCCTACTTTAATGGACAGGCTTCAATCTACTCCACACTCCAACTCTTCAACCGTCCATCCAATTGAAAATCTGATGATGGAATGCTCAAAGGCCACCCTGAGGCCGAGATTATTGTCACACCCATGTTGACCTAAGGTCAATCTGACCCCTCATGTACAGGACATAATCCATTAAATACATATACAAGGGATAGGCAGACATCTCTAATATGTAATAGCTGAAATACACAGGCTTATATATACCTGTGTCTATATATGTAATAGACAGGGTATGAGCACAGACTTTCACATGACCCACCACTCTCCACACTATCTCATAACACTGATACACTTGAACACACATATGTTGAAAAGATAAATAATCACCAATATACGTATTTCATGCTAAACCAGCAATCATCAGTTGGTCCAGATTACCATCTCTACACATATATGCTACAAGTGCTCAGATATATATTAAGATAGCAAATCCTCCTACTTTAATGGACAGGCTTCAATCCACTCCACACTCCAACTCTTCAACTGTCCATCCAATTGAAAATCTGATGATGGAACGCTCAAAGGCCACCCTGAGGCCGAGATTATTGTCACACCCATGTTGACCTAAGGTCAATCTGACCCCTCATGTACAGGACATAATCCATTAAATACATATACAAGGGATAGGCAGACATCTCTAATATGTAATAGTTGAAATACACAGGCTTATATATACCTGTGTCTATATATGTAATAGACAGGGTATGAGCACAGACTTTCACATGACCCACCACTCTCCACACTATCTCATAACACTGATACACTTGAACACACATATGTTGAAAAGATAAATAATCACCAATATACGTATTTCATGCTAAACCAGCAATCATCAGTTGGTCCAGATTACCATCTCTACACATATATGCTATAAGTGCTCAGATATATATTAAGATAGCAAATCCTCCTACTTTAATGGACAGGCTTCAATCCACTCCACACTCCAACTCTTCAACTGTCCATCCAATTGAAAATCTGATGATGGAATGCTCAAAGGCCACCCTGAGGCCGAGATTATTGTCACACCCATGTTGACCTAAGGTCAATCTGACCCCTCATGTACAGGACATAATCCATTAAATACATATACAAGGGATAGGCAGACATCTCTAATATGTAATAGCTGAAATACACAGGCTTATATATACCTGTGACTATATATGTAATAGACAGGGTATGAGCACAGATTTTCACATGACCCACCTCTCTCCACACTATCTCATAACACTGATACACTTGAACACACATATGTTGAAAAGATAAATAATCACCAATATACGTATTTCATGCTAAACCAGCAATCATCAGTTGGTCCAGATTTTCAATTGGATGGACAGTTGAAGAGTTGGAGTGTGGAGTGGATTGAAGCCTGTCCATTAAAGTAGGAGGATTTGCTATCTTAATATATATCTGAGCACTTATAGCATATATGTGTAGAGATGGTAATCTGGACCAACTGATGATTGCTGGTTTAGCATGAAATACGTATATTGGTGATTATTTATCTTTTCAACATATGTGTGTTCAAGTGTATCAGTGTTATGAGATAGTGTGGAGAGTGGTGGGTCATGTGAAAGTCTGTGCTCATACCCTGTCTATTACATATATAGACACAGGTATATATAAGCCTGTGTATTTCAGCTATTACATATTAGAGATGTCTGCCTATCCCTTGTATATGTATTTAATGGATTATGTCCTGTACATGAGGGGTCAGATTGACCTTAGGTCAACATGGGTGTGACAATAATCTCGGCCTCAGGGTGGCCTTTGAGCGTTCCATCATCAGATTTTCAATTGGATGGACAGTTGAAGAGTTGGAGTGTGGAGTAGATTGAAGCCTGTCCATTAAAGTAGGAGGATTTGCTATCTTAATATATATCTGAGCACTTGTAGCATATATGTGTAGAGATGGTAATCTGGACCAACTGATGATTGCTGGTTTAGCATGAAATACGTATATTGGTGATTATTTATCTTTTCAACATATGTGTGTTCAAGTGTATCAGTGTTATGAGATAGTGTGGAGAGTGGTGGGTCATGTGAAAGTCTGTGCTCATACCCTGTCTATTACATATATAGACACAGGTATATATAAGCCTGTGTATTTCAGCTATTACATATTAGAGATGTCTGCCTATCCCTTGTATATGTATTTAATGGATTATGTCCTGTACATGAGGGGTCAGATTGACCTTAGGTCAACATGGGTGTGACAATAATCTCGGCCTCAGGGTGGCCTTTGAGCATTCCATCATCAGATTTTCAATTGGATGGACAGTTGAAGAGTTGGAGTGTGGAGTGGATTGAAGCCTGTCCATTAAAGTAGGAGGATTTGCTATCTTAATATATATCTGAGCACTTGTAGCATATATGTGTAGAGATGGTAATCTGGACCAACTGATGATTGCTGGTTTAGCATGAAATACGTATATTGGTGATTATTTATCTTTTCAACATATGTGTGTTCAAGTGTATCAGTGTTATGAGATAGTGTGGAGAGTGGTGGGTCATGTGAAAGTCTGTGCTCATACCCTGTCTATTACATATATAGACACAGGTATATATAAGCCTGTGTATTTCAGCTATTACATATTAGAGATGTCTGCCTATCCCTTGTATATGTATTTAATGGATTATGTCCTGTACATGAGGGGTCAGATTGACCTTAGGTCAACATGGGTGTGACAATAATCTCGGCCTCAGGGTGGCCTTTGAGCGTTCCATCATCAGATTTTCAATTGGATGGACAGTTGAAGAGTTGGAGTGTGGAGTAGATTGAAGCCTGTCCATTAAAGTAGGAGGATTTGCTATCTTAATATATATCTGAGCACTTGTAGCATATATGTGTAGAGATGGTAATCTGGACCAACTGATGATTGCTGGTTTAGCATGAAATACGTATATTGGTGATTATTTATCTTTTCAACATATGTGTGTTCAGGTGTATCAGTGTTATGAGATAGTGTGGAGAGTGGTGGGTCATGTGAAAGTCTGTGCTCATACCCTGTCTATTACATATATAGACACAGGTATATATAAGCCTGTGTATTTCAGCTATTACATATTAGAGATGTCTGCCTATCCCTTGTATATGTATTTAATGGATTATGTCCTGTACATGAGGGGTCAGATTGACCTTAGGTCAACATGGGTGTGACAATAATCTCGGCCTCAGGGTGGCCTTTGAGCGTTCCATCATCAGATTTTCAATTGGATGGACAGTTGAAGAGTTGGAGTGTGGAGTAGATTGAAGCCTGTCCATTAAAGTAGGAGGATTTGCTATCTTAATATATATCTGAGCACTTGTAGCATATATGTGTAGAGATGGTAATCTGGACCAACTGATGATTGCTGGTTTAGCATGAAATACGTATATTGGTGATTATTTATCTTTTCAACATATGTGTGTTCAAGTGTATCAGTGTTATGAGATAGTGTGGAGAGTGGTGGGTCATGTGAAAGTCTGTGCTCATACCCTGTCTATTACATATATAGACACAGGTATATATAAGCCTGTGTATTTCAGCTATTACATATTAGAGATGTCTGCCTATCCCTTGTATATGTATTTAATGGATTATGTCCTGTACATGAGGGGTCAGATTGACCTTAGGTCAACATGGGTGTGACAATAATCTCGGCCTCAGGGTGGCCTTTGAGCGTTCCATCATCAGATTTTCAATTGGATGGATGGTTGAAGAGTTGGAGTGTGGAGTGGATTGAAGCCTGTCCATTAAAGTAGGAGGATTTGCTATCTTAATATATATCTGAGCACTTGTAGCATATATGTGTAGAGATGGTAATCTGGACCAACTGATGATTGCTGGTTTAGCATGAAATACGTATATTGGTGATTATTTATCTTTTCAACATATGTGTGTTCAGGTGTATCAGTGTTATGAGATAGTGTGGAGAGTGGTGGGTCATGTGAAAGTCTGTGCTCATACCCTGTCTATTACATATATAGACACAGGTATATATAAGCCTGTGTATTTCAGCTATTACATATTAGAGATGTCTGCCTATCCCTTGTATATGTATTTAATGGATTATGTCCTGTACATGAGGGGTCAGATTGACTTTAGGTCAACATGGGTGTGACAATAATCTCGGCCTCAGGGTGGCCTTTGAGCGTTCCATCATCAGATTTTCAATTGGATGGACGGTTGAAGAGTTGGAGTGTGGAGTGGATTGAAGCCTGTCCATTAAAGTAGGAGGATTTGCTATCTTAATATATATCTGAGCACTTGTAGCATATATGTGTAGAGATGGTAATCTGGACCAACTGATGATTGCTGGTTTAGCATGAAATACGTATATTGGTGATTATTTATCTTTTCAACATATGTGTGTTCAGGTGTATCAGTGTTATGAGATAGTGTGGAGAGTGGTGGGTCATGTGAAAGTCTGTGCTCATACCCTGTCTATTACATATATAGACACAGGTATATATAAGCCTGTGTATTTCAGCTATTACATATTAGAGATGTCTGCCTATCCCTTGTATATGTATTTAATGGATTATGTCCTGTACATGAGGGGTCAGATTGACTTTAGGTCAACATGGGTGTGACAATAATCTCGGCCTCAGGGTGGCCTTTGAGCGTTCCATCATCAGATTTTCAATTGGATGGACAGTTGAAGAGTTGGAGTGTGGAGTGGATTGAAGCCTGTCCATTAAAGTAGGAGGATTTGCTATCTTAATATATATCTGAGCACTTGTAGCATATATGTGTAGAGATGGTAATCTGGACCAACTGATGATTGCTGGTTTAGCATGAAATACGTATATTGGTGATTATTTATCTTTTCAACATATGTGTGTTCAGGTGTATCAGTGTTATGAGATAGTGTGGAGAGTGGTGGGTCATGTGAAAGTCTGTGCTCATACCCTGTCTATTACATATATAGACACAGGTATATATAAGCCTGTGTATTTCAGCTATTACATATTAGAGATGTCTGCCTATCCCTTGTATATGTATTTAATGGATTATGTCCTGTACATGAGGGGTCAGATTGACCTTAGGTCAACATGGGTGTGACAATAATCTCGGCCTCAGGGTGGCCTTTGAGCGTTCCATCATCAGATTTTCAATTGGATGGACGGTTGAAGAGTTGGAGTGTGGAGTAGATTGAAGCCTGTCCATTAAAGTAGGAGGATTTGCTATCTTAATATATATCTGAGCACTTGTAGCATATATGTGTAGAGATGGTAATCTGGACCAACTGATGATTGCTGGTTTAGCATGAAATACGTATATTGGTGATTATTTATCTTTTCAACATATGTGTGTTCAAGTGTATCAGTGTTATGAGATAGTGTGGAGAGTGGTGGGTCATGTGAAAGTCTGTGCTCATACCCTGTCTATTACATATATAGACACAGGTATATATAAGCCTGTGTATTTCAGCTATTACATATTAGAGATGTCTGCCTATCCCTTGTATATGTATTTAATGGATTATGTCCTGTACATGAGGGGTCAGATTGACCTTAGGTCAACATGGGTGTGACAATAATCTCGGCCTCAGGGTGGCCTTTGAGCGTTCCATCATCAGATTTTCAATTGGATGGACAGTTGAAGAGTTGGAGTGTGGAGTAGATTGAAGCCTGTCCATTAAAGTAGGAGGATTTGCTATCTTAATATATATCTGAGCACTTGTAGCATATATGTGTAGAGATGGTAATCTGGACCAACTGATGATTGCTGGTTTAGCATGAAATACGTATATTGGTGATTATTTATCTTTTCAACATATGTGTGTTCAGGTGTATCAGTGTTATGAGATAGTGTGGAGAGTGGTGGGTCATGTGAAAGTCTGTGCTCATACCCTGTCTATTACATATATAGACACAGGTATATATAAGCCTGTGTATTTCAGCTATTACATATTAGAGATGTCTGCCTATCCCTTGTATATGTATTTAATGGATTATGTCCTGTACATGAGGGGTCAGATTGACCTTAGGTCAACATGGGTGTGACAATAATCTCAGCCTCAGGGTGGCCTTTGAGCATTCCATCATCAGATTTTCAATTGGATGGACAGTTGAAGAGTTGGAGTGTGGAGTGGATTGAAGCCTGTCCATTAAAGTAGGAGGATTTGCTATCTTAATATATATCTGAGCACTTATAGCATATATGTGTAGAGATGGTAATCTGGACCAACTGATGATTGCTGGTTTAGCATGAAATACGTATATTGGTGATTATTTATCTTTTCAACATATGTGTGTTCAGGTGTATCAGTGTTATGAGATAGTGTGGAGAGTGGTGGGTCATGTGAAAGTCTGTGCTCATACCCTGTCTATTACATATATAGACACAGGTATATATAAGCCTGTGTATTTCAGCTATTACATATTAGAGATGTCTGCCTATCCTTTGTATATGTATTTAATGGATTATGTCCTGTACATGAGGGGTCAGATTGACTTTAGGTCAACATGGGTGTGACAATAATCTCGGCCTCAGGGTGGCCTTTGAGCGTTCCATCATCAGATTTTCAATTGGATGGACAGTTGAAGAGTTGGAGTGTGGAGTAGATTGAAGCCTGTCCATTAAAGTAGGAGGATTTGCTATCTTAATATATATCTGAGCACTTATAGCATATATGTGTAGAGATGGTAATCTGGACCAACTGATGATTGCTGGTTTAGCATGAAATACGTATATTGGTGATTATTTATCTTTTCAACATATGTGTGTTCAAGTGTATCAGTGTTATGAGATAGTGTGGAGAGTGGTGGGTCATGTGAAAGTCTGTGCTCATACCCTGTCTATTACATATATAGACACAGGTATATATAAGCCTGTGTATTTCAACTATTACATATTAGAGGTGTCTGCCTATCCCTTGTATATGTATTTAATGGATTATGTCCTGTACATGAGGGGTCAGATTGACCTTAGGTCAACATGGGTGTGACAATAATCTCGGCCTCAGGGTGGCCTTTGAGCGTTCCATCATCAGATTTTCAATTGGATGGACGGTTGAAGAGTTGGAGTGTGGAGTGGATTGAAGCCTGTCCATTAAAGTAGGAGGATTTGCTATCTTAATATATATCTGAGCACTTATAGCATATATGTGTAGAGATGGTAATCTGGACCAACTGATGATTGCTGGTTTAGCATGAAATACGTATATTGGTGATTATTTATCTTTTCAACATATGTGTGTTCAAGTGTATCAGTGTTATGAGATAGTGTGGAGAGTGGTGGGTCATGTGAAAGTCTGTGCTCATACCCTGTCTATTACATATATAGTCACAGGTATATATAAGCCTGTGTATTTCAACTATTACATATTAGAGATGTCTGCCTATCCCTTGTATATGTATTTAATGGATTATGTCCTGTACATGAGGGATCAGATTGACCTTAGGTCAACATGGGTGTGACAATAATCTCGGCCTCAGGGTGGCCTTTGAGCGTTCCATCTTCAGATTTTCAATTGGATGGACAGTTGAAGAGTTGGAGTGTGGAGTGGATTGAAGCCTGTCCATTAAAGTAGGAGGATTTGCTATCTTAATATATATCTGAGCACTTATAGCATATATGTGTAGAGATGGTAATCTGGACCAACTGATGATTGCTGGTTTAGCTTGAAATACGTATATTGGTGATTATTTATCTTTTCAACATATGTGTGTTCAAGTGTATCAGTGTTATGAGATAGTGTGGAGAGAGGTGGGTCATGTGAAAATCTGTGCTCATACCCTGTCTATTACATATATAATCACAGGTATATATAAGCCTGTGTATTTCAACTATTACATATTAGAGATGTCTGCCTATCCCTTGTATATGTATTTAATGGATTATGTCCTGTACATGAGGGATCAGATTGACCTTAGGTCAACATGGGTGTGACAATAATCTCGGCCTCAGGGTGGCCTTTGAGCGTTCCATCTTCAGATTTTCAATTGGATGGACAGTTGAAGAGTTGGAGTGTGGAGTGGACTGAAGCCTGTCCATTAAAGTAGGAGGATTTGCTATCTTAATATATATCTGAGCACTTATAGCATATATGTGTAGAGATGGTAATCTGGACCAATTGATGATTGCTGGTTTAGCATGAAATACGTATATTGGTGATTATTTATCTTTTCAACATATGTGTGTTCAAGTGTATCAGTGTTATGAGATAGTGTGGAGAGAGGTGGGTCATGTGAAAATCTGTGCTCATACCCTGTCTATTACATATATAGTCACAGGTATATATAAGCCTGTGTATTTCAACTATTACATATTAGAGATGTCTGCCTATCCCTTGTATATGTATTTAATGGATTATGTCCTGTACATGAGGGATCAGAGTGACCTTAGGTCAACATGGGTGTGACAATAATCTCGGCCTCAGGGTAGCCTTTGAGCGTTCCATCTTCAGATTTTCAATTGGATGGACAGTTGAAGAGTTGGAGTGTGGAGTGGATTGAAGACTGTCCATTAAAGTAGGAGGATTTGCTATCTTAATATATATCTGAGCACTTATAGCATATATGTGTAGAGATGGTAATCTGGACCAACTGATGATTGCTGGTTTAGCATGAAATACGTATATTGGTGATTATTTATCTTTTCAACATATGTGTGTTCAAGTGTATCAGTGTTATGAGATAGTGTGGAGAGAGGTGGGTCATGTGAAAATCTGTGCTCATACCCTGTCTATTACATATATAGTCACAGGTATATATAAGCCTGTGTATTTCAACTAATAAAATTTATAGAAAAAAGTCATAATGATAATATATATATATATCCACAGATGGCGTCCTACCAAGACTGCCAATCAAGCGTATGTTTTGTTTACATAAACGTCAGAGTAGTTAGTATTCACTATCTCTAACTATAATTCCACTTTCAGATCATGATTTCAAGCTATTTGCTATCGTCAGTGAAAGACAGGAATAAAGAAACTAGATCTGAATACAAACTCTGAGCGTTTATGAAACAATTTCTATTCAGCTTGCAAGCGTGAATTTTTTAGACACGTAATGTCTTCAAACTCAGCATAGCAAACCAGATAGCTACATGGGTCTGATCTCAGTTCAGCATCACCACATAGTAGAAGCCTCTGCAATCTATATCATTGCAAGAAAGTCCTCAAAGTTACATTTATGATAAACAAAAATGCAAGTTAAAAAACTTGCTAACGCTTGTATTTATGTCCACAGATGGCGTCCTACCAAGACTGCCAATCAAGCATATGTTTTGTTTGCATAAACGTCAGAGTAGTTAGTATTCACTATCTCTAACTATAATTCCACTTTCAGATCATGATTTCAAGCTATTTGCTATCGTCAGTGAAAGACAGGAATAAAGAAACTAGATCTGATATAGATTGCAGAGGCTTCTACTATGTGGTGATGCTGAACTGAGATCAGACCCATGTAGCTATCTGGTTTGCTATGCTGAGTTTGAAGACATTACGTGTCTAAAAAATTCACGCTTGCAAGCTGACTAGAAATTGTTTCATAAACGCTCAGAGTTTGTATTCAGATCTAGTTTCTTTATTCCTGTCTTTCACTGACGATAGCAAATAGCTTGAAATCATGATCTGAAAGTGGAATTATAGTTAGAGATAGTGAATACTAACTACTCTGACGTTTATGTAAACAAAACATACGCTTGATTGGCAGTCTTGGTAGGACGCCATCTGTGGACATAAATACAAGCGTTAGCAAGTTTTTTAACTTGCATTTTTGTTTATCATAAATGTACCTTTGAGGTCTTTCTTGCAATGATATAGATTGCAGAGGCTTCTACTATGTGGTGATGCTGAACTGAGATCAGACCCATGTAGCTATCTGGTTTGCTATGCTGAGTTTGAAGACATTACGTGTCTAAAAAATTCACGCTTGCAAGCTGAATAGAAATTGTTTCATAAACGCTCAGAGTTTGTATTCAGATCTAGTTTCTTTATTCCTGTCTTTCACTGACGATAGCAAATAGCTTGAAATCATGATCTGAAAGTGGAATTATAGTTAGAGATAGTGAATACTAACTACTCTGACGTTTATGTAAACAAAACATACGCTTGATTGGCAGTCTTGGTAGGACGCCATCTGTGGACATAAATACAAGCGTTAGCAAGTTTTTTAACTTGCATTTTTGTTTATCATAAATGTACCTTTGAGGTCTTTCTTGCAATGATATAGATTGCAGAGGCTTCTACTATGTGGTGATGCTGAACTGAGATCAGACCCATGTAGCTATCTGGTTTGCTATGCTGAGTTTGAAGACATTACGTGTCTAAAAAATTCACGCTTGCAAGCTGAATAGAAATTGTTTCATAAACGCTCAGAGTTTGTATTCAGATCTAGTTTCTTTATTCCTGTCTTTCACTGACGATAGCAAATAGCTTGAAATCATGATCTGAAAGTGGAATTATAGTTAGAGATAGTGAATACTAACTACTCTGACGTTTATGTAAACAAAACATACGCTTGATTGGCAGTCTTGGTAGGACGCCATCTGTGGACATAAATACAAGCGTTAGCAAGTTTTTTAACTTGCATTTTTGTTTATCATAAATGTACCTTTGAGGTCTTTCTTGCAATGATATAGATTGCAGAGGCTTCTACTATGTGATGATGCTGAACTGAGATCAGACCCATGTAGCTATCTGGTTTGCTATGCTGAGTTTGAAGACATTACGTGTCTAAAAAATTCACGCTTGCAAGCTGAATAGAAATTGTTTCATAAACGCTCAGAGTTTGTATTCAGATCTAGTTTCTTTATTCCTGTCTTTCACTGACGATAGCAAATAGCTTGAAATCATGATCTGAAAGTGGAATTATAGTTAGAGATAGTGAATACTAACTACTCTGACGTTTATCTAAACAAAACATTCGCTTGATTGGCAGTCTTGGTAGGACGCCATCTGTGGACATAAATGCAAGCGTTAGCAAGTTTTTTAACTTGCATTTTTGTTTATCATAAATGTACCTTTGAGGTCTTTCTTGCAATGATATAGATTGCAGAGGCTTCTACTATGTGGTGATGCTGAACTGAGATCAGACCCATGTAGCTATCTGGTTTGCTATGCTGAGTTTGAAGACATTACGTGTCTAAAAAATTCACGCTTGCAAGCTGAATAGAAATTGTTTCATAAACGCTCAGAGTTTGTATTCAGATCTAGTTTCTTTATTCCTGTCTTTCACTGACGATAGCAAATAGCTTGAAATCATGATCTGAAAGTGGAATTATAGTTAGAGATAGTGAATACTAACTACTCTGACGTTTATGTAAACAAAACATACGCTTGATTGGCAGTCTTGGTAGGACGCCATCTGTTTACATAAATACAAGCGTTAGCAAGTTTTTTAACTTGCATTTTTGTTTATCATATATATATATACCGTCTTGCTTCATTCTGGTTTCATTCCATTAACCATCTCCAGACTTAGTAACTTTAAAGTGCACTATAAACCACCATGACAACAAAGTAGTGAGGGCTTCCATTCTTCATAACAAAATGTAGGCATTAAGATGTTCATCATCATCAGCTAGCATCTGTGGCTATATGACAGCAGAATAGGAGTCTGGATGGTGAACTAATATTGGGAGTTTACTTCATTAGCATTTTAATAATAAAATTTAGGCATTTTTATATTTCTCAGCTTTCTCTAGAAATCTTTATAATAACAACAACAGCCAACCAAGAGTCAATCACACAATTCTGGACAGACTAGAATTTGAAGCTAGGTGCAGCTCTGCCTTCTTTCATAAAGTTCTCAACTGGAATATTTCTCTTAGTTCAGCAAACCCTTAACCACCCAGCAAACAAAACATAACAAGGAAAACAATAAACTCAAAAGAGACCCCCCATCACCTGCTGAAAACCTTTTATAGCACATCTATAGCAATACAAATTGAGTACCCTTTTCCACTATTACAGCCATTATCTCCAATTTCTTGGATAATTGATCGTAACATAATTGATATAGCAGTTTACACCTTTTTATCTTTCACTTCTTTCATTTTCCATTCAGACTCTTTTAATTCCTCAAGGAGTTCTGTTTTACATATATTTTCTAATTTTAATATAATGGAAATAGCTTTTTCCATCTTTACAAAAGTTTTAAAACAAAAAAATCTGAGATATGACAAATTTTTAGATTCTCTCAACTGATATTGGCCTTAAATTATTTATTTATTTTAACAAAAAATACAATGTACATGATGACCACTTCTATCTATGAGTAAAATTTAAAATTGGCCATACAATAATAACCTGCATTTCTTTTACTAGAGAAAAAATTCATCAAAAATGTGCAAAACATTTACAATTACTCTGACTATCCTCATTTTTTTTATATATTTTTGCACATAAACAATTTATAAAATAACCATAAAATAACGTAAAAATTAGCGATTTGAAAGTGATAAAAAGCCAATGATTATTGCATCTGGAGAAAAGGCTAGACTGCCTGAAAACCCCCCAAATGCTTCTGAATCCACTATCACTCCCTAGAAGTCTTCACCGCCCACTGGTGGGGTGGGTACTACCGTCCACTTTGGGAAACACTGGTATAGTGCATGAATGACAGGTTTTTTTATACTTCAAATTTGTTATTTAAAATTTTGTCATTGCCATTATTAGTATTTTCAGTCTTTCTTAGTGCTCTTAAAATATTGACACAAAGTTCACTTTGGAGATAACAGGTTTTCAGGCTTTCTTCCAAGTAAGGTTGTGTAAGTAATTTAACTAATGATTTGAAAATATTCATACAATGAATTTCTTTTTTGGCCACTTAAAAGTTTCAATATGAAATGAATATGTTGAGTTATTTAGCATTTAGAAAAAAATGCCTTTTATTGACCAACATATTCTTTTATGGATAAATAATTAGTGTAATCACTCCTCATATCATCAAATTAAAATCTGTAGTCATCTCCAACTTTCCAGTGCTAAGACCAAATTTTTTTAAAAATGATTTGTGGAAGAAATTAATAGCCCAGAGTTATAATTTCAGGAATATATGTTATTAATGTAATGTCATCATGAAATCCATATAAAGTGCTTTTTATGACTCTTCACCATAATTGTAAAAAAGTTGAAAAATTTGTTTATTATTTTTCTCTAAAGTTGACAAATAAATTATTCTCTTCTTTAGTAACCCAGAAATCACTTCTACAAAGTTAAACCAATTGTCTACTGTAATATTTTTTTAGAATAATATATTGGCTTGACAAATATAATAAAATATTTCAAAGGAATGTAAAATGTTTTTTTCATTCAATCCTGTCAGAATCTTTTTTTGAATACACACGCACACACACACACACATTTAGAAATAATTGCTTACAGCATCAGTTAGGAAATGAATTTTTATCCTGCATTTTCCAGGTGTTTTTGACATATAAATCTTAAATTGACATCTTTCTCTAAATCTTATAAGCATTTTATCATTCCAATAATATAATTTCTTTTGAAATTTTCAAAAACATTTCAAACAAATTATTGATAGTAGCTGGAAAATATTTTTGTTTCATTCTTTTCAATCATCAAGAATATCAAAATGAAGACAGCAAAGTAAAAATTTAAATCTTCTTTTAGACATAGTTGTTTGAAAAAAAATCTTATCCAGTTTCATAGTTGCATATAATTAATCATGATCTTTCTTCCTTGATTTGAATATTTCCATATAAATTTGTAGGTCTAAAAATGTTTTCAGATCTAAAAAATGTACATTATTGAGATGAATGTGATTTTGAAATTTATATCATAATTGTTTTTGTTCTATTTTTTATTTTTCCACATTACAATTTTACTCAAAATTCTATTGGTAAACAGTAAATTCCATGCATTGTCAGGATATAGGTTGTCCCTAAAGCTTTTGCATAATTTGTCAATTGATGAAACTTTACTGTCTTATTATTTTATTTATGTAAGGAGACCATTTGAATTTATTATTCTGGCTGAATATGTAATTATTTAAATTATTCAATTTCAAATCTATAGCACTAACATTTTCTTCAGTATCAAATTTACATATTTTAATATCAACCTCTTATTTGCATAAAATTATTATCTTCTGATTGTCAGAAACATTACTATCATCATATTTATTATCTAACATTCTGGTATAGCATTCATCAAATCCAGGATCAGTTTGATATTTTTTTTTAAATCAAAATTTGGGATAGATGAATGCTGTCTTTTTTTGAAAGCATGATAACATTCAGATTTATAATAAAACATGTGTATGAAAGCTATATAGCAATACCCCATATAAAGCAACACTGCTAAGAATTTTTTATATATCTGGTAATTGAGCTCACTTCAAAGCACTTTTCACAAGTAACATCGTAAAATAAATTTGATTTTTATTATTATAACCATTTCTTATAAAAGTAGCATAATAATTATATAAAAAAAATTGGAAAAAAAATCTCCCAAATTTGAAAAGAAACAGAAAATAGACAATTTTTTTTTTACATTTAAAGTTTTAACTATACTGATATGATATATTGCTAAATTCCAGAAAAGTGGCATAATAGATACACTTTGTGAAGTAAATTCAGACTAATTTGATTTTTGTAAAATATAGAAGTAATTAGAAAGTAGTGAGATGGATAGTTACCCAATTTAAAAAATATGAAATTAGGGCATCTGAAAATTGATAGTGGTATCACATTCTGGTTATAGCCATTGTGGATTTCTACTGAATCAACTTTCTTTCAATAATAAGATGTTGTTTTGTCTTTTTGAATTGTTTTTGATTTTTATAAACTTCCTGATCATTTTTAATACCATATTACAGAATGCTTAGTTTTATAATCATCGACCCATTATCAATCCATTGCATGATGAGGATGTCTCCAGGTTTAATCTATGTTAACCGATTTTTAGCTTCTCTTTTCCACACTTTCTTATTTCATCCATCCATCTCACATGTTGTCTCTTTCTGGGTCTTTTACAATCTCTTGGAATCCAGTTTAAGATTTCAATTGTCCATCTATTATCATCTCTTCTAGAAATATGTCCAGCCCAATTACACTTCAGTCTTTTAATTTTTTCAATGAGGTTCAGTAACACCTGTTTATTCTTTTACCCATGTATTGCATTTTCAATCTCTTCTTATTACTCTCAACATGCATCTCTCCATATTTCTTTGAGTGGTCTGAAGTCTCTGTATTGCTCTTCTATAAGTGTCCAAGTCTCAGATCCATAAGTAAGAACTGTTAAAATGCATTTATTAAAAACCTTCCTTTTCAAACACATAGGCATATTTCCTTTTAGTATCAAGTTATTTCTACCAAAAGCACTCCAACCAAGTTTGATTCTATGATTAATTTCATCCATTATATTTCCATCTGTATTAATAATTTGACCAAGGTATTTGTAGTTGTTAACTTCTTTTAACTCATCATAATCAATCTTTTATTTTCATATATTGAGAAAATCCATTAAACATTACTTTAGTCTTTATAACATTTGTCTTTAGTCCTACTTTCCTACTTTCATCTGATAACTCCTGCAACATTTCCTGCAGCTCTAAAGCATTATTTGAAAAAAAAAAAAAACCCAACAACTACATCATCTGCAAAATCTAAAAAGACTTAAATAATATTCATTTACTTTTATTCCTTTAGCTTCTCATTTTAATCCACAAAATACTTCTTGCAGCACTGCTGTAAAAAGTTTTAGAGATATGGAGTCACACTGTTTTATAAATTATTAAAGGCTTGTACAATAACCCCCATTTGAATTACTACTACCTAAACAGCTATATATAAAAATACCAGTTTCCTAATAAATTTTCAATTGAGAGACTGACAAATACAGTTTTATTTAAGTTTATTTTACATATTTAATTTTATTAAATTGTTTATTATTATAAAATACAATGAATTTAAAGAGGAAGACAATTAGTCTTTATTTTGTCGGCTACCAGAAAATAGCTATACATTAATGGCTCTCTATTTTCAAAGATTTTGATATACATTTATTTCTCGACTAATAACAAATATTATCTAGAACGTTTTAAATAAAGAAAAAAATGATTTGTAATGATTATAATCACTAAGATCTAGGTATTTATTTTAAAATCATTTATTTTTTTTTTGAAAAAAAATTTTTTTTTAAAAAAAATCAGATTCTTTTAATAAAATTGTAAAATTATATTAATAACAGCAGATTTAGATAAAAGCAAGTTCTTAAAAACAGAATTACAAAAAAACCAACTTATCATTAAATATCGGCTATGTTAAGAAGATATTTATGTCCATTGTGAACGTTCGCGAAAGCCCCCCCCCCAAAAAAAAAAATACAAAGTTTGAAGTTAGTTATAAGTTTCCAAAAAAGATAATTGGACTAACGAAAATATCAGCAGTAATAAATTTAACTTTGGATTAAGATAAATCAGTTTCATCAATAATTTATCCCAGGGGTTAGCAAACTATGACTTGCGAGACAAATGTATCTCTAATTCCAATCTCATTGTTCTTTTTATCATGATAAACATAAACGTATTTTAAATAGTCTCTTGTAATTTGTAAATAGATATTTCGATGACTTTAGGAGACGAAAAATGCGCTTTACAACGTTGTTTATTGAATACACTGTTAATATAGAATAATAATTATTAGAAGTGAAATGAACTCAGACTTTCAAACTCCCTTCAGCTATGCATTCCATCTTATACAACCGAAACACACAATCACATCAATGTGAAAAAGATAAATGATCTCCAATATCTGTATTTTATGCTGAACCAGACTCATTGGTTGGTTTAGTGCTCAGTTTATATTAAGATTACCTATGGTGACATAAGTTATTCTGATCCCTCAGAGTGACTTAATGTGACCATGGGTATGACAATAATATAGGCATAAACAAGGGCTGTGAGTGTTCCATCATCGGAATTTCAATAGTATAGATGATTGAAAAGATGAAGAGTGAAGAATATTGAAGTTTCTCCATTGGAGTTTGAAGATTTGCAATTTTATTACAAACTGAGCACTGGACCAACTAATATGTGCTAGTTCAGCATAAAATACATATACTGGAAACCATTTACCTTTTTCACATGTATGTGGTTGTGTGTATCAATTTACAAGATGGAGTGCATAGCTATAGGGAAGTTGAAAGTCTGAGTTCAAGTCCATTCTAATTACATTAAGTTTAGTATAGACAATATACTTATAGTTAAATCATAATAATTATTGTATATGATTAATATATAAATATTAAAAATTTGGAATGAATCAAACTGTCATACTCATTTTTTATTTTATTTATTTTTAAGAGAATTTGTATTTTACTTATGTGTAAATCTATTATTATAAAGTGCTGAAAATCTTGAAATTGATAGATCAGAAGTCAAACTATGATAATGCACTATTACTTTAAGTATTATAAATCTCCAAGCACTCATACATCAGTAAGAGTTTAAACAATGTAAGTGAATCACTTAAGTTTTGAGTGCATTTCTATAAATACATCAACTTTCACTGACCATGCTAAATCAGGATTTGAGTCTATTGTGTACCAGATGTTATAATCAAATTTTGAGTTGTACAAATCTATTTAACCTATTGTAGGAGAAAGACAGTGTCTCATTTTTAACACCCACAATCAGACAAACACAAGTTATAAATGTAAATCTATTATTATAAAGTCCTGAAAATCTTGAAACAAAATTTATAAATGTAAATCTATTATTATGAAGTGCTGAAAATTTTAAAATTGTTACATCAGAAGTCAAACCCCAATAATGTGATATTACTTTAAATATTATAAATCTCTACACACTCACACATGGTGGTTAAAAATGAGACACTGTCTTTCTCCTGTGATAGGTTAAATAGATTTGTACAATTCAAAATATGATTATAACATCAGGCACACAATAGACTCAAGCACTGATTTAGCACAGTCAGTAAAAGTTGGTGTATTTATAGAAATGCACTCTAAAATTAAGTGATTCACTTAAGTTTTTTAAACTCTTACTGATGTGTGAGTGTGCGGAGATTTATAATATTTAAAGTAATAGCACTGAAAATCTTGAAATTATTAGTAAATTTTAAATTGCTTCCATCACTAAATAACTTACCCAAAAGACAAAATACCAACTGAGCATGCTCTTCAAATTGTCTATAAAACCATATACAGTGCTCCACGCTGTAGGTCTGTATGTTATGGTGAATCTCAAGTTAATAGATCCATGAGAATTGCTCAAACATATATACTTGTACAACGGATCCAAACAGAATAATGAATACAAATCAAAAACTTTCTCAATCACATCTCACTACTGGCCATACTTTCACTCACAACAATATGAAAACAAAAGGAACCACATTCTATCAACAGAAAGTATTTATGCATATCATTGTTGAAAAAAATTGAAAATTTAAATGCTGCAATTACATATTAAGTATCATTTACATCTTAAATCGCATCCATATATATTGGCATAGTTCTAACTGCTAATCATTAAGCAGTACTATAAGTCTGATAGTAATCTGCTGAAAATATGTGCTTAATGCATTAAAAAGCTTTTGAATTATTTACCATTTTTATAAACCTCCATTATAATGGGTTTATAAGAAACATGTTATTTGATGAAAAGAGATTTAAACATTTAGAATGACTATTAATATTATATTCTGCTAATATTCTCAGTTTTACCTCAATATATTTTGCAAAAATATGATGGAAATATATTTCCCAGTGTATTACTATCTACATAAAATAGTAAAGAAAAAGAGTTTTTGAAATAAAAAATAATTGTTTAACAAATCCCCTAACGCTCAATGATTTGCTATGCAGATAATGATTAAAAATGGAAAATAGACAATTTAATCATTCAGTGAATATTAGAAGGTGAATACATATTGTAAAATAAAGCTTTACTTAGAAGTAAAATATTTATTCATATAAGCTTCTGAAAGTTTTTCCAATTTCTCTTGGCATTCAAAAAAATGGTTCACATGTTATTTTATGTTTGATATTTTTTTTAAAACGAACCTCAAGTTCTATTAATATTTGTCAAGATTGTTTTGTATTTATTTGATTTAAAATATTACAATATATACAATAAGAAGAACACAAGTGATTGAAAGCTGAAATCAAAAAAATATTTTGTTATGAAGTTTTTCGTTATAAAAACATGCAAAACAATAAAACAGAATGTTGTTTAAGCATTATAACATTTTTCATTATTAATTTTCAAGTGTGTCATTGTTATTTGTGTGTGTATTGATATATATGTTTTAAAAATAATAGTAAAAAGATTAAAAACTATATTTAATTACAGTTTTTATGTATATTTAAATAGGCTTAAACAATTTTCAATTTGAAAGATAAAAAGCAAAATGCTTTTTTAAGTTATTTTGAAAATTGTTTTCAAATGTAAACCCTAATTAGCTTAACTAATATAAAAGTATCTTTGCATAATATGGTTAATAATACATTAATAAAACAATAATCAAGTGTTGTTAGCCGAGAGGTCCCCGCAGTCGCCTTGCAAGCAAGTAATTGGTTGCAGACGGTTGTGGGTTCGCCTCCCAGTCAGATGCTATGACATATGAAAAAAAAAAATAAAACAATAAAAAAATTGTGAACAGGAAAGAAAAAAAACTATAAAGAAAACTAGTTTTTGAACAATAAAAGTATTTTCAAACATAAATTTATATAAAAAGTAGAAAAATGAAGATATTGAGTTGGAATCACACTTTTGATTTGAATATGAGTTGAAAAAGTTTCAAAGGTGCAGAGTTAATCACGATTTGTATAGTTTTTAAATAGATCATTATATTATAGAAATGAATAACAGATCTGATTTAGAAATATACATTAGAGTATTGTTTACAGCTCTTTACTGGTTTAAACCACTAAACACCACATGATCACCATTTCTTCACTGGTTTGGAAAATTTTTAAAGTCATGCCATTACATATCTCTAAAGAATATGTAAAATAAATTTAAAAAGAGAAACATCTACAATAATGTATAGAATTTATTAATATAACTGTTGATATTTGATTTATAAGTGTATATAAACATTTTTTCGATGTGTGTTACAATATATGTTTGAAATGTAAGTCGAAGGTAATTTTAAAAAATATATAAAATCGTGGTACAGTGTAAATAAAAGCGAATGGAATTTATCGTACATATACCCGCACACACATATATTACAGTTTATTTTTAAAGTTTGCGATTATGGCATTTTACTTATAATTAAAATATTGCAAATGAAAGTTTATTGTAATTTCAGGAAAGTATAAGATCATAGTGTAAATATAAATAAAATTGAACGTTTACAAACCGAGATTATCATATGCACACGTTCATTTATATCTTAGTTTGTCTGGACATTTGTACGATGTCATTTTATTTGTAATTATGCACTCTTAATTCCATCATCTAGAATTAATTGCTAAATGTCTTTAGAAAAATTCAAACTAGATTTAAACTTTTCGAATATGTTCGGAGTACTTAAGTCAGTAAATATTTGAATTTATTAAATTTAAAATCTTTATTTAAAGTTAAACGAAATAGAATAATTTTCAATCTAGAGAATGATTAAATGTCTTTTAAGTAATGATAAAGAAATGATTATTATAAATAAATGCTTGTAAAGCTCTTATGGAATATATTTATTTTATAGGTTTATTAACTGTACTGAAAATATTTGCAACCAATGAGAAGCAAATTTTAAATACTCTCCAGTGCACAGATTTAAACTTTTAATACAGTTAATCATGATGTATTGTTAAATAAACTGACTATATTGTGCTATAACATTTTCTTTTTTTAAACTCAATTGAAAGTTCATTTTGAGTTATTACTTGTATAAAGCAGCAGAAAGTAATTTTAAGAGAAGATAAAAGCAAAAATTCGCTTTTTGTGATACTATGAAATGAGTCACTCTGTGTAAACTTACTAGTTTTAAAAATGACTTGATTTTATTACTTTAAAGTGCCTTTTTAAAAAAAGCATACAGACATTGACATATTAATATTCGTTTTTAACGATGTTTTTAGATTAATTTTTATGAAGTACAAAAAATAGATATTGTATTAAATATAAAATGATGAAAAAAAGTGTTTAGGTAATGATATAAAATAATAAAATATTGTTGATGATAATCAGAATAACTTAGTTTGCCTACAGAAAATGAAATAATATATGGGATTCAAATTATAATCCGAAAACTTGTTTAAATGTTAAAAGATATATCAAAACAAACATATATAAATTAATATTAGCCATCATTAGTACAATTCATATTTTTTGGCTTGGTTTGATAAACAATATTCATCAAAACTCGGGTGCTTTAGTAGCCAATGGTAAAAAGAAAAAAACATCATAAAATATTTACATTGGATTGTTATCAACTTGATAGTTCAGATCGATTTAAGATATATTGGTAACGCTTTACATCAGGGTTTCCCAAACTTTTTTTGTGCTGTGCCCCAGTCTTTCTAAAACTCTTATGCTCCTCTAACATATATATAATTTTTAATATTCAAAAATTGAAATGTTCACTGAAAAAACTTGAATGATAGGTTTTAGGACGGAATAACTAGGAAATTATTGAGCAAACACAGTAAGTAAATTTTCAAAACATATAATGGAGAACTGAAATTCAAGTACAAAATAATTTTAATAAAATATTTTTCTATATTATTTTAATTATTCGTAATTATTTATTATTTAAATTTAGTGAGATCCTTGCACTTGATGCTTGCTGCAAAGAGATTTTATGTCAGGTTCTAATTTAGTTAACTTCAGTCTCAAATCTCCCCGTGTTTTTATATCCAGCCTATTTCTTTTTTTAGCAGCAAATCATTTATGGCACTAAATCTGCATTCAGCTAAATGTAAAAATGGAAACGGCAGTTCTCTTGGACATTTGGTTGCATTTGGATATTTGATTTTGGTTTCCTCACAAAACCATGTCATCCCTCCTTTTATATCAAATAACATTTTAAATGACTTATCATTTTGCATTTCTGCAAGTTCTTCTTGATACTGCATATTTAAAATGTCAGACAAATCTACTAACATTGGCTGCATCATCCAAGTTGGAAAAACAGTTTGTTTCAAATCTGAAAATCTTTCTTTTAAATCAGCCGATAAAATTTTCAGATGATCGACAATAACATGTATAGCGGTATTAGTCACCTCACATTTTTGGAGCCAATGAAACTGTTCAAAATTTTCGTTATAAATATGTTTGATATAATTCAGTAATGGTAAGAAAACCAAATATCTTCACTTTTGCATCGACAAGGGTTTTATTTGTTCCTTGAAGTTGTTTATTTAATATATTTAGTTTTTCAAAGATATCGGTTAAATAACTCACAAATGCCTTACCATCGATTATTAACAGATTTTTCATTTTAGGTTTTGTTGCTTAAAAATGATTAATTGTATCAAATAATTCCAATCTTTTCAAGCAGTTAGTTCCCTTTTGAGAGCCATCTAACTTCAGTGTGAAGTATAAGTTTCATATGATCTTTATATTGTTCTTATCAAAATAACTTAAAGAGACGTTCACATTTGGCACTAGCTTTAATAACATTGATACACGTTATGACTAAATTTAGCACTTCATTTAGAACAGAACAAAAGTTTTTAGCTATGAGGTTTCCCTGTGAATAACACAATATACAAGAAGCATTTCTGGATTTTCATATTTCATCAATTTTAAGCAACCATTTTTCTTCCCCATCATATTAGGAGTACCATCTGCAGCACAAGATGTTATATTTTTCATTGGTATATTCATCATCATCATCATCAACCATTATCAATCCACTGCAGAATGAATGTCTCTCCATGTTCAATCCATCTTCTCCGATTTTTAGCTTCTCTTCTCCACATCACCCCTGCACACTTTCTTATTTCATCCATCCATCTCACATGTGGTCTATTTCTGAGTCTTTTACAATCTTTTGGAATCCAATTTAAAATTTCAATTGTCCATCTATTATTATCTCTTCTAGCAATATGTGCAGTCCAACTCCACTTCAGTCTTTTAATTTTTTCAATGAGATCAGTAACAATTGTTTGTTCTCTTACCCATATATTGCATTTTCAATCTCTTCTTGTTACTCCCAACATGCATCTTTCCATACTTCTTTGAGTGGTCTGAAGTCTCTGTATTGCTCTTCCATTAAGTGTCCAAGTCTCAGATCCATAAGTAAGAACTGGTAAAACACATTTATTAAAAACCTTCTTTTTCAAACACATAGGTCTAATTCCTTTTAGTATCAAGTTATTTCTACCAAAAGCACTCCAACCAAGTTTAATTCTATGATTAATTTTATCCATTATGTTTCCATCTGTATTAATAATCTGACCAAGGTATTTATAACTGTTAACTTTTTCTAATTCATCACAATCAATCTTTATTTTTATATTTTGAGAAAATCCATTTAACATTACTTTAGTCTTTTTAACATTTATCTTTAGTCCTACTTTCTTATTTTTATCTGATAACTCCTGCAACATCATCTGCAAAATCTAAATGACTTAAATAACCTCCATTTACTTTTACTCCATTAGCAACCCATTTTAATCCACAAAATACTTCTTGCAGCACTGCTGTAAAAAGTTTTGAAGATATGGAGTCACTCTGTACTACACAATGTTGACTTTCCCAGTATCCTTATGTAATCTAATTGTTGCTGTTGCATTTTTATAAATATTCTTTTAAAATATGACAATATCCTGGATCTATACCTTGATGATTCAATGCTTTAATCACTGAAGAAATGTTTATAGAATGAAATGCCTTTTCATAATCTACAAATCCAAAGCATAACGGCAACTCATATTCATTTGTCTTTTTTATAATTTCTCTCAATACCTGGATATGATCTACTGTACTAAAACCACTTTTAAATCCAGCTTGTTCTCTTGGTTGGTAGAAATCCAATGTTCTCAGTAGACGAGTTGTAATTATCTTGCTAAAAATTTTGTATAAAACCGATAAAAGGCTGATAGGTCTGTAATTTCTAATATCTTTTTTGTCACCATTTTTAAATATTAATATTAATACTGCAATCTTCCAATCATCTGGTACATCTTTGTCATTTAGACATTTGGTATATAACTTTGCTAAAAAAAAAATATCTTTCTTCACCTGCTTTTTTTAATATATCAATTATAATTTCATCATTACCTGGAGTCTTTCCTTTCTTCATACATTTAATTGCATGTCTTGCTTCTTCATTTAAAATTCTGGGAGATTCGAAAAATGTAATAGATATAGGAGGTACTTGTTCTTTATTACTAAATAATTCTTGTTAAAAGTCTTCTACCAATTTCATGATGTCATCTCTCTTTTTAATAATAATTCCATCTTTTTTTCTTATTGCAGATATAAATTTCCTACCAATATCAAAATGTTTTTTAAACTCTTGAGACTTTTATTCTCTTTTACAGCATTCCTTGCTAGTTCACAGTTTTACTTTCTTATATTATTTTCAACTCTTTTCCGCACCATTTTACAAAATTTAAGATATTCAATCCCTTTTAATGCATCATTTTTGTGTATCTTTATATTTCTTCTTTTCTTCATAAATTCTCTAGTCACAATATAAATTTTATTGGTCAATTACTGCCTTTTTCTGCCAGTTTAAACTTTGTTGCAATTTTTAAAAGTGTATCAGTTATTTTCATATTAATTTCATTCAAATACGAATCATGTTCAAAATCTACTAATACTTGAAACCGATTTGTAAGTACTAATTTAAATTCATTATAATGTTTCTGAAGATTAAAAATATCAACTGTAAATATTGTTTTTATTGATAATTTTTGTCTCTCTAGTTTTGCATTATCAAGTATCTTAACATCTTGCTAATCGATGATCAATTCCTGTGTTAAATTTATTAAGAACATACCAGTCTTGAAATGTATTTTCTGTTAGTCAAAATATAATCCAATTCTGCTATATCTTCATTTGGATGCTTTCATGTCCATTTCCTTTTAACATTTTTTTTCAAAAAAAGAATTCATACTATAAAGTTTTTATTTTTCTGCAAACTCCACAAGTCTATGTCCTCTTTCATTTCTATTACCATAACCAAAATTACCTAAAGTACTTTCATCTTTCATTTGTTTACCAATTCTAGCATTAAAATCTCCCATAACAATTTTAAAATGTTGTTTACTCTGATCAAAAGCCTTTTGTACATCCATATAAAAATCTTCTACTAATTCATCACTATGAAAACTTGTTAGGGCATAAACTTGAATTATCTGCATTTTCTATCTGCTATTAAGTTGTATAACTAATCTTGCCACTCTATCCAATACACCATCAATCTCCACAATGTTGTTCACAAACTTTTTATTTATAATGAATCCTATTCCACTTGCATTTCCAATATTTGTACCTTTGTAATAGAGTACATGTCTACTTTTTAAAACAATTGTCTCTTCATCTTTTCTTCTAATTTCACAAAGTCTAATAATGTCCCATTTAATATGACAATTTTTCTGATTCTTGCAATCTTTCTTCACTTGAATGTGATCTGCAGTTGTAAGTACCTAAATAAAAAGTCATCATAAGATAGCAGTCTGGGTTCACATTCAGGGGAGTCTTAGCACTCTCTGCCTTCTGACACCAACCACTGCCTTATTGGTGATTTTACAGTCTCCTGAGTATAACGGCCATGATTTATTTTTGTCTGTTATAATTATATATATTGCAAAAATATTTATTATTTACACAAACATTTATTCTGCCTTATCAGGCAACTAAGAATAAAGACCATGGTGTTTCTTGAGCTTAAACTCAGAGGTAAACAGCCTATAAACTTACCATGCTGGCTAATGCATGTTGGTGAGCAGCCCATCCATGTTGGTATACTATATGAATAATCACATAGTAATAACAGCTGCAACAACAAGAACATATGGAGTGGACATTAGGAATTTGCCCTGCTTGGTTCCTTTAAGGCCACAAAGAGGTATGAAAGGGTCTATTTTCAGTAAATATCAAACTTCTTTCTGCAGCCATTGGTATATTATTGACATGTAAGTAATTTTTTGGCTTACTATATATATATCTTTGGAGGTAATAGTACTTTCAAATGATTCACAGAACATTTCTTCAGCCAAATCACCTTTATCAATATATCTTAGTAAGTTATAAATACAGCCTCACTGCCTCTCAAAGTTCATTCATCAATTTGCATTGAGATTTTTCTTGTTTTCAGCTTTTCAACAAGTTGTATTTCAATATACTCACTCATTTCATCTACTCTTCTTCTAACAGTATTGTTACTCAGTGGCATAGCTTTCACATCTTTATCTCATTATAGAACTGTTTTAAGAAATGCTAATATTGATGGTTTGATCACATTTTCTCCTATAGTTTGACGTTTCCCAGATTTAGCGATGAGCAATGAAATTTGATAACTAGCCTCAAGAGTACGATTGACAGTTGCATTATGAGCAGTAAATAGAGACTTTAATGTTGCTCTTTTTTCAAGGTTTTTTTTTATAAAATATGAAAGTAATTTAAATCTGAATTAATATGAGCATTATGTTTCACCTTCAAATGTACTTTAAGACAACCTGATTTCATTGATTTGTTAGTCAAGTATTGTTGGCATAAAACCCCAAAAGGTGACCATTCATCATTGATAGTAGGCATGAAACCAAATTTTAAATATTCCTCTGAATACTGACAAATTTTTTTCTTGCTTGCTCCACTCATATATAATTAATTAAAAACTAAAAAATAATAATATGAATTGGAGCAAACGTATAATAAAATTGCATATTTAAATACATATGACACATTTATTTCATCACAAAAAATATACTTTTTCATTTGACAAATTTTCTGGAAAATGATGCTTCTAAAACTAAAATTAATAAAAATGGTACTCATCTTATAGCTAAAGGCACTGCTCTATGGTGTGGTTTTTGCGCCAAAACACATAAAAATGCTGTTTCCACGGCCGCGCCAAAACACATAAAAATGCTGTTTCCGTGACCGACACGTTCGAACGCGCGTTTTCTATAATACAACTTTTTTGTTGTGCTACAGAATGCAGGCCACTATGTTGCGTCACAGTACAGCATGTATGTTGCATAGCTGCAAATACATTTTCCGAATTTGCATAATTTATAAAATAATTACGGCTTGATAAAAGAGTTTGTATTTGAATTGTATTGAAATGTTGTTTTCATTGGATTTTTTTATATTTTAAACTATTGAAATGTTCAAATTTTTTAAAACAATAATTATAAGACTTTTTACAACATACTGTATTGAACTTTTATTTGGTAAAATATTAAATATTTATGTTTTTATTGAGTTGCAATTAGGTAATGTGACAAAGAAGATTCTACTGTCTGTATATTTTTGAAGTAAAAAAGAGCGGTAGGAAAAAAATATCCAGTAGGAAAAGTCCAAATATACAGGTTATTTTGTAAATTTAATAAAAAGCAAATATTATAAACATGTTTAATAAGTAAAGAAGACATGTGTTTGTTGTTATTTAAAAAAGTTTGAGTTTCTTTCTACTGTCCAAGTATGGTTACGATTTTGAATTTTTTATTTTAGCATTACAAACAAACAGAACACTAACCCTAAAACTAACCCTAAACCTAACCCTAAACTAACCCTAAAACTAAACCTAAACTAACCCTAAAACTAACTCTAAACTAACCCTAAAACTAACCCTAAACTAACCCTAAATCTAACCGTAACAATTTTTACTTTTATTACGATTAATATTTTTTAGTTAAACAACAACAAAAAAAGTCGTAACACAAGTAAAAAAATATTCGATAGAAAATTGATAAAAAAAAAAAGCCATACCACAAGTAAAAAAATATCTGATAGAAAATTAATAAAAAAAAACTGTAACACAATTTAAAAAGTATAGGATATAAAAAACCCGAATCAAATTGTAATTTGTTGATTTTATTTTATATTTATTATTATCATTTAAATTGTATACGTTAATAAAAAATAATATTTAAAAAAGACGATTTTGTTTTGTTTTTATTTTCGCATCACAAAAAAGCACAGAAAAATTATTAAAATCAACGGCCCGTGAATGTTCATATTTTATAGTTTTAGCATGAAAACGGTGCCATCCAACGGCATCTTTATCTATAATACAAGCACCATAAAAATTCCCAAGTAAATTTACATATCATTTATATATCACTTATATTTATGCAATGTGTGTGTATATATATATATATATTAAAACAATGAGACTTTAACTACAATTTAATGTGCACTTATTTTAAATTACCACCAATGGTACTGTGAAACACTGCTCAAATGCAATCACAGCATAACCAGTAGTTCAGTTTAGCATCAAACAGTGAAATTATGGCTCTGAACATAATGGACAGAAGTTACTTATACTGGACATTTATCCAGCTCTAGTAGAAATTGAAAGTCACTATACAGTTATCTTAAACACTAGATGAGTCCATTTTTGAATTGCCCCCCCTCCCTTAATGATCGAATTACTCCCCCATGGGGTGTAGACCCCACATTGGAAAACACTGCTTTATATAGAAAGACAGATTTTAATTTTTAACTATAGCATAAAATTCTATATTCTGCATAATGCATTTATATTAAAAGATAACATATCTGAGGGTACCAAAGTAAGGACATAATGAAATGTACCAAAGTTAGGGAATAAAAAAATGATCTGCATTATGCCAGTGAATTGTGCATAATGAAGAAACAACATCCAAAACATTATTTTGTGTGTGCTGTCTTGTAAGATAATATATATTGATTGTGATACAGATAGTAATTTTTTGTCTTTTTCATTTAACGTTTCCTTTTGTTTCTGACATTATATAATCTGATTAACATGTGACTTTCATGCAATCAATCATTTTTAAAACCTAATTGTAATAATAAAATTGTATGTTTATGCAATTGTAAATGCCCATCTATTATTGATACTCACAATGTTATTAAATTGTTGTAAAACTTTTTGCAGTCATAATATTGACATCAGACAATTTACATAAATATATTAATGATTATTATTAATCATTTACTAGGCTAAATATTATTATATCATTCCTAGTTCAGGTATCAATTTAAAGCTCAGTTTAAAACTAAAATATTTGTTTTTAAACACTTTTATTTAAATTACATCTGGGTCTCATTTTATGTGATAGATAGGTTCCTCAGAAAATATGCACAAACGAAATCATGCAAAAATAGACGTAACTTACATTGAAAAAGGGGGGATGCGGTCTGTGATTTTTCAAATTCGCATAAAAGCAAAGCACCAACGTAAAATTACTTTAAAATTCGCGCAAAAAAAAAAAAAAAAATAAGGAAATAAAATATGACTAATAAAAAATTTCAAATTTGAAAAAAATTGATACAAGACAAACTTTTTTTAACTATAATATTTAATTTTTTCAAAATAATATATTTTTATGCATAATTTACAGTACAGTAATTTACATTTTTTTATATACGTTTTAATTATTATCGCTATTTGCCCCAAAACACGTTCATTTGCAAACTAGTAAAAAATCAGATTCTCATGTGATGTGATGTGATGTATTTGGCTTCTCCTTAAATGAAGTCAAGAATATCTCAGCAATTATTCTCACAAGAGGAAATATAACTAGTTCCAAGTTCACTCTCATGTTGTGTTAATGGTTTTCTGTTGACGATGACAATGATTTTATTAATTGTTTATGAACTTAGACTTATGATAATAAAAAGACATTTATTCACCACTGCTAGGAAAAATTTAATTAAAACTAACAACTAAAAATTAAATTCTTATTTTTGTCTTTAATTTTCAATTCCGTTTAAAAATCAAATTTCATTTTACATCACATTAATTTCAAGTCACCCATAAGTAATTTTTAAATTGTTAATTACAATTAAAAATCAGATTTTAATTTTTAATTGTGCCCACTGCTATTACTGACCTTTTAAAAATAAACTTGTGGACACTAAATGATTAATAATTGATTATGTTCTTTTTTAAAAAGCAAAAACAGAATGTGATTTAAAATGCAAAATTAACACGCACAATGTTTGAACAAATTTACATTATAATCTTGTAAAATTTAATGTATGTATACATAAAATGTGGAAATCATGATTTTAATTTCATTATTGCATAAAATCTTACTATTATAAAGCACTGAAAATATTGAAATTACTGAGATGAAAGTAGAATTCCAATAATGTGCTATTACTTTCAATATAACGTAAGTGCGTGAAATGTATTATTTAAAGTAATAGCGCATTATCGGAGGTCGACTTCCAGTGAAACACGAATAGCGTAACTTCAAAATCATATTAAATAAGTCTGTGTAAAAAGAGACCCAGGTGTATATACATTTGTTGCTTAAAAACCAAGATTTAACATATTTCTTTTAAATGGACTGGCTTCAGATTTTGTCCATATGTTATAAATTGATAGCAATGCAATATGATAATGAAATATTTCAGATTTGGTCTCCTAGTTTCTTTATATAAAATGGTTGGTAAAGCAAATTTCAAATACATTGATATCAGTTCAGTAAGTTTACAGTGATATATACAAGAGGGTTGTATATATATATATATATAATGAGATTAGATTAAAATGTACTTTAATGATTATTTAAAATTGAAAAAAAATATCGGTACTTGAGTATTAAAGCTGCTACACGAAACATATATTAGATCTACTGCACCTGTTCACATTCATATCAATCCACTGATAACTTTATAATCTTGTGATCTGATTAAAATAAGTGTATATGGATCTTGCATATGACTTTCTTTGGCAAAAAAAGAACATGTGCATGGATCTTGTACATGGTATTTTGGCAAGAATTACAAAGTTATCAGGAGGTTGATATGAATATCAACAGGCACAGTAGGTCTAATACATGCTCTGTGTTGCAGGACTAAAAATAAGTAAAAGTAAAAAATAGTAAAACTTACAACATTAACAAAAATTTTTTAAGAACAACATTTAAAATAAATGCGACTTTCACAAATATGTACAACTTTCAACATTAACAAACAACTTTTAAGAATGACATTTAAAATAAAATTTCAACATTAACATGTTCCCCCCCAAAATGTGACTTTTCCAAATATGTACAACTTTCAACATTAATAAAAAGAAAATGTGACTTGAAAAAAAAGATGCAACTTTAAAAACTAACAACTTTTAAGAATGACATTTAAAATAAAGTGCAATATTATAATAATGATGCCATTAATTAAAAAATAGTTACTTTAAATAGAGACCAAACAAATAGTAATTGATTTTAAAGTAATTTGAATAAAAATACATTAACTATATTGTACCGGTCGAAAGATGCCAACCAAATGACAATAACAAGATCCAGCCACAAAGTCGGATTCAAACTCAGTTGAACCAAACTGAATTCAAACCCAACTCACAAGATCAGATCAAATCAATGGATAAAATATGTCAATGGTACATGACTATGTGCCAAAGAACTAGCTCAATAGATGATGGTGATTTGAGACCCCTGATCTAACTCTAATGATGTATGATAAAATAACTAAGGATATTTATAAATCAATTCATATATGTATGTTCAGGTTGCCAATACAGACAGTGAGCATTAATATTAAAATAATTATTGAATAATAAAGAAAGTTAAAAACCAAATGGGTTAATAAAATGTTTAATAATAATAAATATTTGTTCAACTTTAATAATTAATATTATATGGATTACCTCTAGTCTTTAAAACGGAATTTATAATTTACAATAAGAATGGCAGTCATTATTACATGCCAATAACTATTACACAATATTATAGGAGGATAGGAGGATTATACATGTCTATGCCCCAACAAGAAAATAAAGGTAGATAAGAGTATTAGGCTGTGACAGAAATTATGATTCTAATTCTAAACGAAAGAATGTGAGATTTATTTTGACATTCGTAAATCAATTCACAAAGAGCAAGATAAGTATCTAGAGCATAATTTTAATATTTAATAGAAAACTTACTTAATTATAAATGAATATGAATTTGTTCGACTTTAATAAAAATCAATTCATCACAGTTTATGAGCATGAGAGCGGGCTTTACTGGAACTAAGGAGTAAACAGTACTGACATCTTATGAGCTATAAAAATGAATATGAGAGATAATGGCTTGTCAGTGATTTAAGTAGGAGGGCAGCTTGTGTTTTACAAGTCTTTTATGCCCCATGAAGAATCCGTGGAACACAGTGAAAGCCAGGCTGGGTCATAGCCATGAACCTTTGGTGTTCCAAGATAAACAAGCAAGGGAGAAAGTGCTTTCTTCCTATGGAATTAAAGTAATAATAATAATATCACTGAGGACAAGACTACGAGCAGGAGATGGCTTGCATCAGCAATGTTCAACAATGATGACTTGATAGTCATCATGTTTAAATAATAAAACCCATTTTATATGAGAAATGCTCTATGTGATGACCTGATCAAGTTAAATTAAGGTCAAACATGCTTCAACCAAAAGTACTTAATGCAATGAGAAATTATATTAAGTATACCCTAAATATCATGCCCTACCTGAATATGAATAGAAAGTATAAAATTTAAATTATAATATATTCATTTACTTTTCTTTATCGACCTTTAATAAAACATTTTAAGATTATGAATAGATAAACATTTGTAAACTAGATAAAATAGCCGGGGACATAGGTTAGAAACTGAGCTAATAATTTATTATTAGCCCTTAATAAAAATAGCAAAAATTGTATAAATACTTCAACTCGATGATTAATAGAACTGTAGTAAATTAGTTCTAGTGGGAAAGAATTACTATAACTTAATATTATTTTATTTTCATGAGGAAATTTTAATGGAGGAGATTATTATTGAGTTGAAGTTTTATTGGCATATAATCAAGAATAAATGATATTAATAATCATCTAGCAAATATATAATAAGATTAGATAAATGAACCACCATCATAAAAAAAAAGAAAGTTAACATAATACTAATTTCAAAGACTAGAGATTAAGATAGAGAATTACTACATAAAATAAATAAAAGAAAATTTTACAGTAGATAGCTTAAAAGGTGTTTTAACTTAAAGTTCAGAACTGGCCAGAAAGTTGTGGTTCAAAAGGAAAGATTTTACCCGTCCTTCCATGGCTGGTTTCTTAGTTCACACAACAGAGTCCGATTCGGTTGAAATGTAGGTGCGCGTTTGGTAAAATATTTTAATGACATTTTGATTGATTCTTTCAGATTTTGGGCAGCACGATTGGTGTGGAAGAAGTTTAGTTTAGCAGCTTCATTAAAGATCTGGTCAGATTCCCGAAGTTAGCTCCTCACCATGATAGAGACACTATATAAATTCAGAATTTAAGATGCTTGTAGATTTTAGTAGCACTTTTTTCAAAACAAATATGGCTTTTCCTTTTCCAAACTTTTCTGGGCTATTTATGTTGTCCTCTGGTTTCCTGCCTATTCCAACTCTAGATGCCTTCAGGCTAAAGCTTCTTGAATGATCAAAGTTACAAATTTTTACTAATTGATTTTAGATACATTCCCTCAATAAGGCTTTCAAACTCATTAACTTTGAATTCATTTTCTAATTAGAAAATGAATTTGTAAATCAGAAAAGCTAATTAATAAAACTTTCTCCATTGTCTTTGGAAAAGGACGATCTGAAAGCTTAGTGAAAGAATGTAGCTTTTAATCACTAAAATTTGAACAAAATGTTAAAAAGTAAAATAAAACATTCCGATGCAATGAAATGTTATAACGAATATATATATTTAAATATTTATAAATATATACGCACAATCCACACAATTATAATATATATAAATTCATGAATAATTTTATCATGAATTTATTAATGACATTGATTAGTTTAAATATTAAACTAGTTGATTTTAACATATTTTTGTATAATATTGTTTTTTTAATGAAACTAGTGTGTATTGAAGGTATAAAGCCCATTGCATTCGGAAATTCATGGTTAGTACTAGGGTTTGAAGTGGTCTATCTGTGAGATATCATGAAGCTAGGATCGAACTTATATTCGACTGCTTCAATATTCCCATGACACTTACCATGTAATATATAACAGAAATTTATGCATTAAAAAGAAAGTTTTCATAATACTATTACCATAGAAAATGGAGATCGGCAGTAAAAATCTTTGCTTCAAAAATAAAACCATGTGATTGCAAAGTATGCTGGGATTTTCATAAATCTGCTAATAAACATTTTTTATAAAGAAATTAAACCAAAAGTACATATTAATTACTACATTTTTATTAAATTTTTATAAAAAACAATTGTCTGTTTTTCTGCATAAGCCACCAAATATCGACGTCCCCTTGCAAATGACGATTTTAATTTTGCAATTTCGGACATTAATGAAAAGTACAACAAATAACTAAAAATGTCGAAGTATTAAAAAAAAGATTGCATTGGGAAAAAAATCTTGTTGATAAAAAACATTTTCACAATGTAAAATATGACAAATAACTGAAAATATCAAAGTATTACAAAAAAAAAATCATGTTGAAATTTGCAAATGCAGATTTTAGTGTTGCAACCTTGGACATTAATGAAATGTATGACAAATAACTGAAAATGTCAAAGTATTACAAATAAAAAAAAATCGTATTGATAAAAAAATAGTGTTGAAAAAAAATAGTGTTGATAAAAAAAAAACACATTGATGTCATTATGATATTACACATTTGTTGTGGGTGTGAAAAGGCCTCCTATCTCCCCTATCAAAATATCTTGATTGTAAATATTCCATATAAAAAGAATTAAAACTTCTTTTATGTTGTTATTTTTAAACAATAAAAATTTATTATTATAAGATATAATAAAATATCTATATATACAACAAAAAACATGAAAAAAAATAAATTTTCAATAGAAAAGCTTTTTTCGATACATACAATTTGTATCTTTTTCAATATGTCTGCTGACGATTACCGTTAAATACATATAGCGACATCTATTCATAATAAAACCAACTAAAACAATATCAACATCATTATTTTACAAATATATACAATACAACATAAAAATTATATATATTCCTTCATTGAGTATAGGATATTCAAATATACTCAAAAACATATAAAATATATTAATATTGATATTTTGCCTATCTATCTTTCCATTCATCTAATTTTAGCCAATTATTAGTCAAATTAATTGAACCTTTATAAATGTTCATGCAATTACTACCATTATTTTTAATATAACTAGTTTCATATACTTTACGCCTATTAACATTTTTCAAGTAATTTAGTGCAAATATATTTTTTTTTTTTTAGTAAAAAAATAGATTGTACTAAAAATATATTTGCACTAAATTACTTGAAAAATGTTAATAGGCGTAAAGTATATGAAACTAGTTATATTAAAAATAATGGTAGTAATTGCATGAACATTTATAAAGGTTCAATTAATTTGACTAATAATTGGCTAAAATTAGATGAATGGAAAGATAGATAGGCAAAATATCAATATTAATATATTTTATATGTTTTTGAGTATATTTGAATATCCTATACTCAATGAAGGAATATATATAATTTTTATGTTGTATTGTATATATTTGTAAAATAATGATGTTGATATTGTTTTAGTTGGTTTTATTATGAATAGATGTCGCTATATGTATTTAACGGTAATCGTCAGCAGACATATTGAAAAAGATACAAATTGTATGTATCGAAAAAAGCTTTTCTATTGAAAATTTATTTTTTTTTTTCATGTTTTTTGTTGTATATATAGATATTTTATTATATCTTATAATAATTGTAAATATTCTATTTTTTAAAAAGTGTATGAAATTTTTTCTCTGGATAGTAAAACTTGCCCTTTTTTAAAAAAAATTTTAAAATAAAACTATAAGATGAATGTTCTTTAATATGTATAATTTTGCTTTCAAATATTAAGCAGACGATAATGTTTGTAAAAATATTAAAAATGCAAAAATAATAAATATACAAAACATTTTTGAAAAAGATAATTTTATTTACTGCGGACTCAAAAGTCAAAATGTAACTGTTTTTTGACCACAATTGGGATTTTTATAGCATGGAGTATCCAGAAATTATATAATTCATTCACTACATTTTACAATAAGGCATTGATTTATATAATTTTGGGACACTTTATTGTTTTCTTTCAAATTAAATATAATAACCCCAATTATAATCAAAGAATCATTTTTTTTGACTTTTTAATACACTGTAAATAAGAGCATTTATTACAAAGTATTATATATATATACTATGCTTGACAGCCTGCATCTACTATTCTCCATCAGAAGGTACCACTAGACATCTAGTCTGAAATATTTATAGTTTGCTGATGAGAATATTACCACCAGTGCATACTACAGCTGTTACCTTATTGTTGCTAAATCAAGGAGAGTAGAGATTATTTTGAAAAATAAACAATTGGCAGGTCAGACAATAGTAAACAATGCCAGACAAATGTAATAATTAAAAACAATATTTATTAACAATAATAAAACAAAAACTTAACTTCTTTTAAATAGTTAATGTATTTGACAGTTCATTGGCTTTATTGCTTTTATTATTCTTTTCCTCAAAGTTTATTTTTAGTTTATTAAATATAATTGAAGGTTATGATAATGAAATTTTACATATACATAACAATTTCAAATGTGTGCACATATCTTTGCTATAACATTAACCTATAAACAAAAATTGTTAGACTTTATTACTAGATAAGCTCACCTGTGCTGATTTTACTAAAAAAGCTCATATGCTGTGGAAAATTCATTCCAAGAGAGAAAATGTATAATAAACAATAACATAAAGGCCAATAAGTAACTCATGATAGAGAGTGAAATATAATGAAGACCTGAGAAAAAATACTTGACCGAAGGTAAACATCAAAATGACTGCCAATTTCAAGTGATAAATAACCACAGGTTAAAACAGATGGAAATATATATAAATGATCGTGGGCAAAAACTCACTGAACACAATGCAAAATATCAAAATATTCCTTTGTATAGCAGTAGGCACAAAAATAAATAAAAGACTGAATATCAATAAAATTTTATGTTGTATATATAAGGAATAATTTTATATGCTTGGCATACACACAAGCAAAAAAAAACCTCTTTTACTTCAGCCATGCATGATATAAACAACAAGAAAAAACATCTGCCACTAATTTAAACAGTTTAATGCTTGAGTTAACATTGTGCATGCTCATCTATAAGAAATGATTATGTCAAACATTCTCAGGGCATTATTAATTATAAAACATATACTAAAAAAATATCAATCTAGATTTCCTTTTTTTTTTTTTTACAAACATGCAATTTTTTTCTTACTTTTTGCTAAAGAAAACCTAGATGGTTTAAAACAATCATGAAATTGGAGAGTTAAAAAATCTTGCCCTGAGATTCTTTTAAATACCTTACTGTTAATTGTAAGAAGGGAAGAGAAAAAAAAATTCAACAAACTATTGTGGGTTTATTAAACTTACTTATCAACTGTCAAATTTAAATAATATTATTCAAGCAATTATAATATCTGATATATATATATAAAAGGAAAAAAGGCTGATATTAATAGAAAAACTATAAAATTACAAATGAATAAAACAAATACAATTATATTCTTGTGTAATACTGGCTTAACTGGTATATCTAAAGAATAGTTTACATAAATGTTCTACTCTACCTTAAATTCATAGTGAAGTAAGTATCGGGCTATTATTTTCTATACCAGTAGTATATAAATACATACATATGCCTGGCATGTGCTGATTATTTCCAGAGTCTTTTTTTGTCTCATAAATGAGAAGTGGATTGATATGATGGTCTCTAAAATGTCAGCAGTTGGCTAATTTTGGCCATCTGTTAGGCAAGGTTAACATATGCTGCCTATAGATTCATACTGAAGAGTTAGTTCATCTTGTGGGTGCTTTAGTAATGCATAGTTTCAGATTTGGCAATTAGTGCAAGTTTTGAATTCATTTTTGGGGCAGACGCATGCAAATATGGCAGGATCAAAACACCAACCTGTCAGCTGAAACAGAAGAAGTAGTAGTATAATTAGCATTAAGCAGAATAATTAAATGATTTTTAGCTGGTCTTTTATAAACCTTCAATTCATTATGTGGCACACTCAAGAATTTAAGACATCTACCTAATAAGCAAACCAGTGATAAAATTTTGACCCAAATATGCCAAATATTTTAATTAATTAAGACATTACAAATTATAATCACATTAATTTAAAATTTTTCAGATAATACTTAATGAAAGAAAAGTATATTTTATTAAAAGATTTCATTAAAAGAAAACTGATTATTTTCTGAACTATAAAAAAATATTTTACCAAAAGATAATAAATTCAGTTATAAAGTTCACTTTAAAAAGTTGTCACATTTAAATAATTGAGCTAACATAAAATATTTTCACTATTAGTGTGTGCATATATATATATATATATATATGTTAAAACGAAGATTTGCACGGGTTAAATATATAAAATACATATTTTGCGGGTTCATCCGTGTTAAAAACTTTTAATATCAATTTACTGACGTTGATCACACAAGCCATCCACAGAGTTATAAAAAGGTAGAAAGACGGTTGTAGAGGCGCTACAATCACTGGTTTGAATAAAACATTAAAAATCCCACCAATAGCAAAAATGTTAAATTTAAGAATGTTTTTTAAAGAAATCTTTCCAAATAGGAGGAAGTTTTCTTTAAAAAACATTCTTAAATTTAACATTTTTGTATTGGGGGATTTTAATGTTTTATTAAACAGTGTGTACCTCTAATCTTTCTACTTATATTGTGGATGGTGATAATAGAATTGATAGTTTTGTGATATATGTATTTTATATATATATATTGTGCACTTTTTATTAGTTCACTCTATTCTAAAATAAAATTTTGTTGTATAATTTAAAATTTTGTTAAACCCAATAATATTTACTTATTAAACTAAAAAAAGAAGACAATGATGACATATTATATCATAGGGTTTGAACTTGGGTTTAGTTAATGGAAATTTATAAAGGATCTGATAGGTAAAACAATTAACTCAAGATACATCTAAATAATAACCTCTAGAGTCGTATATATGCAGATAGATAGACAATTTATATTATTTAATATTTAAAACCAGTGAAGTTCAAATTGTATCTTGTAAACATGATGCATTATAGAGACTAATAATTATTGTCTGTGCACATTTGATTTTAAAAATAGAAATTATTTATAGTCAAATGGGGATGTTATGCTTAAAAGTAGGTAAATATTTATCAATTTTACAAAATACAGACCTTAAATTAAAAAAAAGTAAATTGTATCTTTATTTAATTTCTAAAAAGTATTATATCTTAATATTTTTTTTTTTAAAAAAGAAAACTGTCATTTAAAACGGTACTTTAGTATTATTCAACCGATGATGTATTACACCTATTGACTTTCCTTCTGGTAGATGTCGTCGATTTTTAAATGACAACATTGCAATGGCAACCAAGACACTGGCATGATTAATCAATTTTTTTATTTTTTTGACCCACAAGATTTAAAAATCAGAGAGAGGTTTGGGAAATTTTTTCATTTGTCTGTCTACTGTGATTTTGCTATCCATGGCGTCAGTGTTTTTTTGAGCTCCATTTGTGAGATTTATAACTTTTTGCTACTTCTACAGTGATTTTTTTCAATATTTCCGTTTTTGAGATTTATAACTTTTTGCTACTTCTACAGTGATTTTTTTTGCTACTTCTACTTTGAGATGGCTGAACCTACCAGATTATGGAATTTGCTGAGTACAGAGGAAGAAGCGAATATTTTCTTACACACCCATGGAGGCAGTCATATAAAGCTGATCCTTTCACTGCAATTTTGGAACATATATCCCAATTCAGTCCACCACAGTTAACGCTATTTGTAAGCACTTTTCATTTTTGTTTCTATTAAACAATGTTATTTCGATGTATATTATTTTATACAGAATATTTTTTTTTATAATTAATGATATTATAATTAAATATAGACATTAAGTAATCCTAATGCATGTAAAAGTAAGGTTGCCATTAATGCTAGATTCACATTAAATCAGGGAACATGTTTTTTATTTATCTCTTTATTTTAAATTTACAAAAAAAAATTGTTAATATTTCTGCAATTATCAAACTTACACTTAATTACTTTTAATTTCTAAATTATTTTGGATTATTTTTTTAAAAAAAATTGCAATATACAGTACCTTTTTAAAATTACCAAATGCATGTAAAATGCGGTATTTGATAAATCATATTCTCCAAGGTCACCATTAATGCCACATTTGCATTAAATTGGGGTTTGTTTTTTATTTATCTTTTTCTTTTAAATTTTTAAAAAAATTTTTGTTAATATTTCTGCGATTATCAAACTTGCACTTAATTACTTTTAATTTCTACATTATTTTGGATTATTTTTTAAAAAAAATTTGCAATATACAGTACCTTTTTAAAATTACCAAATGCATGTAAAAGTACGGTATTTAATAAATCGTATTCTCCAAGGTTGCCATTAATGCCACATTCACATTAAATCAGGGAACATGTTTTTTATATATCTTTTTCTTTTAAATTTACAAAAAAAAAATTTTTAATGCCACATTCGCATTAAATTGGGGAATGTGTTTTTTATTTATCTTCTTATTTTAAATTTACAAAAAAATTTTTGTTGATATTTCTGCATTTTTATTTCTATTTTGTGACGTATATTATGAAAAATTTCTGTTGATATTTCTGCATATTTTTTTATTTTGTGATGTATATTTTTGTTGATATTTCTGCATTTTTTAATTTTATTTTGTGATGTATATTATGAATTTATATTTTTATATTATGATTTTTTTTATTTCATATATTTTCATATTCATGCATGTACAATTTATTTTTATTTTGTATTTTTTTCAGGACCAACAAACATGGTGGTGCTTGTTATCTGCCCGACTGTCTTTCACCAATCATCTTATTCCAAATCACATGACCTGTGACTTTTTTCACCGGTCATCTTATTCCAAGAAGGTGTGTAAATCACATAACCTGCATCTTTAGTATTATCCAACTGATGATGCATTACCTTGAAGGCATATCAATCTAATCTTGATATTTTTAACGTTACCATGTCCACATGATCTGTGGGTAAATTTAGCGATTGCATTTGTCTGCAAATCACTTGGAGATATTATCTTAAAAATCCCAAGATCAGACTGATATGGCTTCAGGGTAATACATCATCAGTTGGATAATACTAAAGAACCTTTAAAACAAATTAAACCAAAAATTTGCCAGAAAATGGATGTTGTTCTAACAGAAAAGGTGGGAAAATATCAACCAATCAACAAGTGTCAAACAATCTTTTACTATAAAATTAAAGTAAAAAAAAGAGGGAAAAGAAAGAAAAAAAAGTTTTTTTCCTCCATCATAAAAATAAATAACTAGGTTTTTTTCTTGTTATTATATATTTAAAAAAAGTTGGATAAAAATTCATAAAAATATTATTATTTACAAACAGACAAAGTAATGAAGTTTAACTCTGCATCTATATATTGGATATAATTATAAGCTTCATGTTTAAAATAATGGAATAACTTAATCAGTTTCTACCGGGCAAGTCTACAGTCAATAATTTCTAATAATCTCTTGGAAGTCATTATATTATCAACATTAAGTTATTATATTGAGGAAATAATCGGAGATGAATAATATGTGCATATTAAAAGAATATACTCACTGGAAGAGAACAATAATTGTGCCTTGTTTAAAAAGAATTTCAGTGATAAACAAAGGAAATAGGTGAACAGTATTCAGCAAGGACAAATAAAAGAAAAATAAATCTCTGGGAAACAGCTAGGTATACATTTTTAAAAGTCAATAGAACTAAATTAATAATAGCTGAAAAGTGTTCATTTCCATTAAGGCTACATATAAATTCCTGACTGCAATAAGTTTGATTTGAGAAGTAATTAACTCTGAACAATACCAGTGGAAATGTTACTTTCTATAGAGTTTTAAAAGAAAAATGTTAAATGATATATATATATATATATATATATATATATATATATATATATATATATATATATATATATATATATATATATATATATATATATAGGATTGAAATCACGAGTGTGCTGTATAATACAGATGGAAATATCTGTCATCTTGGATAAGGCAAGCCATAAATAATTTATTACTAAAGAAAAACAAAAGGAATGACTACTGTTGCAATAACCAAAATGCCTTGCGAATTTTGGAATGAGCAGGTAGTTTAAAAAGAGAACTTGTTCCAACTGTTTGTATTTATATGTCTTAATCTATGAGTTGTTAGTACAATAGGGGGGGGGGGGGGACTAAATCAATGGATAGTTGAAATTAATAAGTAAATTAATTCAATTTTTGATATCAGTAGTTATTTAAAAGTTATGTTGTTATTAAATATTATTACTGATTTGAATGAACAAATATGATCAATATCCTAGAATGAAATGTATAATAATGTATTTAACAATATATATATATATATATATATATATATATATATATATATATATATATATATATATATATATATATATATATATATATATATATATATATATATATCATCAACCATTATCAATCCACTGCAGGAAGGTCTTTCCAAGTTTAATCCATCTTCTCCGATCTTTAGCTTCTCTTCTCCACAACACCCCTGCACATTTTCTTATTTCATCCATCCATCTCACATGTGGTTTCTTTCTGGGTCTTTTACAATCTCTTGGAATCCAGTTTAAAATTTCAATTGTCCATCTATTATCATCTCTTCTAGCAATATGTCCAGCCCAACTCCATTTCAATCTTTTAATTTTTTCAATAAGGTCAGTAACACCTGTTTGTTGTCTTACCCATACATTGCGTTTTCGATCTCTTCTTGTTACTCCCAACATACATCTCTCCATACTTCTTTGAGTGGTCTGAAGTCTCTGTATTGCTCTTCTATTAAGTGTCCAAGTCTCAGATCCATAAGTAAGAACTGGTAAAATACATTTGTTAAAAACCATCCTTTTCAAACACATAGGCATATTTCCTTTTAGTATCAAGTTATTTCTACCAAAAGCACTCCAACCAAGTTTAATTCTATGATTAATTTCCTCCATTATGTTTCCATCTGTATTAATAATCTGACCAATATATTTGTAACTGTTAACTTCTTCTAATTCTATAAATATATATATATATATATATGCAAATTTATAAATAAATATTTAAAAATACAGTATTTAAAAGCTTATAAAAAATATATGTATAACCGTCACTTAGGAGCGCTTTCAACCAACTTGTGGCTTTGTCAACTATCACGTTTAAAATGTCAGCTTTTCCATAATTCTATGATGTCAACTTTCCCATATTTCTGTGATCTTAATGTTTGCTGCTTGCCTATTAACCAAATGTTGCTTGTATTTACACACACACACACACACACACACACACATATATATATATAATATATATATATGATTAAGAGGGCAAGATGTGTTTACATGTACTAATTGATGAACAAAAACTATATTTTCTTATGGGAAATATAAAGATATTAATTTTGTTTTTCTTGTAAACATCCAGAGTTATAATAATCTTTTCTCAATTGTTTTATATTGTTACTTTATCACAAGGTATACAACTTTATTATAATTATTATTTTGAAGTTTGAAATAAAAGACCATGAATTTAGAAAAAAAAAGAGAATGATTGTTTAATAAAAAACTGACTGTGTGATATATAAGCATATACTTGGGGGTAAATATCCCATCGTACTATGGGAGAGTATTAATTTTGTTTCATTATAAGCACTCCGAAGATTAATTTTCCATTGTTTTATTATTAGTATAGTATGTTTGTATACAACTCTATTATAACAGTTATTTTAAATTATTTGTTAATGGGAATGTTTATTGTAATGATTTATAAGTAATGTTAATAAAATTATTGTTTTGAAAGCTTATTAAAGTTCTAAATACTGCATTTTGTTTCTGGGCTCATTGTCACAGCATCACATGAACTCAAAATGTACAGGTTGAAATTAAAATAAGAAATCAATTCAGTTTAGAGCAATCTAACAGTTTACTGAACACACATCTTTTAATAGAGATTTTTACTTGCTACATGCTGCCTTGATCCCATAGGTCATTGATGACATTGCCAATTATTAAGGTGTGTCTATTAATATGAAATTAAATGATAAATTAATTATTAGTGAAAGTATTGGTGTTAATTACAGTTTAGTTAACAATATTATTTTAATAATAAGTATTAAAGAACATAATTATAAAGTGTGATTATAGATTTAAATTATAAGCCTTTCTTAATTTGTGCACTACCTATGGAAATCCATAAAATCCCTCTTGATATTCCATAGGTAGTATGAAGAATTAATAAATCAATGATTTTCCTGACATCTCCTTATTATAAAGTTATTCTTGTGATTATTGCCAATCTTAATTATTAAAAATAATAGGAATCAAAGTTTATATGTAATTATCTAACAGATTAATTTAATGAGTGATTGAATTAAAACTTAATAATTATAAATATAAAATAATATATTGGATATTATTGTTAGCCATGAGAGTATGTAGATACTTAATAAGGAGAAGTATCTGGGTATTCTTATGCCATTGAACCAATATTTTGTATTTTTTAATGTTAAGTGGATGTGATCTGTTTATAGGTAAATGAGTTTTACATTGATTATATTTAGAAATGTTTAATCATGTAAAGTAAATTGAGATAAATACTAGCCTTCCCTAAATTCAATTATTATAGTTAAAGAAAATGGTTGGAAAATAGTGACTGTTAATAGTACCTAGCCAGAGTCCATGTAGGGCCTAATGTAGGGGCTTGGAACCTCTGCTTAGGGTTGTACCATCTATAGACAGGCCACAATATATGTTGATACAAAGATAATACTACACTCACTAAAAACACAACCTAAATTAAAAAAAACCCCACAAGTTAAATTAAAATTAAGCTTGTTTAGCCACCACTAAATACTGGCGTATAAATTAATATTGAGATAAGAAAATCATCTCAATTTATTGTAATTCGAGAATTGTACAACCCATATGAATATCACCTGAGGACAATGCACATGTGCACTCCATATTCTAATGTTGCAGACTGATAATTTATTATTTATAGCCTGATAAGGTCAAGGAAAAACAAAACCTCATAACTAATTTACTAAACTATTGTTTACAAATAATAATGACAAACGGCCAAAAATAATGGAACAAACACACATATATACAAACTAATATGTATTGGTGGCACTGCACTTAATTGATATAATTTAATTAAGGATAACTCATCCTTTGTAAATCTTATTAATATTATTTTAATTTATGCACAGATATAGTATATGGTAGGTTAAATATTTTTAGACAATTGAGATTTAATAATTTTTAATTTAGGATATTATTATCATTAATTGTTTTTGAATGGATTCCAATTCACTGCATATACCTCTAACTGCCCACACCTCTCATTATTGCTGTTCTAAAATTAAATGGCTTTGCCAAATGAAGATAATACAATATTATAACTGAAGAACAATTTAACTAATCAAGTGGGTGCTCAATTTCAGGTTGTGATATTAGCAACCAATTAGAACAATTATATAATTGTAAAATATAGAGAATCACATCTGTATTATAATAGTTTTTGACAAGAAGCAGTACACAAATTATATGCATATGGTGAGCATTAAACATTTACCACATATTACTTCTTAGAGTATTTGGTACCACATATGAGTGACTGGCACACACTAACATATCACTATGCAACATGTATAAAAATAAAGTAGATAATATATGATAGGAATTGTTCATCTACTGCAAATCACTGTTTAAACAAGTAATGAAAGTAAATGATGAGAAATCACACTGAATAAACAAAAACAAATATAAAAGAGCATGTGCATGAGAGAATCAGCATACAATAAAATAAATAGTTATAGCAACTATAAATAGTTATAACCATTATATATTGTCATCAGCATAAAACAAGAATAATCAAGTCATCTTTTATGATTGTATTTAAAAGAAATGCATTATAAAACTGGCTAATACCAGATATAGGGCATAATATAAAACAATCATCTGCAGGTACATTCTTAAATGTTAAAATAACTATAATAAAAATGTGCTGGATCTTAATACAGGCTAATAATCATCAATGTTCTGTCTATATGGTATCATAAATGTACAGACCATTTATAAACTAATTTCAAATCTAAAATTCACTGAATGAAATTTATAAATGACCTTAAACTTTGTGCTATACAAAGAAATCTCCATATGTCCAAATACAAACATGTACCCTCCACATATAAATAAAATTAATATTATTGCTGTACAACTAGTTTAAAAACAAAAGGACTCTAGGCACTGTGATTGTGAACAAAAGAAAAAATAAATGTATACATTTAATCTACTTTATGTTAAATAATTTTACTGGGATCATTTACAAAGTTTTTAAAATACTGAGTTATAATGAAATCAAGTTGCATGCACTATCAATTCATAGAACAGATAGCTGGAGAAATAATGAAATTAAAAATATTATTTTTGAACAATTATTCAATGAAATTAATTAAAAAATTATTCAGAAAGGATATGGCAATAGAATAATTTTCATATAGCAAATACAATTGATTAATTGATTATTATTACTCAATTAATTAACATTTAATTTATTTTCCATTTTTAAATGATTAAATCTGAAAACATTTCACAAATAAGAGATAAAGAATTACGATTAGTTAAAATATTTTTCCTAATTTTTCATAATAACAGGAGTTTTCCAAAACATTTTTTTTTACAAAGATTGGAGGGAAAATAAAAGAAAAACATATTTCAACAACACCAAACTTATAACAAAAGTATTCATTACTATCAATTAAGATTATAAAAAGATATTTGGAAAGGTAGATGTGCATGTGGAAATACCTTATTTTATCTTGTTTTTATATTTTAAGTCCTTTTATAGTGATAACATTCAATTTCTTTCATGTTAGTTTTTTTTCTTCTAAGCTAAAGTCCACCAATTAACTTTTTTTTGTAGGTTTAAATGTCTGTTATGATGATAAGTCCTCCAATAACATGCATTTCCAGGATAGATAAACAGAGTTAGATTTATTTATTTTCAGACTAGGTTAACGCAGGTTAAGACAGACATGCTTTTGGATTAAATACAAGTTTTGTTGTAGATTTATCCCAGGTATATTTTTCTTCTTTTACATTTTTTAGTAAACAGGCTACATGGTTAAGTCTTTTGATGCTTAGATTTATCTAAAATATTGCATATGATTTCTTTAATTCTGTTTCAAAAATCATTTTTATTAAACTAGTAGTGATATTAATATTACATCAAATTACAACATTATTTGGCACTGTTTTCTTTACATATGGATTGCTAATGTTATTCTTTTTTAAAAGTTGAATCAAAAATTACTTTTGACTATTTTTTTGAAAAAAATTGTATTCACACATACTACCTCAGATAGGGCAGTATTAAATATTTACCAATGAGTCTATTTTTTACAAAAATGTTACTTCCCTCCTTTTTTTAAATAAAAAATTATCATAATAATTATTAAAATTATTCTGTAGTTATTTTTCTTTTTTTCTTAACTGTAAAAACAGTATAAATCTTTAACAGCATTGACTTTTCTTTTAGAGAGATAAAGAAAAAAACAACTTTAACTAATTAAAACAATATTTTTTAACAGAAATGTTAAAATCTTGTTTACAGTACTTAAAATTTTACTTATTTGTTTTTTTATTATTTATTTTCTTTTACAAAAGTTGAAACAAATCAATAAATTACTAAAGAGAAAGAATTAAAATAATGCTTATTTAATATTTTTTCCCCACTCTCTTTTATAACTACCCTTTGCAAACTATAATTTTTCACATTCTTATTATTTAAAGATGTTTAGAATTTTTATATTATAATTTAAGAATAAACTTGTTATTATAAAACATTTGAAAGAAATAATTCTGTCTTATTTTCCCATTCTAAATTTATTATTGTAATAAGCATGCAATATCCAACATGGTCAAAGTTGGCAATGCACATAGTTTTATAATACCTTGCTCTTTAAATGATGAGACATAAAATGGAGATGAAAATTTTCATTTGTCATTGTTTTAAATTCATATTCTTAACAGTCACCTTATTTCTGGAGCTATATTGTCCTCAATACACTGGCCAATTACATACAGCTTTGCTATAATAATTTTCTACAAGAAATATGCTATGTGTAAGAATAAAAAATCAATGTTACTTTACTAATATGTAAATGTAAGACTATCACATAAGAAACAAATGAATTATTGCTACATATGGAATCATCTTCCACAGATATAGCTCCAATTGTTAAGTAATACTAGGACTATTAACTGGTGCATAGATAGCCTCAGGAAACACAGGACTATCCAAGAAAAGAGTGACCATTCCTTCATCAATAGCTATAATGAATAAATAACAATATGCACATTTAATTCCTTAATTATACAGAGACATTCACTTAAGAATGGTATTATGACACTGTTCAGATATTATGCTTTTCTCCCAGATGATTACAGAGATCGATACAACAACCAATTTCTTTGTTTAATTTTTTTATATATATATTATGAAAAGATTTAGTATTTTATTTTTATTTTTAGTCAATTTATCTGTATTCCTTAGAGACAATAAACTGAAAGTATATTAGTAAATATCTCATACTCCTTAACATGCTTTGATGTTCTTTTTTTCAAGATGCTAGAAATTATTTAATTTTTATTACTATAAGCTTTTGAATAAAATCTTAGTCTATATTATGTTTTAATCTGATTTTGATAATTAAAACAAACATGTTTTTATGTTACAATAAATATACTGGACTATTTAGTTTAATTAGATTAAGAAATTTTTGTTAAATAAGTCTTATATAACATAGTTCATAAAATCCTACAATTAACATTTTTCAGTTAAGGTAAATAAAGAATTTACTTAATTGTTTTTTAAAAACCACAATATAATATAAAAAGGTAAATTTGAATCATTTATGACACTTACAACAGTGCAGCAATATGATTATGAAGTCAAGACTGAAAACAAGAGAGAGTGTATCAAGAAGCTGCTGCTTTGAATTCACATAAAAGCAGGGACCAGCTTTTATGTGATTTGCAGCCCGTATATATATATATATATATATATATATATATATATATTGTGCCCTTTCGTATGGGTCACCATTTAATTTTTGTGCTAATCTATTAAAAATTTTAAATTTAAGATATATTTGAATATGTGATGTTGATTTTGCTTATGGTAATATTTCAAAAAGTTTAATTAAAGCAATCTATGAGTATTTGGTATGTAAAATTGTGCTGATATTGAGAGAGACATTTTAAATGATGATGATTATAATATATGGTTGGGAGAAAAATGGCCATAATCAATACTGCATTAATATATTTAATAAGTAGGTATTTAAAACTAAAAGTGTTTGAAAGACAAGTAAGATTAAATACATATGTTTATTGTTGATAAAATAATATTATAAAAGAATATAAATATTTTAATTATTGTAAGTACTTAAATAAAAGACTAATATTTGATTTTAATAATATTGAATAATTATTTTAAAATCTATTAAAATATCTTATTTATTTAAAAAATATTTATTTTTAAAAAAATGCAATTGTTAGTTTATTTTTAGACGTTGATAAGCGTTTCTTGTGTTGAAGAAACAGATGTTAGTTAAATATACACAAACATGCTTGGAAGTTATTTAGCAAAGTTGCAAAACTATTTTAAAAATCATGTTGTAAAATTTATAAATAATACGTGAGTTATCACGAGATAAAATAAAGATATTCAATGTAGAATATTAAATCTGATTTTAAAAGTATTGCTTTAAAAATATGACGTATAAAAAATACTTAGTTTATTTAAAAATAATCTTATAAAAGTTAAAATTAAAATCAAGTAAATAAGAATATTTTAAAAAATATTTAGTGGATTTAAATAAACGATAAGGATTATTTTAAAATTTGATAATGTAATAAATATTAAATATTAAATAAGTTATTATTTATTTTTAATTTGTGTTGTTGGTAAATATGTAAATAAGCCAGCAAAGTTGATTGTTTAATCTACCAATCAAATGGGAAGTTTCTTCCGGTATAAAAGCTTAGTTCAATTGTTAGGAGAGAACTTCGTGATTGATTTTCAAGATAATTGTGTTATTAAAATAGCTACATAAATTTTTATAGACGCTTTTAAAATCATTTTTCAAAATTATAAGAGTGTCTTGTAAATAAGTTATAAAAGTTTTAAATGATAGACATGCAGTGTTAATTTAATTTTCCCTATCGATCGTCTCTATATCAAGCTCAATTTACAGGCAAATAGTCATGGGAACATCATATATAGTGAAAATATATCGGAAACTTTACCTTAGAAATATGACAAACGCTGGATTAGTTCGGATAATTACGAGATGGAGAAAAGTAATATCTTGGATAGTATATAATTTTAAAAGCTAATTGCTATTGACTATTAGAAAATTAAATACTTTAAAGAATAAAGTACTTCTTTATAAAGAAAGTATTTTGTAAGATATAAATTTAAATATATCTTAAGGAAAGATATTAGAAATAAAAGTAGTTTTTATAAATACTTGCCTTGCTAAGTCTTTATGTTTAAAAGACTGAATGTTAATAATTTTAAAAGGCAAATAAATTGAAATATAATTAGCTAAAAGTCTTAATATAATAAAAATTATTATATTGAAATAATTTAAACACTGGTCGTTTATAGATAAAGAAGTTTATTCTTACCTGGATATTTTATGGAATGCGCAAATAATATGTGGACGTCCCAGTTAATTTAAAATAATTAAATGATAATTTTTCATAAACTATAGACTAATTTAAAATAATAACTTTGAATAATATTCTAGAAAGAATTAAAACAGGATCCTATAAACTATTTTAATTTGTTTTATTTCTTATGGAAAAATTAACTTTTATTTTGTTTAAAAAGAACATTTTCGTTTTTTTCATAAACTTTTAAAAACACGTGGTGGACGGAAACAGGAAATGGTGTTCTAGTGAATATGTGCCTACGATTAAAGAACTTTATGGTGAAAAGGAAACATCGCTGGAATTATGTAGTATCAGATCTGTTTTATTTATCTAATATAAAAGTTAAATAGTATTAATCTATTAAAAATAAGATAGGTACATTTCTTAAAATAATAACTAAAGTAATATAATAATTAATTGCATAAGTTTATTTTATAATTAATATAAAACGTAATATGTTAAAGAATGATCGTGAGTGTAAATGTGAATTATTTTATGAAGCTGTAATTCCGAAGAATATTGGAAGATGGACTGTACATTAAGTCATTATTGATGGTAAAAATTGTATAATAATAATAATTTTAATGTATTTAATATGTTTTCTTTAGATCAACCGAATGATATGTTATTTTGAATGAATGTATGATTATTTTAAAAAATACACACACATTATATTGGCAGTGACAGTTTTATTTAAATATGCATAATTTGAATTTATGAAATAAATACGATACAACATTACATAAGAAGCTTAGAAATAATTATATGATTCTTTCGTTAATAAATTTTGATATTGTTTTTATGTTATAGTATTAGAATTATATTTATTATTTATAAGTAATTATTTTTTTTTATTGCAAATTAGGAAGAGAGTTAAAAGTCTATATTTTATTTTTATTTTATTGGACAAATTAAGTTAAGTTTTATGTAGAAGTTTATGTTTGAATTAAAGGTTTACTGAATGTAGATGACGTAGTATAAATAGTTTGGATAATTAGTGGTTATTTAAAGTTGAAGGTTGTTTTCCCGGAATTTTAAATAAGTTTAGAGGATGTTTTGTAGATAAAAGTTTATTAAGAAGGAGTAGAATATCACATAAAGTAAAGTAATAATTTCCAAGAAAAGAATCATAAAATTTATCTAATGTAATACTTTATGAATTGGAAATTAATGAATAATTTAAATATTATTATCTAACAGTACATATATGTAATGCATATTTGATAAAACATGTAGCATGGATTGCATTAAGTGAAATATAAATTATAATCAATTATTGTTATTACATTACAAAGATACATTAGTTTTTCTATATTATGCTATTAAAGTAATGCTGATAGTAAAGTAAGCACATACTAGTACATGATGAAATGCATAACAGTAATACTTAAGTGATGTAGCAATTTAATTAGTAAAGTTTAATTGTTTACATATGCTACATAAATATTATTTACATAAATTTTTCTGTATAATAATTGAAGTTCACTGATATTTGTTTAAAGTCTAAGTTTTGAAAACATACTTTAATGTTATTAATACAGCATTTTAAAAGATGTATAATTACTTATTAGGAATATAAATTAATAACAGAGTAAACATATTGTATTATTATTTTCTTATTTTCTTTTCTTTGTTTTTTCATAATTTGAACTGTAAATATTGTAAATAAATTCTTAATCAAAGTTAATGTTAATAAATTTGTTTAATTTGTTTTAAAAGTGTGTCGAGTTCATTATTTTACACCACAGCATTTGACAACAGATAATATGAATAAACATAATATTTGCACAATGTGAATTTATTAATATTATTTTAGAAATAAATACAATATATTCCTGATTATCATTTTATGAGAATTGATTAATATTATTATATCATATTACAATGGTCATAGAGTAATTATAATGCATAATATAAGAGTACAATATTATTTATTGCCACAGATTATTAAGTTATAAAATTTTGATCTATTCTAAAATTAAAATACTATATGAAAATAAAAGATATACATATGATTGTTTATTTATTTAATACTTAATAATATAACAGAAATAGATAAGATTAAGTTATACCCTAAGATTAGTATTGAGTATTATTATTATTAGAATAAGTTAGGTGTATTTAGGTTTGATATAAAATCCTTTATCATACTATTTACATGAGTTATCATTACTAAGATAATTAGAAGAACCTGAGATTATTTAATTATATTTTAAAAATTAAAAGTTAAGATTTATTTATTTTATTATTATTAAAGATAGTTTATTTTATTTAAAAGTCATAAGAGCTATAGATGTAGTAGTAAGTTAATAAGGAGGTAATAGTGTTCTTATGCCATGAGACAATGTCTTAGAAGATATTGACTCAATTAAATCTACTTTTGCTTTGTAACTTTACTTCACATCTCATGATTTTAAATAAGTACTTATTTAATTTGTACATACTATAGAAATATATTAATTTTGATAATTGATAATAAATTTAATTAGAATATGATAATATAAAAGTATATTAAAGATAGATATCATTTAATTAAGTAATTTAATTGATATGTATTTAAATATAATATATATATATATATATATATATATATATATATATATATATATATATATATATATATATATATATATATATATATATATATATATAATATTATTTAATTTTTTCATAATTATATGATATAGATAAATTATTATTTTTTGAGCTAATCTGTATGTTTTTTCCATTACATACCGATATTTCAACAAACTAGCATTCACCATTGTCAAGATTAACTTTTGAAATAAAAATCATTAGATCTCAAACAGCATGACTGAGTGCGAGATGAGAAATGAGATTCAAATTGAAGTAGTTCAGCATTCAAAATATGAGGCTTATCAAAATGTGTATTTCCTTCAGTTTTTTTACCTATTAATTTTAAGTTAATATTGGAAAACAGAGATAAAATGAGAGGTTTCCACATAGCTGGAATATGTTGTGCTTTGTCAGCCCTATTTAAACCAGTAGGTCTCTTCATCATATCTACTTAAAACAATAGGTCTGTTTGTTAAAGAGATCTACTGGTTTAAGTAGGGCTGACAAAGCATAATATATTCCAGATATATGGAAAGCTCTCATTTTAGCTCTGTCTTCTAATATTAACTTAAAAGTGATAGGTGAAAAAACTGAGGGAAATAAACATTTTGATGAGCCTCATATTTTGAATGCTGAACTACTTCAAGTTGAATCTCATTTCTCAACTTGCACTCAGTCATGTTACCATTTGAGATCTAGTGATTTTTCTTTCAAAAGTTAACTTTGACAATGGTGGATACTAGTTTATTGAAATATTGGTATGTAATGGAAAATAACACATGGTTTATCCCAAATGTAATAATTTATATATACCGAGAGAGAGAGAGAGAGAGCAGAATGCCTAAAGCCTATCAATTATAGACTGGATGGAGCTGACTGGCTGACAACAGTTACCTCATTT